>JBBBDQ010000635.1:837500-972500 GCA_037127315.1 Ascarosepion bandense
TGTTACATTTGGTTTTAGAACAAAATTTAAGGTAGTGCGTATTACGTCTATCAATTTGTACATACGAGAAAGTTTTGTAAAGAAAAATGCTTTCCCCTGTAATGCTTGAATCTGCGTCTACCTCTGCATTAATGAAGATGCATATATATATATATTAAAAAAGGATTAATTCAAAGATGTTGAATGGCCATTTCGATATGAAGATCCCCACGGGGGACGACACATCTCCTCAGCAACAGAAAAAAACCTTTCAGAAACTGGAGAAAAATTAGTCTACTTTTCCTTTTTAAATAGATTGCAAAGAAATTAAAAAATAAATAATAAAATAAAATAAAATAAAAAGAAAAATAAAGGGAAAGAAAAAGAAAAAGAAAACGAAAAAGAAAAAGATAGAATAAAATCAAATAAATAAGAAAAGAAAAAAATTTTGACATCGTCTGGGTTCGCAAAAAAAAGGGAGAATGTAACTAAAAATTAACAGACAGCCGTGTTAAATCGACGCAAGTTTAAGCAACACGGAAAAAAGGTGGTAAGAGAGATAAAAGAAGGAAGGGAGGGAAAAAGAAAGAAACTAAAGAAAAAAAATTTTTTTTAAATATTACAGACGCTGGACAAATTCAAAAACCTAATTTCCCCAAAACGTTGAAGTATTAGAAAAAGGCCTTTACTTAAAAAGGCATAATTATTAATAAAAGGGAATAAAAAGATATAGGATTTAAAATAAAATTATTTTTAAAAAAATTAGGTCATTTGAAATTAAACTAAATAAAGACAACACTAGGTAAAAAAAAAAAAAAAAAAAAATTAATTACAATTATTATATACATACCTATAGAAGTACATTTTAAAAATTTTAAAAATTTTAAAAAATTTAAAAAAATTTTTTTTTAAATAATTTTATTTTAATTTTGGAATTTACCTTCCTGCTTTTTTCCCTTGGATTGAAGTATCTGAATTAAAAAAAATATATATATATAAAGTAAGAACTACTGGAACAACATTCCACTTTTTTCCTTGCCTCTTCCAAGTGTAAATAGCCTGATGACGTGTTAGAGAAAGCATTGAAGCACGACAGCTTTTGTGTAGCGAATAGTAAAAATATATTGTAAATTATACTTGTACAAACTACAATCTACTACAAAATTGTACATTTTGTTTCGACATTGAAAGAACAATGTCTCGTTTAGGTTACTAAAGTTTATACTGGTAATACAACGAACGTTTTTAAAAAGCATTTTTACAATCATCTCTTATCTTTTACTAACAAGGATAAAAATATGACATCACTTTCTAAATATTTTTTGAAGTTAAAATAAAACACCTATAGTTAAATAGAAAATTCTCAAACAGGCTCAAATATCTAGATCGGTAAATGAACCATGATTCCTTTGTCTAAAAGAAAAAAAAAGGAAATTAAGTACATGAAGAGCGACATGTTACTGAATCAGAGGCATGAAACTATAATAAATTGTAAACATTAATTAACCTTACAATATCGCTAGAATTATCAAATATAAGGTTTGAAACTCCAATTAACTTTTTACAGTATCAATCTTGCTATCTTGATAATTTAACTAGATAATCTTATGTTATTTTAACTTTATTTTTTCTATTACAAATTGTGATCTATTTACTGCTTTAAATTTAGTTTTAGTGTTGATTTTAATTTTTCCTTTGATTTTTAAATTTTAATTTTTAAGTTTAATTCTTCCTTTTTTTATGAGACCCGGATATAAGAGAGATTTTATCTAGTCCCAAATTAGGGCCTGTGGTAAGGTATATAAAATGACCAAACCCGGATATAAGAGAAATTTTATCCGGGTCCCGACAACTCATATCATGGTTACACTGATCATTACCACAGGCTATAATTTGGGACCAGAGAAAATATCTTATATCCGGGTCTCTTATACCCGGGTTATAAGGTTTATTTTACTTCCCCAATTTATTATATTAGCACCAATGAATTTACATCTTCGTCTTGTGTTTTTAAATGTCCTTAGATTTGCGCTTCTTAAATAATTCCTGTGTTTCTGTATGTGATTTCATTTGATTTTTATGCCAAAGGATTTAGCTTAATACAATGTAACGAACGTCTGCATCTACCTGCAATTCATTTCTGGCCAAAGTTTGAAATTTTATTTCTTTGCCGCTTTTGTTGCCTTTCCCCTCCCACTTTCTTCCCTCTGTGCATTTTCTCACTTTTTCCACTTTGTTAAGCACAAACGACGCGTGACCGATATCTGTATCTGTCTGTATTTTACTTCCTGTCTAAATTTGAGGTTTCTCTCTCTTAGCCGCTTGCATTCTTCTGTGTCCTCTTTCTTTCCCTTTTGCTTTCTCATCTTGTCTACCCTCTTTCTCCTCCCCGCTCTTTTTTAATATCCTCTTACGAAAAGATTTCAAAAAATAAAAGGAAGCGAGTTGTTTTAAATTCTTTTCAAAAATCACGTTATTACCTTTATTATTAACTACCTGATGAGACATTCTTTCAATGTCGAAATAAAATGTACAATTTTGTAATAGATTGTACATATTCTAAAGTATAATTTATAATAAACATTCATTGCTCTATTTTTATACTGAGCACTGTTTTAAATTAATGTTTTAAACGTTGCAAATATTTTCTTCTTTCCTTATTTATTATTTGGGGGTATATATATATATATATATCTACGTCTATAGCACAACTTTCCTACACTATGTAATAGTCAAGTGCATATTATGAAGTTCATAATATGCACCTGATGATTGTATAAGGCATGAAACTCCGAGTCATGCTATATAGACGTTGGATAATACATATATTAATATATACTTAATAGCTATGTTATATTACAATGAAGACTGTTTTATTAATGCCGGAAAAATGTGTGGATATATATATATATATATATACACACACACACACACGAGACATAAGGTAGAACGGGCACAATACTATTATGGAAAAGGTGTGTGGCTTGTCAACTTAGATTCTTCCACCTTTTGAACATTGAGCTATCGCAGACCATAGAGAAACAAAACAAAAATAAATAAAGCTAGCTGAATATCGCTAAGAAAAGTTAGAACCGGCTGTTAGTAGTTGATCTTGCATACATACATTAAAAGACACGTTGGATTAATTGCAAAGTCTAGATAAACTAGACACGTGTGGAAACGATATCGACGGATATTTAGAGAAATAGTGAAGCATTGTCACTCAATATTCGAGCGATAGCGATCGGACATCTGGTATTAACAAATAAATACAAGAAATGACAAATATACTGGTTAACGCAAATGTTTTACTGGGTAACGATCTTGATTGCTTTTCTTCAAAATCAAATTCAACTAAAAACTTTTTTTTCTTTTGTTCTTCAGATACTCAGTGCAACCTCTTTCCGACAAACATGACCGACACTGGTGACTTTCTTTTATCTTATCAAGATTTCCCGCGTCCAGTTCATGCGTAAGTAACTCATTTTACTGATTCGTAGGGTTCTTCGTGGACGTGATCCGCACGATTCTTATCTGCCACTAGCTCATAAATAATGGACTATTCCATTTTCATAGTGTGAGTATATATATATATATATATATATATATATATATATATATATATATACACAAATACAAGAGATAGAGGGGCTGAGTAAACTCTGACAAGCGATGACCAGCGCGTGAAAAGACGTACAGAATCGAGCGACGATTACTGAGTAAGGTAATCGCCAAAAATCCAATTACCATAAATTAAATAAAAATCTATTCTGAATTATTTGTAAATTATAAAAAGAAATATTCGTAAGACAAGGGAATGACGAGGAAGAAATTATAGAAGTCTCCCGCTAATACCTTATAAATAATGGACTACTGTTTTCATCACATAAAAAGAAGTGAAGAGAGGCTTCTTGGTTTCAGTGAGAAAATGAATGAAAGCATAGGAAGATAAGTGTTGTCAAATTCAAATCTTGACCATTTGTATCCACTTCTTAAAATAACAACCAGCTTTCATATTTATGATACTTATTGTACAGTGTAACCCGGATATAAGAGAGTGGTCGAGACCGGATAAAAGTTATCTTATATCTGAATGTATCTCATATACGGGTTTTGTCTATTTTATATACATTACCACAGGCTCTAATTTGGGACCAAAGAAATATCTTATATCCGGGTTCTACTGTATTTCGTTTAAGTTGTTGCGCTCAGATATTTAGTGGTGCGATAAGAGAATTTCAACGGGTATGTTATTGCCGTACAACTCGACATGAGTTTATTTAGTCATTGACTGAAGAATTAAGATTCATTAGAATACCGTTAAGCTTTCGGATTTTTCTAGTTATAACACCACCAAGTATACACTTGTCAGATTAAGGGCCCCAGTGGATATATTGAGTTTTGTATATTTGTACTCCTGTTGGATCTCATAAGATTTGATTGTACAGAAAATCTGAGTTTACACACATGAGCTAATAAAAGACGCATATACATTTATATATCTGCGAAAACAAAATGCAACCTCTTATTTATTGACCTATCAGTAGCAAGGAAAAAAATCTTAAAAGTTGATCCGATCCTATTTTTCACAAACGCATAAAAACGCGTGATCTTACTTTTTTCCTTCAGAGAGTCACAGGTCGTCAACTGGACGTCTTATCTGGTCAATATGCCCTTTTCACTTTCACTCCGCTCTTAACTGATTCAGGATGTGCGTTGTGGTGCAGCGGATATCGGCTCGGAACGGCAAATCGGAGAGCCGAGTTCGAATTCCAGTTGAATTCCTTGCATTCACTTACGCACAAATACCCTTATTAGTCAGTCTCTTCCCACCAGTTATGGATTAAATAATAGAACAGATTAGATTCTATAGCCTTGGCTGGCAAACAGTCTACCGCAGAAAGCAATAGCAACTTACTGCAGGATAATATTCTGCCCAGTCAGTCATGTCTCTTTCGAGACATGATCATCCAAAGCGTGTACCACGTAAGGCACCTAACTGACCAATTGATTCTTCCTTTTTTCATTTACTTGTTGCTAATGAAAAAGAGGAACAAAGACATTTCAGCTTTCATTCATACACTGGACGAACTTTCATTAAAAAAATTGTCCACACATTATCCACACCAAGCTTGTTTTTTTTCTGTCTTTTTTTGTTTAACTAAGTTTTAACATAAATGCAATTCTTTTCGTTATTGGCTTGGTTACGTTAGACACAAGGTCATTTCGCAAGAATAGCCGACTCCCCCAACCCAACCACCCATTTTGTTAGCATGCCGCTCTATCTGAATATTATTTTTGTTTTTGTCCAGGCAATACCGATGTCATAAACATATCCAAAGCCCAGATGAAACAAAAGTTGTCGCTCTACACATTCTGATGATTGACATATGCAACACGTCAATTTATGATGGTAAGTGGACATATTTAGTTACAATTTACTTTGCCTATGGGGAAAACCTCTATAGCCAGAGTGTCACTTCACACCCACACGACAAATACACAGAATTCGGAAAAATAGGTCATTGAAACAACGACACGAACACATGAAAGTTGTGTGGCGGTGCGTCTAAAAAATTCGAGAAACCAAAACGGGATTTCCCACCAAAATGCTGACATTTATTCATTTGGTTTGTTGTTAGGAAGTGGGTCGGGCAGAGACGTTTTCACCACACCCATATATATCTCGATACGATTAAACACAAAAATATCAACTATGCTGGATATAGCATCTGCTAAGGCTTAGGCATAGTAGTTTCCGTCTGAATACATTTTATGCAAACATTAAATGCGGTAAGCAACAGAAGACAAAAAACATCTTCAGCGGGAAATATATTAACTAATTTGCACAGTAAACAGACAATTAAGAGAGAATATTTTATTGTTTGTCAAAAAATACAAAAATAAAATTCCTAGAACTTTTGCGGACAATCCGAGAAGTCTTTAATTATGCGCTGCGTCTTAAATATTTTGCGTGGGCATGGACTCCATGGACTCCAAAACGTGACAGACAGACTAGTTAAACATTTCAAGCTATTCTAAATTGTTACACCCTGAATTTCTCAGCAAAAATATCCTCAGATATATGTAGCATATCTCAAACACGGATAATTAAGAGATTAAATCCCATTCGATAACATATGTACCCACCATGAACTGAACACAAAAAGAAAACCCTGGAAAACGTATTTTAATGATAGCCCAAAGGTAATTGAAAAACAAATATTTAAATAAAGCGTTTAAACATTTTTCAGGCATTGATAATCCCTCATCGAGTGATTGAATAGCCATTGACGAAACAGATTTAAAAAAAAAACTCTTAATCCAATATTTGGATTGAACATTTGCTTCAACAGTAGTAAAGATTAATTAACTGAATTTTGTAGAAGTAATGTTCACTTTTTGCGAAAAGTATCACAAAAATGTTAGCTATCGATATCTTTTTTTTTTTTTAATCATATCACCCCAAGCAAGGCGATAATGCCACTGATGTGCAGGGGGCTACGTAAGGGTAAAAAGAATGGAAAAGAGAAAGCCGGAAACCACATCCTAAACAGGAAACAAGGGATGAGCCTCTCACCTGTTCAATAGATGTGGGTGGAGTGTGAACCGGGCGATAGTTTAGTCGATCTACAATCTAAATTTATTCTCGGTATGAGAAATCGGAAGGCCAAATTTAAATTGAATTCATTGCAAAAATATCATCGGGAAAAGGTATTAATCCATCTCGTCCTCCTCAAGCTATGGGTTAAATAGCAGGGAAGATTGAGTTCTACAGCCTTGGTTAGCAACCTTCCACGAGAAGGTCTTCTGCGAAGTCAGTCATGGATCGAAAGTGACATGATCGTCCAAGCGTGTGTCACGTATGGCACTTAACTGACTGAGTTATCAGGGAAGCAAGTAAAAACGGAATGGGGTTTCACAAACGGAAATGCGAGAACAGCTGTTGGAACAAAAATGGCATAAACAATCATTTAAGAATTTTTATTTGATACGATTTTTATGAAACTTGTGCTTTGTGGTGCAGTTGTTTAAGATTTGGAACGACAAATCGAGGTACCGAGTTCGAATTCCAGTTGAACTCCTTGCATTCACTTACGCACAAATACCCTTGGGAAAGGTATTAATCCGTCTCTCTCTTCCAGTGATGGGTTAAATAATAGGACAGATTGGATTCTATAGCCTTGGCTGGCAACCAGTCTACCACAGAAAGCAATGGCAACCTACTCCGGGGTAATCTTCTGCCCAGTCAGTCATGTCTCTTTCGAGACATGATCGCCCAAGCGTGTATCACGTATAGCACTTAACTGACTGAATATAATAGTTGCAAACATGATTAAGGTTAGTGTTCCCAGGTTAACTATCTCTTCCTGATGTTAAGTACAGTGTAACCCTGATATAAGTGAGTTATCGGGACCGGATAAGAGTTCTCTTATATCCGGGTTTGGTCTATCTTATATACATTACCACAGGCTCTAAATTGGGACCAGAGAAAATCTTTTATATCCGGGTATCTTATATCCGGGTTATACTGTATAAGTTTTCTTTTCGTTTTCATTTTCTCTAAAATCTCGTTGTTCAGTCCATGATATCCTCAACATCTTTCTGTAGATCCACATTTCTGTTGATTCAAGTCTCTTTATATATGAGAAGATTGTCCAGCCATACAATAGCACAGATATGTAACAGTTCAGTACTCTTATCGCCCGGTTCACACTCCACCGACGTCTATTGAACAGGTGAAAAGGCTCATCCCTTGTTCCCTGTTTAGGATGTGGTTTCAGGCTTTCCCTTTTCCAATCTTTTTACTCTTACGTAGCCCCCTACGCATCAGTGGCGTTACCGCCTTGCTCGGGGTGATAAAAAAAAAAAAAAAAAAAAGAAGTTGTTTCTAAAGAAGTTTTCTTTTTTTTTTAAATTTCCTAATACTTTGCTTAGCTTTTGGAAAGCATCTTTGGCTACCCAAATGTGTTTTCGGATTTCTGTGTCACATTCCTCTAAATGTTTTTGCTTGGTTGATTTTGGTACCTCATTTTTTTATTTACATTTTGGGCTCATCCATTTTCTAGTAACGATGTATTCTGTCGTCTTGCAACAGATGCTTAGTCCTTTCTTCTCGCTTTCCTTCACAACCTTCTGTGGGAACTTTTGTAGTTTAGTTTCCGTGTTTGCTATCAGCTCTATATTATATATCATATCATATATTGTTAAGATTGTGTCCGCCAATAATAAATCCTGGTAGGAGATCTAATTCTCAGAATTACCTCACTGTGTAGGTTGAATAAGTAGAAAAAAACTAATTGAATGATACTTCCAAGTTTAATTTATTGCTTTTATTTATTTTATTATCTGTTCGATGACAAAATCTTTAATTTCATACAACGGAGTTTTTAACTATTCTAATTTTAAAATTTAGAAAGACAAAATTGATAAAGACTTCTTGAATTGATAGTGTCGATTGCAATCGCTGAATTATTTTTTCTAAATTGCCGCACAAAAATAATCCAACATTTGTAAAAATTTTAAGTGACGTTACATTTTTCTATTCTTCCAACATGTCTTAAAAGCAAATTGTTGCAAACAGCAACAGGATTAATTTCAAAATTGCACTAAAAAAATTACAAGTAAATTTGTTTAAATGTAGATTTTTCTTCCTACCAAATTTTAAAAAGATTTTTAAAGATGCAAGCATCAACTATGAACAAAATTTGTGTTCTATTGAATTATTTATGCTCAGATTCGAGACTGATTTTCAATATGTTCATACTTGATATTACATAAATCTTTTACTGAAATATAATTTTTCGGGATTTCTCTCTATACTAGCAGTATAGCACGGCGTTGCTCGGGTGCAATGTAAGCTTTAAAACTAATCCATGGTCCTAGAGATCAGACTCTTTGGACGTTGGCTAGAAAGACTAAAAAGCAATAGTTGTTTCCAGTTAAAACGAAACCGTAGACTGAAAGAAAAATGAATGGATGTAAGTCAAATTTTGGTTTCCTGGTGTCGATATCAAATTTTCTGCACTATTGTAAGAACTGCAACCTTGAAACTTCTGAATATCATTTCTTATGTCTTTGTCTATGAGTGTATCAAATTTGATTAAAATTGAACCACTCCTATAACCCAATTTTTTTATTATCGATTTTTGATATTTATCGAGGGTGCCTCGACACAAAACCTAGCTAAGAACACTTGCAGACGCTTATAGTACAACTCTGTAAATTTTCAAGAAAATCGGTTCAGCCGTTTCGGAGTCTATAGGTAACGGATACACACACACACACACACACACACACAAAGAAAGAAAATAACGTATTACCTATTCAAATCAATGAAGTACTGATAATTTTTCATTTGGATCTGACAATTTATAGATTTTGGTAAATTTTTAAATTTTATTTTTTGTTTCACTCTCTAATTTGTAATTGACATGTTAGGCGGTTACTTTTATTAACAACCGTGAATTTTGTCTTCTTGCGGTTGTTGTTTAGTGCTTTCTTCTCGCTTTCCTTTTAAAGGTGTTCCTGTAGTATAAGTTCTGGATTATTCTAATATCCTTCCCAAATATATCAGCAGTTCTTTTCATAATCTATAAAACACAGGTATACCTCCTTCTGCATTTGTACTCTTTCTGATATCATTCTGCGCATGGGTATTGCACTCCTTTTTCCGGTGCCTTTAACAAACCCGCACTGTTATCCTATTTACTGTAGTCCTACTGCGCGATCTTTTCAATCAAAATTCTAATGTTAATTTTGTTGTTCTATGTGCCGTGTCCTTTCAGGACGTAGGCGATCATGGATCTCCACATCTCCCTATACCTTGTCGCGCTTAATACGTTCTCCTGTTTCCCTACTCAATCATCCACCTGCTCAAGTCTATTCTCTTTCCTCATTGCATGTCCCAAAAACTTCAGTTGTCTTTTCCTGATAAGTATCTGTTTCCTTCTTGTGTCCATCCTCTCAAAAACCTCGTCATTGCCCACGTGTCCCATCCATGGTAACCTCAGCATCCTTCTGTAGATAAGCAAAATTTGTTATATGGCTCATTGGTCTGATTGTTCGATTGAGTTCACATCCGCTTGCCTCTGCTTTCTTATACAGTGTTTTGAAGAAGGATTTACTTAGGTCTTCCGGGTTGTGTATTTATATAAAAATTTTAATATATATATATATATATAAAATTGTAATATTTTTATTATCAGTAGTTAAAATAAAAACATTTTACATCGCTACACAAAAGCTCTTGTGTTTCAGTTCTATGAATTGTACTTCATCGGGCGATGGTTGGTAATTGGTGATAATTCTTATGGAAATATAGAAACAATTTGTTACCCTTTTTCAGACAGTTAAAGTAGGGCATAAGGACAGAATTAAGAATGTTCTTCTTGGTAAGTCTCGATTAACCAATAGAAAGTCAAGTCTATGCTGGATTGGGGAATAAGGTTAGAGAGTGAAGGTGAGTGGGTATTTTAAGAAGTCACAATAAGCCGGCTCTTAGTGCCGGCAACATTAGGGACAGTCATGAGCAACAGAACAACTTGAGATGTCCCGCTACTGCTTCTCTTCAACTTGTTCAGATCCAGGACTTTGTACAACTGTCTCACGTCCGGAAAAAAAAAAAAAAAAAAACTAGCAACCAGCAAGGCTATATTGTGAAGACGTTACCTTGACGCATTCTTTCCGGAAGTTGCTTACCGCCTGGCCTGCTGTGCTGCGGTTTCTGGGACAGTGGCCTCACTAGTTTTTTTTTTTAAAATCATCTCACCCCAACCACTGCCACTATTGCGCATGGTATAGAAAATAACAAAATAGTTATAACTATTTTGTTGCGTTTCCTTTTTTTTCCTTTCTCTGTCTTACCTTTATGGGTTTTAAGAGAACAATTCATTGTGTTTCCTCCTTCCCAACCTCAACACACTCTTGCCTTATTTTACAAAAATCTATGGCGAAAGATTTGTTTTTATAAAGATGTCTTTTTTTAATCATATCACCCCGAGCAAGGCGGTAACGCCACTGAAGCGCAGGGGGCTACATAAGAGTGAAAAGATTGGAAAAGAGAGAGCCGGAAACCACATCCTAAACAGGGAACAAGGGATGAGCCTCTTTACCTATTCAATAGACGTGGGTGGAGTGTGAACCGGGCGATAATTTAGTCTATCTACTCCAATTGAGAAAAAAAGAAAAGAAAAGAGTGAAAAGAATGAAAAGAGAAAAAACCGGAAACCACATCCTAAACAGGGAACAAGGGATGAGCCTCTTCACCTGTTCAATAGACGTAGGTGGAGTGTGAACCGGGTCTTGTAATAATTAATAAACTTCAAACAATACAAGACTCAGATTCCCTTTTCTCTATGGATACAGAGTGATGTGTGTGTATGGGAGAAGGGTTCTATTTGAAATTTTACCTGTCTACCCATTTATTAATTCATTGTGACATTTGAACAACTCAAAATCGTTCATAGGTCATTAAATTTACAAGTCCAAAAAACTTTATACCCATTGTTAACCTTGTTAAGAAACTTTGGAATAATTGTTAAATACAAATCAAAGACCAGAAGCGGGTATAACTTTCCAAGTTTTGTACGAAATGTTAATACAACGTTTAAACTATTCTTGTTGCCAGCCTTCGTCAGGTTATCTGAAGTGTCTAAGTGTTCGCTTGAGTAAAGTTTTCGGCCATATCCATTTTGTTTATTAATTTTGCACCCCCACCCAGAGATCAAACAGGAAACGGTAATTATTGTAAAAGATGCGGCAAAAATACCTCCCGACTAATGATGAGACATTAACTAGATGAAGACACTATTGTCATTAATATCTTACAATTATGTGGCGAGTATGCCGCACTTTTTAATGGATTCGAATTATTTACTTATAATGCTTAATTGCACATTGAAAATAAATTCCTCTTCATTTTTACTAGGGACCTTCATTCATTTTTTTCTCACTAGGTACACAAACGAAACAGTTATTGCTAACTAAAACATTCCACTCGACATAAGTTTCTTGGTTTTGCAAAAAAAAAAAAAAAAAAAAAAAAAATATTCATAGAAGATGACATACCTAACCGACAAGCCAATATCTGCCGTCTTTTTCTATACCTGCCCTTTTCATAAGAAATTCAATTCCTGAACAAAATTTGACACGCCAGTGGCTTACGTATTAAACAGGTGTAACTTATTTACATGTTTGATGAGATTTTTTATTTCCATTGACAGGTGCCAACAGCAGTTCAAGACTATTGGCGAGGGAATGTATGATGATTCCTGGAACTTTTGTGTCAAGCGGGCGAGATATGTTTATTGAAACATTTAAAGATTTGGGTACTAAGTATGGATTTATGGCCTACATAACTTATGAAGAGAAAGGTAAGAATAACAACCACTCAAGACTATTGGATGGTCGAAAACTAATTATCATAATATTAATAGAAAATAACCTTCAAGGAATATTAAGTCCATATGTGAGATAGTAAATTAGTTTAAAAAGGCATGAAACCTACAAATTTCATTGATTCCTTTTTCTGCGATTTATGATCCCATTGTAGGCAAAAATATTTTTAGATTATAAAAATGGTTTTTGGAGATAATGTTTCGGTAATGCAAGTCTTACTAGTTAAGTGAATGTAACGAACCCAACCGCAATTGAAACTCAGCTTCCCGATTAACAATTCAGATAAATTATCCATTACATCTTAGCTTCCCCAGCGGTCACCCATCTAGGTACTGACTGTTGCTTAACTTCGGTGTTTCAATGCAATATGGACGTAAGCGTTCAACTCTTAAGCGATTCTTAGACTTCCATAGGATGGCCAAAGATTTTTGGCCCGTCAGATACATCTATCTCCAAACTATTGTGACTATATTCCTGATAACGAAATGGTTCTTTATTGGTCCATAGACTTTGTGAAGATTGGTGACAAGAAAGCAAAAAATCTGAAAGGAGTTCCACAGGTGAGAAATGCGAGAAAAACTATTAGAATAGAACTGACGACTGCATCTCACTAATTCAACAGTAAAACGGTGAGACCTAATTGCCAATCTAGCATCAATTATAAATTCATACAGTCGAGGCACTAAGGAGAAAAATTAATCAGAACAATTGCCACGGAAATATTTGTAGAAAAGACAAGTAACACGTCACGATGGTGCGAAAGTGAATGAAATGGAGATGCCATTTTCAGGAGAAATTACATTGAAGAGTCTTTGGCTTTAGTCAAGAATCAAAATACGCAGGGTTCTCGAAAAGGCAAGGGTTGTAGCATTTGTTCCTAGGTTAATTTGTATGGGCCGGGTGACATGAATTGCAAATATTATGGATGCATTAGTGTTTTCTTCAACAACAGAAGGTGAATACACAGCCAATTACGTACAATTAACAGCATATTTTATTGCATTTGTCTAGACATCTGAGATGAAGTAGTGTTTACATTATTCAAATTGTTGTCCATCTTTACCATATTCACGACGTTAAAAAAAAAAAAATCAGCACATATTCTAGGCCAAAAAAATTTAAGCCGACCAAGCATAGAAATGAATACAATATGGAAACCAGTAATACGAAGTGGTAGAAAAAGTCATTAGCTTCAAAGATGTGAGCTCTGTTAAGAAAATGGTTAATGAGACATTAGGTTTACAAGTCTTAAAAAATTCATACACTGATGTCCTCAAGGACACATGGCCCAGTGGATAAAAGTGTTTGTTAGATCCAGTGATTTGACTCAAAAAGTTGTGAGTTCAATACCTGCTTACAGCAGTGGTGAACAAATAACTTACAGAGTTGAGTTACATGGAATGCAAATGATATACCCCCAGTAATCACATGAAGAAGGTCGGAGCTTACAATGGTTGAAACGTCGTGAATATAGTACAAATTTATTGTCCTAGCAACACCAAACAAAGATATATAAGGTCTTTCTCTGGAAGTTTGCAAGTTATTTTAGTAAAAGTTTTGTCAAATGTGAGTGTCGGAAAATCTCACAGATGAAGAAAATTATCATTATCAGGAAGAAACAGTTGAGTTTTTAAGGCACATAATGAGGAAGAAAGGCTTGGAAAATCTGATAGTCACAGGACAGTTTGAAGACAAGAGAAGAAATAGTGCATGAGATACTTAATGAGCTTGTATAAACGGATGCTGGAACAGGGTTTAGGAGAAAAAGACATTGTGGAGAGCCATGATCGCCAACTCTCCGAGGGAACACTGCACACAAAGAACGTGAGTTTAGTTGCCAGATAATACTATTCCCATATACTTTATGCAGTGTGGCAAAACAATGAATTCCGTTGAAATAAAACATTTGCCATCGTAAAGTCTTACTACCATTAAAACAAACTCGGGATAAATCATTTTAAGGTTCGAAAGAAATTCCTTCCCACACGAAGGATAAAACTGTGTTTCCTGGCAGATCTAGTTTATTACTAGTCATAAATTGTTAAACTTCCCACATTAAACAAGTGCCATTTTCCATTCAAGTAGGTACATGAAGAAAAGGCATGTGAAGATATTGTGGTCTCAACCATTTTTGTCCACGAAGGTCAGAATATCCTGACCTCCTTTGCAAAATTAAGACTCAAAATTAAGACTCAAAAAAAGGTGCATTCCAAATAATATTAATTTATTATTGAAAATTGTAGTCTTTTCAGTAATTATAGTTTATTATTAAAGAAGTTTTACAAATTTAACAGCAATAGAAAATGTTGAATTTTTAAACTAGAATACATGTACAGTGATTTGTTTTAATTCACAACTGTTTAAATAAACTGAAGAATACTTCAAGAAACAGGATAATATAAGACATTTTAATTTAATTAAAAACAGTTCAATAAAAGATCAGGATATTTAAATCAATTCTGAAGATGAGAGTCAATGAAAAACTGATGAAAAAGTAAAAGATCCTCTCTTCCTCTGAAATTTAACAAAGTGGGGAGATTCCTCCCTGGTTGAGAACCGCTGGTTTAATATTTTCCATTGCAGAAATCGATACTGGTAAAAGGAGTTCAAATTCCATCCGGGTCTATTGTTTCCCTCAAATACTCTTGAGAAAAAATGTGAATCAGTGTCTCTCGCAAGTGGACTATTCTGAATTCAAAACCGTGCTGAAGGCAACGAAAAGGCATTTTTCACCACAACTCATGGCAATTCAGCGATAAAGAAAAAAAAAATAACCGAGAAAACCGGGATCGCCTTCGTTGTCTATGTGTGAACATGTATAGGGGATAAAATGTCCTATTATAATTATGGTTGGCCTTCCCTTCGTTAGTTTGCAAGACCGTTACACCCTGCCAATAACTCAAATAATGGACTATTCCGTTTTGATCAAGTGGAAATAGGGGGGAAGACTACTTGGTTTCAGTGAGAAAGTGAAAGAAAAGATAGAAGTGCAACAAATACTACACTTTGATCTTAGCAAAAAAGGTCGATAAACAATGCAGCCACAATAAAATCGCCATTTTTTTTCAGAGACAGTATCGAACGATGTAAACCTAGTAAAGTAATCGCCAAAAATCGACTTACCATAAATAAAACGTCTACTAAATTATCTTTGAATCAAGAAATATTCGTAGATGAAGATTTGGCTAGTTAAAATAAACTTCGTTTAGACGAAACTAAAATTACAATTTTCTCAGTCATTCCTTCAATATTTATTTTTCAGAATGTGAAAATACGAAGTATATTCACGTAGAAAAGGATTCTTCAGGAGTTCTTATGTCACCATATTCCAACTTCACGCTGAGCAGGTTGTATTAAATTATATTTTAATAATTCTTTTGATTTTGCCTATTTTAGAAAAAAAATTCTTTTTTCGTAATACAATATTTCCACTTTACCCGTGTGGAATACATTCCAAGACCTCCACCCCATCAACAGATACCTAAAACCCCAGTGAGTAAAAAAGCATTCGTCAGTATATGACGTCTGACAAGTTAGCTCTGTAGTAGAGTACACTAGGCAGTGAGCCAACATATGAATGAAATTGCAACTATCTTGAGCAAACTTTAGTCACAGTTTGACAGACAGACAGAGACAAAAATATAGCGTGACCAATAGTTGGAGGCCAGCACGATCAAGCCCTCTGTGACCTATTGACTTCGTGTCCTGGAGACGTGTATTCAATAGTCTCGGCTCAAAGCTGATGGCCTCCAATAATTCTCGGATTCCAACGTTGAAGATGAAGCTATTTCAACTGAGGTTGCGGGGGAAGCGCTTGAGAAATCGTAGGTGATGACGATACGCGAGCCACAACTCTGTCGTACAGACGTGTGATCAGTACAGTGAGGGTTTTGTGAAAAACATTCTTATTGGCTTGAAGGCGAGCAATAACTTTCCATTTATGGCGCACAAGTTTAACGAACCAGTGCAAGCCACCTACCCGACGATTTTGTTGAATATGCTTTGAAGTTTTTCTTTGATAGGAAATTTAAATAAGCCGTGCAAATTTAAGCTCATCCATTCAGAATTAAATGAAGTGGAAAAATTATGTTTGTACTGCATCCAACCACTTAAAGAGTAAGCTGCCTTAGTTTACGGCAGAGTCAGTCAGTTAAGTGCAATATAAGTGACGTATTATATTATTATGTAGTAATTAGTGGGGGATCAGTTTTATATTATTATGAAGTAATAAACTGATCCCCCACTTTATACCCAGTAGAAGCCTTAATCATGTTATCAACTATTTTATTCAGTCAGTCAGTTAAGTGCCATACGTGATACACGCTTGGGCGATAATGTCTCGAAAGAGACATGACTGACTGGGCAGAAGATTATCCCGCAGTAGGTTGTCATTACTTTCTGTGGTAGACATGGTTGCCAGCCAAGGCTATAGAATCCAATCTGTCCTATTATTTAGCCCATAACTGGAGGGAATAGACGGATTAATACCTTTCCCAAGGGTATTTGCGCGTAAGTGAATGCAATGAATTCAGCTGGAATTCGAACTCGGCTCCCCGATTTCTCGTTCCGAGCTGATATCCAATGCACCACAACAAACCTCTTAAAAGAAACTAATGTTCACTCATTCATTGCGCATGTCAGTCACGGAATGTACTAGCTGACTTAAATGGTTTAAGGCCATACAACGGTTTCCGTACGATTACCAACGTTAAGTAATGTTGAGCCTTGTCAGTACGTAGATCGGTGACCGTATGGAAATACCAGGTGTGTGTAAGATGGGATGTGTGGGTGGTGTTATGATAGCGACTCGAAACAAAGTAGCAGAGCCGAGTTTCAATTCCAGGCGGGTTCATTATATTCACTTACGTGTAAATACTCTTGTGAAATTTATGAATCTTCTACACCTCCTATTGTGCAAATCATTATTATCTTCCGAAAATTCTTACAATCTAAAATTATTTTCTGGCTTTAAATAACCCACAAAAGGTTGATAAGACGTAAAAAAAAAAAAAATAAAAAAAGTCACATCATAGATTCTAATTATCAACTCAACTGCTTCCTGTGTATGTGTTTGATAAAAATAGTTTTAATTTAGTCTGTTTTACAGTATATCAAACCTCAATATGTTATTTAATGCCGGTAAGATTTTCTAAAATAGATTCGTATGAATAGAATGTACAGTATAACCCGGATATAAGAGATTTTATCCGATCCCGACAACTCTTATATCCGGGTTACACTAATATATATATATATATATATATATATATATATATGATTCAGTAAAGCAAATCCACATTTACACACCTTGTATAACACGTGTAAGGTTAGGCAAAACGATAATATATCTAAGTTGAACTAGGCTTGCCAGAGTTAAAGCCACGTCTGTTTGAAGTTTTCATTTGTGATGAAATTGTCCGGTGTTCAAACATAAGGGTAAATGTTTCTCTTAGGTCCAGCACTATTGTCTACAGTCATGAATATTCCCACTTTCTTCCAAATAGCATTTTGAATGTGCAAAAAAAAAAAAAAAAAAAAAAAAGTTTCGGAACTTAGCAATAAGAAAAAAAGAAAAAGATTCAAACTACTGTTACATTAAAAACACACGCAGCTAAAATGTTCAGCTTTACAATCGTTTAGTTGTTTGAGCTGTCAACAGGAGTTTTCATCGAACGCCTTGACTAGTTGCCAAAACTTCGTTTTTGTGTTAAAAAGAGTCTATTGCTTTTTTTTTTACGCTTATATGTTAACGCCACAGAAACTTTATTTAGGCGGGAAAAAAAATTTGAAAAAAAAATTTAGTTGAGCGTCTCAAATTATTGCAGCTGTTGTAAAGGCACTTGGTCAGTAAATAAAAAATACCAAATTAGAAAAATAAAAGGGGTTAGAAAAAAAAAATTAAAAAAAAAAAAAAAAAACGAAAGAAAAATAAATGCGAACATTTTATCAAATATTTTAAATATAGGTCAATTTATTTTCGTCAGAAGTAGGACACTTATTTTATGTTTAAATTTGAAAACTGATACTTCTGTTTTCTTAAGATTGTATGAATAAAAAATAGAAATAACTTTAAGACATGTTGATAAGAGGGGAATGACTGCAATGTACTTTTTTATACACAGAAAGTTTGTTAGTATTTTTGCTTTCGCTGATCATGTGCAACAATTATATTTTGGGACGCGGAACTAGAATAGGAATGTGCGCTTACTGTAGATTATCGATGCAAAAATTAAAATTAACGAGCAGAGTTCAAATTTTAACAGGCTGTTACGTTCATTTCTAATTTAGAAAAGCAATGAATATATATTTCCCTTCAACTATGGGTTAAATAGCAGGTAAACTGGACTCTTTAGCCACTCAAAAAAAAAAAAAAAAAAAAAGGCATCAATTCTGATAATATAATCAAATCGTTAGAATGATTATAAGTTGACTTTTCACACTGCCTAAAACAAAAGTTTAGGAAGAAAACTCAAGTGCGAGAAAGAATGATAAAAGACCAGTTGCGTAAAAAAAAAAAAAATTTCTAAGATAAAATTTTTGAAGATTTCAACCGACGGTAACGCTAATTGGTCGGTCCATGAATAAAGATGATGTTCAGAATGGATACGGTTTATCTTGACATTGTCATTAATAATTCTTAAACCTGAGTGACTTTTTCAAAAGAAGCCTTCTGAGGAGTTATTCTAGTCATTTAAATTCTTTTCCGTTTACATTTACGAATATCGAGGGAAGTTAATATATTGAGGCGGTATAAATTACTTTGTCAAAAGAAGCCTTATAATTAATTAACCAGTGGCAGTCCTGCCTTGCTCGGGATAAAACGATCATTAGGAAGAAAAAAAATAAGTACTATTTGTGCAGTTTCGTGTGAAACCTGTTTTGTTTTTGTTTTTTTTTTTGTTTTGTTTTCGTTTTCCGGCACACTTAAGAAAGTCACATTAGGGGGTCATTTAAAGGATGTTGACAATCACTCGTTTAGAGAAAAGATGCATTACAAGCAGATTAAGCTTTGAAGTCCAGCGATTTTCTACGTTTGTCTATTCTTATCACAAGTTTTGTTCCTGTTGAAGGATGAGCTTAAAAGCCAACTTCAGGTTAGTCTCTGGTTTGGGTCCAGAACTTTGTCCATGGTATTAACCCCCCCCCCCCCAAAAAAAAAACGAACGAATATATTGAAAATATATACAACTATATAGACCCACACAAATGTAATAAAATGTCAAAAAAACTAAAATAAATCCGTTATTTTCCAGTCCCATTCACTGTATATGGCACCTCCGGGCACGTGATGACCAAATAATAGAACTGACTGTAACTTTCCTGGACGAAGAACGAACACTTTCCGTGCGAGAAGGTATCGACATTTTTATTTTTAATCAACATCTATTTCAGGCGCTCTGTTGAGCCTCAGTGCTTCCCATATTTTTAGTCTTGTAAACCATTTATCTTACCAGCTGTACAAATGTTAACAAAAGTAGAGGTTTATCCTTTGTTTTCTGTTTAGTATTGAATGGGGGATGTGCGTTGTGGTGCATTGGATATCGGCTCGGAACGAGAAATCGGGGAGCGGAGTTCGAATTCCAGCTGAATTCATTGCGTTCACTTACGCGCAAATACCCTTGGGAAAGGTATTAATCCGTCTATTCCTTCCAGTTATGGGTTAAATAGCAGGACAGATTGGGTTCTATAGCCTTGGTCGGCAACCAGTCTACCGCAGAAAGCAATGGCAACCTACTGCGGGATAATCTTCTGCCCAGTCAGTCATGTCTATCACGTATGGCACTTAACTGATACTGATTGAATTGCCGGTTTCTTCTAAAGTCTACTTCGACTCTATACTCCTAATGCCCCCGACTGAGGTCAACGTTTGTTCCCTATTTGTTTCTTTTCTAGCAACAAGAGTAGATAGGTTTGCCTGTTGTCTGGTTCCCTCATCTCCCCGGTCTTTTGAGCAGGAATAAAGGTTTATTCCTTGTTTAGAATTTGGTTTCCCGTTCCTTCTAATTTCAACTATACTTCTAACATCTCGGACTGAACTTGGAAATGTTATTCACTAATTAAATCTGAACCTATTCAAGTCTAGAATTAGCCGTTATCTTTCCTGCATAGCCCCAAGAATTTCACATCTTGCTCGAATACAACACTACACAAGAACTCTCTACCTTAAGTTGCTCTTAGGCCTTGTATTGGGTGAAGATTAAATAAAAGATGGTATCAACTCAATCATAACCCAAAACAACTTGGCGGAGGGCGAGTAAGCAAATTAAGCAATTACTGTTGTAATAGGTGAGTTTATACATTAAGCAACTATACAAGTGGTGGTGCAGTGAATATTGGCTCTGAACGAGAAATTGGAGAGCCGTGTTCGAATTCCAGTTGAATTCGTTGCATTCACTTGCGCAAATACCCTTGGGAAAGGCATTAATCTGTCTCTCCTCTCTAGCTATAGGTTAAATAACAGAAGAGCCTTGGTTGGCAATTAGTCTACCGCAGAAAGTAATGGCAAACTACTGCGGGGAAATCTTCTCTCCAGTCAGTTAAGTCTTTTTCGGCACATGATCGCCGAGGCATGTATCACGTATGGCACTTAACTGAATACACACGTGACTTACTGAACTCAGTATCAATTTCAGGCACTTTCGATTTGTAGGTGATGTATTACATTGTTTCACACACACACACACACACATTGCATTACACTTGTAAACTCCCTAATCGATGTTAAGGAACTATTCTCACTGATACGTCTCTTTTCTCCTTAACCCCATTTTTCTTCCGGTTCCTAATAAACGCCGGTCACGTTTCGTGTTTGTCTGGTTTTCCATAATTGATCGTAACATTCTGTGTCGTACATTTGTGGTATGAAAATAAAAAAATGAAAAGATTCTTAATATAATAAGATTTTTTTCATTATTACACCCCTTATTAATTTAATGCGCATGATCACTCCCGCCCTTACATCACCGTAATTGACTATATCAAGAGTATAATAGATGGTAAGTAAACGAGTATATTAATACCGATAAGATCAATTTATCTTGACCCAACAATGCACCCAACCATTGAGAGTAGACGAGTGGAGCTAAGTTTTAAATAAAAATTAAAAAAAAAAAAAAAGTTTAGCTGAAAGCTAAAAGATTAAATTTACTAATTTCAGTAAGTAAAATAGTCTGTATTTCAAACAGGAATTATACTGATTGGAATTTAAAATTTTTCAGACTTACAAAAAAAAACAAAAAAAAACTTTACTTTTTCGGCTATTTTTGATCGATCGACACATTTTGTAAACAGAAGCTAATTCTCCGTTTCAAAAATCTTGTAAAAATAAATACCTAGCTTACACGTTATTTTAGTAAAATTAGAAAATTTAAACTTACCTTAATCTGATTTGAAACAAGTATGATATGTTTACTGCCTGAAATGTACTATAAAAGCTTTTCGTAATTACGGTAGCCATTCTTATCAGTGTTATTTGAGGTGACGATTGATATGACACACAGAAGCCGGAAAAAATGTATGGTGGCCAAATCTGACAATTTTTTGTCAGAAAATTAAAAATTTAACATTTTCAGCAATTACCTGTTTTTTATAAAATCTTAGATATTTTAGCTTTATAGCCTTACTTTAAAGATGCTTTCTGAAAAATAAAAATATAAATTTTTAAAAATAATTCTAAAATTTCATAACAGAATGAAATCATATAACATGACAGATCTAACTCAATTTAAATGTTATCACATTTATTAATTTTTAATATTTTTCATATTCTTTTTAGGTACCTTCACAAATTGTGAATTTCACAATTACTTTTAACAAAATGGGGAAAATAGAAATTAATGATATAAAACTTGCTCTAAATTTTGAAGGGATGATTTGAAAATATTTATCTGTTTTTTGTTTTCTAGCAAAGAGCGTAACCTTTGAAATATGTGACCTTTTAGTGATAGATAAAATACGGGTTATCGGCATGCACACAAAATCTGTTAATTACTTTGAAAGTCTTATGGTTCGAATATCTGTTGTATTAAACTTTTCAATTACTAAATTGAGTATTCACGTATTAACTTAATAACCCAATGGAGACAATGAAGTTTTAAAATGTTTTTGAAACTAAATTATTATAATAAAAAGTAGAAATTAAAACGATTCTATTAAAAATTCATTATTCATCGAAAATTTTTCTTTCAGGCTATGATATCCGTAATATATTGTTTATAAAAGCAATTAAGTTTCTCCAAATAAAAAATTGCATAGTTTTATAGCATTTGTTTTCACAATTCGGAGCAGATTTTCTGAACAGGGTTTAATTTTAGAAAGAGAAAAAAATTTAGATTAACATTCCCCAATGAATCTTGCATTTAATTAATAATAAAAAGTTCATGGTCGTTCGTTAATTTCTAAACATTACAAAAATTGGAGGGGGGATAACATGTAAAAAAAAGTTTCAAAAATGATTTCAATCATTTGTGAATTATTCCTGAAAGTTTCAAAATCCGACCATTTTTTCAAGAACTTAGAAATTAATGTGTTTTTCACCGGCAAAAAAAAAAAAAAAAAAACACAAACAAACAAACTAAGTTATGTAATATTACTAGTGCCGTAATAAACCCTTGTAAAAATTGCGTCACTCACGGACGAAAGAAAAGATTTTCTTAGCAGAATTTTTGAACGTGTTAAAAAGCATTAAAATTTCTTTTTAAAATAATGAAAAATAATAACACACATTTTGCCGATAAAACTTTATTAGGCTTGGGGCCCTTTTATCTTCATACTACACTGTTTTTTCAGCGAATTAACGGAAGTACTTAATTGAGTCTAGTTCAAAATTGATAAGTTACTGGAAATTTATGTAGCCATCAAGTATACCCTGCCAGTTTCACGGTGATTGATATTCGACCAATTTATGCAGACGCTAAACAAAACCGTTGTATTATTTGAGCTTGTAAATATTTTTCAGTTATTTTACTGTCAATCATTTTAACATTCTTGCCAGTTTTTAATCAATACAGCTAAAATATATGAATAGAACTGTGCATTTAATTCTGTGAATCACAGATTCTTAGTTTTCCAAGAGTTATTCGTATTCTTGGTAAAAAATAAATTTTCGTCTTAGGTCCCGAAGGCTTTTCCTCCAAATTTATCCAAAATAGCATTATTTCTGCGCAAATGTATATGCTGAACTCAAATCAACAATTAGTTATTGAAGAAACCTTTTTTTATATCTGAAAGTCCATAAAAAAACTATATCTCGCACTTTTTGTTTCTCGTAACTCTCACGAAGTCATGTAATTAACTGCAGAATGACGTTCTGCGTAGGCAACAAATTTCGGCCGATTTACTTTCTTTACTGAAACTTCCGCCTATTTACTGCCTGTAATGAAAGTAATACGCATAAAAATACAATAGCGTATTACTTTCATTACAGGAAGTAAATCGGCCGAAAATAGACCAAAATTTGTTGTCCTACGCCGACAGACATTCAGCAGTTAATTACATGACTGCGTTAGAGTTACGGGAGACAAAATGTAGTTCGATTTTTTTCTAGACGTTCAGACCAAAAACGGTAGGTTTCTTCAATAACTAATTGTTGATTTGAGTTCAGCATAAACATTTACACAGAAATATTTGAAGGGGAAAAGCCTTCGGGACCTAAAACGAAAATTTACCAAAAAAAGATAAAAGTGATCAAAGTATATGTGTTAGCGATATTTTTTAGAAATAATATTAACGTACCCGACATTTTAGGAAAAAACGAATCCCCTTCTTCATGTCCTCGTCATCAATGATAGACTATCTTAGTAGAGTCAGTCTTCAAACCTGATCAACGGACTATTGTGTAATTTACTAAGCGCAGCTTAGATGTGGCACAAGGCCGAAAGTATGGGGCACCCAGTGAGGATCGAACTCACTGCTTAATTGCAATAGTTCTAGCGAGACAAGCTTGCTAGCCATTACACCCCCTCGAGGTGCCCAACGGACTATTGTGTAGGCAGAGAATAGAAAAATAGCTTCTTTTCGTTAAGGAAAAAAAAATGTCGTTATTAATCTACCAACTGGATGAGTCCATTTCAACAGTACCAAAGACGATACCGATCAGCCAGGCGATTCCAACCTTCTACACAGGAGAGTTCCTCAGTACCAAAATTGGACACTACATAAATTCCTTAAAAAGAATAAAATAAATGTTAACAATTTTTGTAGATTAGAATTCACTAGAAATGTCTCTGTCGGCATCATATCCCAGAAATAAAACATATTAATAAGAAATGGATGGGAATCAAGGAAGTAGAAAATGGCAATTGACGTTGCTTTTAAACTTTTGCTGCCACATCTGGTCGGGAGCCCCTGCTATTCTCCTCGGGGTTCTTGACAAAATACAACAGAGAATCTGTAATATGATCGATACCGACTTGGCTGACCGGCTGCAGTCACTCTCTCACCGGCGTGACGTGGCTTCCCTGTGCCTCTTCTATAAATACTTTCACGGCTTCTGCTCCGATCAACTTAGATCACTGGTGTCCCCTAGGTACGAATTTGCATGATATACAAAATTAGCAACTAGGTCCCACCCTTTTACAGTGAAACCGATAAAATGTAACCACAATTTATACTCCAACAGCTTCTTTTCTCGCACTTCCCGCTTGTGGAATTCCCTTCCACATACTTGCTTCCCCTACAGCTACAATCTCCAGGAGTTTAAATGTAAGGTCAATAGACACCTCCTAACACACTAACTCTCATCCATTCTCTCAAACACTCTTCCCATCTACCCAACCCTCATCCTCGGTATCCTTACGCGTTTATCACCCTCCTTCTGACATTTCCTATATCTAACCACTCTTTCTCATCACTTTTCCCTATGTAGCCCCCTGCGCAGTAGTGGCAGTGGAATGTCTTGCTTGGAGTGAAATGATTAAAAAAAAAAAACTTGAAGCAACCAAAATGTGGTTCTACAGAAGGATGCTGAGGATACCATGAACCGAACATGTGAGCAATGACAAAGTTTTAGAGAAGATAGAAACCAAAAGGAAACTAATACTTAACATCAGGAAAAGATAGCTGAGATTTCTGGAAAATTTGTAATGAGGAAACGAGGGCTTGGAGAATCTGATACTCACAGGACATATAGAGGGAAAGAGAGACAGGATAAAGCAACGCGTGACATACTTGATGGGCTTGAGCAAATAGATGGCAGAACATAGTTTGGGAGAGGTAACAAGAGAAAGGGTGTTAAAAGCTACAATGGATAGGGAGGTGTGGAAGGCCTTGATCGCTTACGTCCTGAAGGGACACGGCACATATAAGTTATTTTGTCCTTGTGGTGCCAATTATCGTCCGTTCCTGCTGATTATTTTAATCAACAGATATCCCATATTAGCTAAAGCAATGGGCACAGCGTTTCAGTCAAGTACAGTTGGCCATCGTCAGGTGTCCATTGTTTTGATTCATATCGGTTACTATCTCCCCGCCCAAAAGAAGATTCTCACAATCTAAAAATATTTTCTGGCTTTAGATAACCTGAAAAATTATCAAGTCGTTGAGAACGAAGCAATCATTCCAGATCTGGTCAGTCATACTAGACTTTTCCATTTCTCTCATGTCTTAGTTTCTTCTCTTTTTTTTCTATTCTAAAACCCCTTTTTTCAAAGGCGAAAGGTCGTACGCCTATCACTATTCTATCGCTATTTCCATGGCAAATGTTAAGACAATATGCATTCCTTAATTCCACAAGTTCAGAAATTCACAGCTAAGGCCTATCATGCCATTCTCTTCGTTTTCCAATATTAAGAAGGAAGTTTCATTCGGATAGCTTCTTATAAACCGCTACTTTGACTCCTAACTAGATGCTTCCCGGATCGACACAATGTTAACCTCTTCAAGTCTAGGTCAAGTCTAGGGTCAACTGTTATCTATCCTACATATTCTCATAATCTGCACTTTTTTAGCTCTTCCTTTTATGTTTATACACCTTCATTCAGTAACCCACTACCATGAGTGGCTCTTGGATCTTGTATTCGCTAATCAATAATAAATAAAAAGTCTATATATTTGCCTTGAAAAAAATTTCTCAAAGACAATAAACCTGTAAAAGGAACCAATATTTTTGTAGAATATTAAATTTCTTAAAAACCGAAATATGGTTTTGTTGGAAAATCTTCTTATAAGATGAAATGTGTTTAAGTAGAAACATGTCTCCTGAAATATTTATCCAGCAACAATTATGGCGGATTCAGTATGAGTCCAAGTAAAAAAATGTATAACACAAAACAATAACAAATGACAATTAATTTCATGTATTAACAAAAAAATTACATGAATAAACAATTCTTCTTCTTCTTCTTCTTCTATGTGCCTTGTCCTTTCAGGGCGTAGGCGATCATGGCTTTCCACATCTCCCTATCCTAGCACGGTTTCTCCTGTTACACTACGAAACCTTTATTCCGTCATCCACCTGATCAGGACCTTCAAATATGTTATCCGCTACTTTCCCCTGTCTCTTTTTCCCTCTATCAGGTTCTCCAAGGTCTCCTTCCTCATTGCATGTCCCAAGAACTTTGACTGTCTTTTCCTGTTGCTCAGTATTAATTTCCTTTTCGTTTCCATCGTTTCCAAAACCTCATCATTGCTCACATGCTCGTTCCATGATATCTGCAGCATCCTTCTGTAGAACCACATTTCGGTTTTTCTTCTGCGCCTGATTTCCTTTGAGGCAATGTTGTTTGCTGATCTCACTATGGCTTCCTTTAGTGAGTCTTATTTCGAGTGTCCTTTTCTAATTTGTTCTTCGTATTTGATTTTCACGCTGTTAGTTTATTGTTTCTGTAAGTTAAGGTCATTCACGAGTGTGTTGTATTTCAGTTTTCGGGCTGCACTAGGCTTCTTCAATCTCCGGAGTTTCACCTTTTAGTTTGCAGATGACTGGGACGTGGTCTAGTTACACAGAAAAAAATTTCAAACTTGCTATAAGAAAATGTGCGATTTTGTTTGTGAAATTTGTGTACCTGTTAGGCATGAGTGTATATGTGAATGTGCGGGAAATAAATGTGTGCGATAAAAACGTGTGTAAGAGCGAACAACATCAAAAAAAAAAAACG
Organism: Ascarosepion bandense; assembly: GCA_037127315.1. Classification (NCBI taxonomy): domain Eukaryota; kingdom Metazoa; phylum Mollusca; class Cephalopoda; order Sepiida; family Sepiidae; genus Ascarosepion; species Ascarosepion bandense. Next base: position 864,974 of record JBBBDQ010000635.1, read on the forward strand.
CACGCAAGCCTAGCGACTGCATTCCATTTATGTGTGCAACTATATCTGAAAGCCTGTGTGGAAAAAATGAGAAGAGGCTTGATATAGAAATGCACGCCTTTTTAAACGCTTATGGAGTGTCCGCCGGCGACAGATGTGGGGCAAAATCCAGCAAGATAACACGAATATCACCACGTTGTAGAAATATATATATATACTAGCAGTATAGCCCGGCGTTGCTCGGGTGTAACGAAAGCTTTAAAACTAATCCATGGTCCTGGAGCTCAGACACTTTGGACATTGACACGAAAAACTAAAAAGCAATAGTTGTTTCCAGTTGCTTCCAGTTAAAGCGAAACTAAGACTAAAAGAGAAATGAATGGATGTAAATCAAATTTTGATTTCCTGGTATCGATATCAAATAGGTTTTTTCGTCGTAAACTGAATTTTGAAGGCTAAATAAGTCCTCTGAGTAAATGGTATCATGGCTGAGACTAAGAACTACAATTATACCTACTTAGAGACAAACCCGAAGCAAAAACTAAAATAGAAGGGCTGAAAAAAATACTGACATACAGGCAGATAAACAGACACACACAAACATCTTGCTATATATATATATATATATATATATATATATTATCGATATAGTGTAAGAACTGCAACCTTGAAACTTCTGAATATCGTTTCTTATGTCTTTGTCTATGAGTGTATCAAATTTGATTAAAATCGGACCACCCCTTCTATAACATGATTTTTTCGATTTTCGATATTTATCGGGTGTATCTCGTCACAAAAACTAGCTATGAACACTAGCAGGCACTTATAGTACAACTGTGTAAATTTTCACTCATAGACAAAGACATAAGAAACGATATTCAGCAGTTTCAAGGTTGCAGTTCTTACAATAGTGCAGAAAATTTGATATCGATACCAGGAAATCAAAATTTGACTTTCATCCATTTATTTTTCTTTCAGTCTACGGTTTCGCTTTAACTGGAAACAACTACTGCTTTTTAGTCTTTCGTGCTGACGTCCAAAGTGTCTGAGCTCCAGGACCATGGATTAGTTTTAAAGCTTTCATTACACACGAGCAACGGGTGAAATATAATAAAAAAAAAGTATAATTATTCAGACAATGCTGATAAAAAAATAAAGCGGTATATAATATGATTTGTATATTTGTATTTGTAAAAAAATGATCTCACTCGAATGAAGCAAAGTTGAAAATGAGTAATCGACTTGGTGGGAAATGTACGAGCTTTTTAGCGAAGACTGAACAGCGATTAGTTATCGAAGTTTATAGAAAATAATAGGCTAAAATCTGGGCCTAACTAATAGAAATTGCAATTGGTCAAAAATTGTTTAGTCTATTTTTCTACCCAGCAATTCAAAAGGAAAAAAAAATTAGATCATTGTTTTGATCCTTCACTTCTAAACATGATCGTCTGCAAGTGACAGAAAAAATAAAGCCTCCTTTTTCAAGAGTTCTCATTAGTCAAAACACAAAAAACCAGAAATGTGGCAACTCAAGATTCTAAGTCTCTTTTTGCCCCACTTTATATGCCAACTTAATTTCTGTATGAATACTTGAGGTTTGTTATACACTTAGCTAAAGCAAACGTATGAGTTAGGAACATATTATCAATGACTAGCAGTATAGCTCGGCGTTGCTCGGTTGTAATGAAAGCTTTTATATATATATTATCGATTTTCTGCACTATTGTAAGAACTGCAACCTTGAAACTTCTGAATATCCTTTCTTATGTCATTGTCTATGAGTGTATCAAATTTGATTAAAATCGAACCATTCCTTCTATAACCCAATTTTTTCGATTATCGATTTTCGATATTTGTCGTGGGTACCTCGACACAAAACCTAGCTAAGAATACTCGCAGACGCTTATAGTACAACTGTAAATTTTCAAGAAAATGGGTTCAGCCGTTTGGGAGTCTATAGGTAACGGACACACACACACACACACACACACACACACACACAAACACACACACACACACACACACACACACAAACACAAAGTTCCATTTATAAATAAGTTTAGATATAGGTACAAATGTGGGGTTTAGTGACTGAGCGATATTTAAATCGTGTCAGATGTTATATAGACTAAGTTATTTAGTTACTTACAACTATTTATTTATTTTTGATTTTGCAGAAGAACGTGGAACCATAACAACGATAAATTTTAGCAGAAAACCCGTGGGTTATTTCACATCAGATACATCTAAAGTGACCCTAAGATATGAAAAATTTAAACGATACGGGAAAGGATTCCAGATTGTCTACAAAAGCAAAGACAAACGTAAGTATTTTTTTTTTTTTAATCATATCACCCCGAGCAAGGCGGTAACGCCACTGATGTGCAGGGGCTACGTAAGAGTGAATAGATTGGAAAAGAGAAAACCGGAAACCACATCCTAAACAGGGAACATGGGATGAGCCACTTCACCTGTTCAATAGACGTGGGTGGAGTGTGAATAGGGCGATAGTTTAGTCTATCTACTCCAATTAAGTATATTTTGGATCTTTGAAGTCTTTTAAGAGAGCAATACAAAGGCAGAAAGATGGATAACTATGTTTTATAGACTACGCTAATGACTGATAAGGTAAGATACAAATCCTGTTTGAATTGCTTGGAAAACTTTATTTGCAAAAGATATTAGATTAATCCGGATAATTTAGTGGAAACAAACCACCTGCATACGAATAGAACACAAACATAGAAACTGAAAAAAAAAGATGCGTCTTATCCCCGGATGTAATCACCCTTACACAACGATGTGATCCGAAGAGAGCTAGAAGTCCTACCAGGATTTATTATTGGTGGACCCAATCCTAATGACATAACATGTGCAAATGAAACTATTCTGGTGGCAGACACGAAGAAAACAACAAGAACTCCTAAACAAAGTAGGAAAGGAAAGCGTGAAGAAAAGACTAATCATCAATTTGAAGGAGTTAGAATGTGTGGTCATTAGCAAGAGGCGAGCCCAAGAGTATAGATATCAGAAAATACAAAATAATTACCATTTGTGAAGGATTATGACAGACTATGGAAAATGTGGTACAGAAAGCCAAAGGCGCATTGGAAGATGGAGAGGTGCCTCCCAGAAACTAAACAAAATATTAACATGTAAATTTCGTTAGGAACAAAGAAAACAATGCTGAACTACTACATAATATAATTTCTCCTACATGAATGCTGGAAAGTTTCCTCTCTGACGAAGAAGACATTTGAAGCTACAGAAGGATGCTGGGAATGCCGTAGACGTTGAGAATACCATGTTAGCAACGAGGAAGTTTTAAGGAAAATACTAACAATAAGGGCGCATGTACTTAAAATCAGAGAGACAGCTGAACTTTCTTGGATACAAAATGAGGAAAGAGGGCTTGGAAAATTTGACACCCACAGTCAATTTTGTAAATGAATTGCAAAATAGGGACTGGGAAGGATACTAAGGGAGACAAAAGTTGCTTATAGCTACAAAGGATAGAAAGTTGGGGAGAAACGTGTTCACCCACGTCCTGAAGGAACACAACACAAAAGAATATTATTTCAGGATACGCGTGATTATGGCTCTCCACAACGTCCTATGATTCGTAGCTCTAAAGAATGTATGTCTCTTTAATATCTCTCCAGTCCCTGTTCTCTTATCCATGAACTCAAGCTCGTTTGGTAGGTGACTCGGTGTTTTTCTCTCAGCTTCTCTTACCCTCAGAACATCCTTTGAGTGTTATATTCTGCAAAATCTCATTGTTCATGCGTTCAAAAAAATTTCAACTGTCTCTTTCTTGTTTAAGTATAAGTATCCTTCGTATTCTTATTTTCATTAAAACTTCATCGTTACTCACATATTCCATCCATGGTATTCTCAGCATCCATCTGTAGAACTACATCCCTGTTGCCACAAGTCTCCTCTTCATCTGTGAGGAAATTCTACAGCATCCACTACCATAAATGAGAACTATGTAATTATGTAATATTTCTGCCATCTTTGTTTCTAAATAATTTTCTTGTTTCTTTGTTTAGTTTCTGGAAGGCATCTTTTATTATTTCAGTGATTTATGTATCAAGTTTTCTAACATCTGTTAAAACACTACCCATTTCTCTCTCTCTCTCTCTCTCTCTCTCTCTTTTTGGCTTCGAGAACGAAAATCTGAGAAAAGGGCTGTTCACGGGCCGAACACGTGTGCAACGACTATATTTTGGAGAAAATGGAAGAAAACAGGAACCTGAAACTTAACATTAGGAAGATGAGGTTCTAGAAGGACATAAACAGGAAGGAGGGCTTGAGAAATATTTTAGGAAAATAGTGCATAACATAATTAAGAAGCCTGAGAAAATGGAAAACGGAACAGGTTTTAGAAATAAAGAAAATACAGAATTATTTAGCACTGCAAAGGACAGGAAATAAAGTAGCAAGCCATGATCACTTACACCCTGAAGAAACACGGCACATACATAAGTATAAATCAATAAAATTATTGTTTCATAAAAAAGCATATAGAATAATATATATATTCCATTTGTAAACGAGCTATTACGCGACCCAGGTTTCTACCATGAGTGGGCTCTTCAGGCGATTTTCAATATTTTCATAATAGTTATCGAAAATCGCCTGAAGACACCACTCATGGTAGAAACCTGGGTCGCGTAATAACTAGTTTAAAAATGAAAAATATTCAAAAGTTCTACAATATAATTGTATTGAACACTTTTTAATACAAATGTGTACTGGTCTAATTTTATTATGACCAAAAACTAAGTAATTAAGCAATCAATATATATATATATATATATATATATATACATATTGTAACAGTAATTGATACATCAACGGAAATGCAGTCTAGACAGGGGTTTTGATCGAATGGCACTTTTGCCATTAAGATTAAAAGAAGAAATCATGTATTCCCCAAAAATATACAAACTGTTTTTTTTAAAATCTAATATGAATCTCTTTTCTGATTAGTTAACTTGAACACACACAAATTTTTCTGTCTTCCCACATCCATAAATAACAAACGTATTTTTTCTTATATTCAAATGAAAATCATTTTCACAACAATAATCTAACAATGCTTGATGACGAGGTAAAAATCTCAAAACAATGAAATTTTCCTGTCGCAATGTAAACTGTATTAATTTTAATTAAAAAAACAAATTTAAATATATATATATTCGTAAGCTATTAGTTATATAAGGTTAAAGATAATTTGTTTTAAAACAAACAATATTTTCTCGATTCTCAATATCAGAAAAAAACAATTGAAATTTCTGAGGCATATAATCAGTAAGGAGGCCTTGGAGAACCTGATACGGATTAAGGGAAAGAAGAACAGAGGAAAGAAGCGCTTAACATACTTGAAGGGCTTGAGTAAATGGATGATAGAACAGGGTTTGGGAGAAAGAGCTACAGGGGACAAAAAGATGTGGAGGGCAATGATCTTCTACGTCCTGAAGGAACATGACACATAAAAGAAGCTGGCGGAACAGTTAAATATGGGACCGACCAGCAGACCCGGTTTAAGCAACAACAGAAGAAGGTTTGATAAAAGGGTTTTTCTTTTGTTGTTGTTGTTGGGTGACACGGTTGGCATGCTTCTCGTTTGTTTTCAGTCTTGCCTTTCCTTATTGTAGGAGTAGACAGCTCGATGGATAGATCGCTAGGTGTCCTGGATTACGGCTAGATCAAGCCAATGACGGTGATCAGTGTGGCAAGTGTTTCAGAGATTCTTTGGCTCTCTCTTTTTGGGTGTTCTATTGTCACGGCTGAAATGTGGTTCTACAGAAGGATGCTGCGAATATCATGGATCGAGCATGTGAGCAATGATGAGGTCCTAGAAATGATGGAAACAAAAAGGAAATTAATACTGAGCATCGGGAAGAGACAGCTGAAGTTTCTGGGACACGCAATGAGGAAGGAAGGCTTGGAGAATCTGATACTAACAGGCGAGATACAGGGAAAAAGAGATAGAGGAAAGCAACGGATAACATATTTGAAGGACCTAATCAGGTGGATGATGGAACGAGGATTGCATGGTGTAACTGGAGAAGGCACGCTAAGAGCCACCAGGGATAGGGAGACGTGGAAAGCCATGATCGCCAACGACCTGAAGGGACAGGGCACATAGAAGAAGAATATATATGCCAACTGTTTATAAGAAATTATAATATGGGTATAAAATGGGAGATCAATTCTATATTATAATCTATATAAAAACTGATCCCTCATAATGTGGCCATGCTGGTTTCTATACATTTATATTCTAGATTTATGGGCTTGAGCTAGTGGATGACAGAACGGGGGTTGCATGGTGTAACAGGAGAAGGCGTGCTAAGAGCCACCATGGATAGGGAGACGTGGAAAGCCATGATCGCCTACGACCTGAAGGGACAGGACACATAGAAGAAGAATTGTCACGACACCCTATTCGCCATACAACAGGCGTTTGTCGTTTATTCTACGGACATGTATTGCCTAGCGTAGATGCATCTTTACTAACTTGCTCTCAATGTTAGTGACCTTTGCTTGTTCTAAGATTCCAACATTGAAATCACTTCAATGAATGTTGAGGATGCTGCAAAGACAGTGCTAGTGAAATTATTGAATGTGTCCCAGATGATGACGATATATGACTGAAGATTCGGAGCCGTACAGGAGAGTGGTCAGTAGACCGGCTTGGTAGACACAGATCTTAGTGTTTGTTTTCAGGCGTTGGTGTTTTTAATGGTTTCAAAAATATGATTGCTTATTATTGCATGCATCTCTTTCATGTGATAGCCTTTCAGGACATAAGCAACTGTCTTTCCTTCAATATCTGTGAATTACCATAACATCGTGGGAAATGTAGCGGAGTGGCTTTTCGTTGCCTTTTTCACAGTTTTCAATTCAGAAGTGTCCTTCTTCTAGACTGGCTAATGAACCCAATCTACCCCTCCTGTAGAGTCCTGTTGCTACCGTGGATTTAATAGCAAGTAAGGTTTTACGGGACTAATTTGCTAGCCTCATACCTAACATAGTTTGCCTTCTATTTAATCTATATTTGGGAAGATAATAAACGGATTCATGCCTTTCCCTCAGGTATTTGTGCAAAAGTGAACGCATCAGACTAGCCTGGAATTTGAACTTGGCAAGCTGACACCACTTTCTGCGCTGATAATCGCTACTTATATACATATGTATTTGTTAATATTTATTTAGATAAAAATACTTAAAAAAATATGCATCTAACAATAAAACCGTGTGTATAAATTGTGGAGGGTGTCTTAAGACATCGGAACATCTTAAGTTTACCAGACGTGACCCTTAAACACTTTTGGCAACATTTCGTCAACTAAGAAGGTGTTCTGGGCATTTACCCGAGACCTTCTCACAAAGGTGGGATATGGCGCAAGGCTGAATTTTAATGAGGCAAACAATAGCTCGTACGCTCAGTCAAAAATTCCCTGTAGATACCGCAGAAACGGGGTCAGGTCTTGTCTACTTTTCCCCAGACAAGACTCTGCCCTTCAAGATTTCCTCGTCTGGGTTCTTCTCTGCCCAAAAACAGGGAGTCCGACAAGTCTGAATTCGGGTGGAACTCTGTTCAAAGTACATGTTCTTATAAAGAATAATGTCTTCCACCAAAATTTAATTTTCTTTGTAAATTTCAGCTTCAGGTTTCTTTGATTGATGTTTTACTTGTCTGTCCACAGCTAAGAAAGCATTCTGTCCCGAAATCTTCAAGACACTAGAGCACGAAGAAAAGGAATTCCTTATAATACCAAAATATAATCCAAAAACTACAGGGTAAGTTCGGTTTAATTTACTTACAATTAATCACTACCGCAAAATTGTAGTGTGCTGATGGTGGTTAAAAAACTGTTACAGTTGTGATTCAATCACTGGATAAAATAATGAAACCATGATAACCGCTTAAGTCGAAGGAAACCAAAAAATTATATTACGTGTTAGTTGGAGAAAAGGAAACAAATTATCAGAATATATAAAGACTTCTCCATCAAGTAAAGCTAATGGAGGCATGAAGATGGCCAGAGTTTTGTATCAAAAACATTATGTCTATAAAAACGCTTTTTAACGACTGCAGAAAATAATAATTCGGATAACTCAAAGTTAAAGAAATCATAGGATATATCTTGTTATATAATATGCTAGCAGTATAGCCCGGGGTTGCTCGGGTGTAATGAAAGCTTTAAAACTAATCCATGGTTCTGGAGCTCAAACTCTTTGAACGTTGGCACGAAAGACTAAAATGCAATAGTTGTTTCCAGTTAAAGCGAAACCGTAGACTGAAAGAAAAATGAGTGGATGTAAGTCAAGTTCCTGGTATCAATGCCAAATAAGTTTTTATCGTCGTAAATTGAATTTTGAAGGCTAAATAAGTCCTCTGAGTAAATGGTATCATGAATGAGATTAAAAACTACAATTATACCAACTTAGAGCCAAACCCAAAGCAAAAACTAAAATAAAAGGGCTGAAAAAATACAGACATACAGGCAGATAAACAGACACACACACAAACATCTTGTCTTTTATATATATATATATATATATTATCGATTTTCTGAATTATTGTAAGAACTGCAACCTTGAAACTTCTGAATATCGTTTCTTATGTCTTTGTCTATGAGTGTATCAAATTTGATTAAAATCGGATTACTCCTTCTATAACCCGATTTTTTTCGATTTTTGATATTTATCGGGGGTACCTCGATAGGTTTTGTGTCGAGGTACCCCTGATAAATTTCGAAAATAGATAATCCAAAACATCGGGTTATAGAAGAAGTGGTCCGATTTTAATCAAATTTGATACACTCGTAGACAAAGACATAAGAAACGATATTCAGAAGTTTCAAGGTTGCAGTTCTTACAATAGTGCAGAAAATCAATAATATATATATATATATATATATATATATATATATATATATAAGGCAAGATGTTTGTGTGTGTGTCTGTTTATCTGTCTGTATGTCCTTTATACAAACCCACAATTTTTATCCGATTCTCATCAAACTTCACACAAATATTCTTTAGGCTGAGTTTGAGCTCCAGGACCATGGATTAGTTTTAAAGTTTTCATTACACCCGAGCAACGCCGGGCTATAGTTGTACATAAAGGAATTTTTATTGACATTTGGAACCTTTTGTAGGTCCCCTGATTGTATGAGGTATTGTGGTATATGAAGGATTAATTGATAAATTGGGTAAGGTTTTGTAGTGAATGAGGAAATTGTAAAGTATGCCTGGGTCGTGAATTGGGTTAGCTAGGTATAAGATAGTGAAGACCAACCTGAGCTTTCCCTTTTCTGAACTGGCCTTGTGCCATAATTATGTAATTTTTACATAATAAATTTTGTGTACGTGTTGTCGCAGGTTTTAGCTGTAAAGATCTGAACTTGTTGAGATCAACTGGACATTTGTCATGGAGCTAACAATAAAGAAACGAAAGGGACATGGGTGGGGTATAAAATAACTAATCAACCTGAAGGCCACGTAAACTTTTTGGAACACTGTAAAAGCTAGAAAGCGAAGATTGTGCAGCTCCAGTCCAAACATGGGAGCAATACTCAATTGTTGGTCTGATTTGACAATTGTAAATATAGAGCATGATAGGAGGAGGTTGGTCCCTTTCGGGGCAGCGCAAGGAACCGACTATTTTTTACGGTAAATGGCTGGGTCATCACAACAGATGCCAAGTTGAGAACTGATGCCATCAGGAAAATTGTTAATGAAAGTAAAGAAAATTTTTCAAAAATGTTATTGATAGGTTTGGAAGGTATTTGTAGGTATTAGTAGACATTGGTAGACATTAGTAGATATTTGTAGATATTAATAGACATTGGAAGGTATTTGAAAGTATTAGTAGACATTGGAAGGTATTTGAAAGTATTAGATTTACAAGTATCTTGTAAAAATGTCTTTGTTTGGGGTCGTCTTACTCCGGCAATGGCTAGGATAATGATTTAAGTCAAATAATAAGGCTACACTCCTGAAGACATGGTCAATCAGAGGGATGTTCCTTCAACTTCATCAGCTTCCGTCTTTATTAGTAGACATTGGAAGGTATTTGTAAGTATTAGTAGGTATTGAATATGCTTAGCTTCCTTTGGCACAAGGATAGCGTATTCAAAATGATACGCAGTAGTAATGATTTACAACTCTAGCTTATTAACCGTTGTTACACCACAGTAATATGCCTAATATATCTCTACTTATGGATTTAAAGAAAAAGAAAGCATATATAGATTTTATTTTTATTTTATTTCAGAACACTTCGCTGCAAATGGCACCTTACCACCAAAGATCACTTAAGTCTTATCCAGCTAACTGTCAGCCGAATTGAATCCGCCGTCTGTCAAGCTCACAGCGATGTTTTCACAGCGAACGGCGGTAAAGCAAAATAATCTATCTATCTATCTATCTATCTATCTATCTATATATATATATATATATATAGGAAAAACTACTAAAAAGTTGTAAGTTTAAAAATGTATTTTTTTGACAGTATTTATTTATTTCTATTATTATATTTCATATTTCAGACCGTCCTCGGCCTTTCATCAGAAACAAATGATTTTAGAATTTAAATTAGAAGCGTTTTCACAAGGAGCGTTCGATACACCGTTATTTCATATATATATTCGAATCTGTTTTATCTATTTATTCTCGTTTTTTTCTCATGTCTGTCTGTCTGTCTGTCTCAGTCAATTAATTGTCATACGTGATACTCGCTGAGGTGATCATGTCTCGAAAGATTTTCTCGCAGCAGCTTTCCATTACTTTTTACGGTAGACTGGTAGCCGACCAAGGCTATAGAACCCACTCTGATCTACTATTTAACCCATAGATGGAGAAGCGATGGATTAATATCTTTCAAAAGTGAATGAAACAAATTCGAATGCAATTCGAACTCGGCTATCCGATTTCTCATTCCGAGCCGAGGGAATGTTTCATGGTGGAGACGAAGCTGAAAGGTGAAAATACTGACCCGGTTAAAACGTACAACAACTGGAAAATTATTTTTAAAGAATCACATAAAAGTTTCTGACTATAGTCTGTATTTAAAACATGCTGTCATTTTTTCTGGCAGTGGGTGCACTGATATATAGTGCTGAGATGTGATAGTGTTTAGCGCCGAGACTGTTATTGTTTTTCACTGGTTTTACTAATAAAATGTATTTTGGTAAGCAGGAGTTGTATCGCAAACAGCTCGATATCGGGCTGGTTTGCCAAACTAGCCCTGACGAGTGAGAACATCATAACTGTGTCTTCACAAAACTTCGAAGTCGGCATGAACCAGTTCAGTTAAGGTGACAAACTCTGTATATATATATATATATATATATATATATATATATATATATATATTAGTAATCTACATACAAGCCTGTTTCGCTGTATCAGAGCTCATCAGTGTGGCTACACATCCACTTGCTTTTGACCGGGATCGAAACTCGGTCGATTTGATGTCAATCGGATTCGCTACACCCTAAGCCATAAGCTCCATGACAAATGTCCAGTTGATTTGTAGGTATTAGTAGACATTGGTAGACATTAGTAGATATTTGTAGATATTAATAGACATTGATAGGTATTAGTAAACATTCGTAGGTATTGAAAGGTATTTGTAGATATTAGTAGACATTGGAAGGTATTTGTAAATATTAGTAGACATTGGAGTTTCATGTCCTATGCAATCATCGGGTGCATATACATAACAATGGACCTATTTTAATCGGACATTTTTATTACTTCAAACGTATATTGGATGCTCCGTATTTGAAATCAAAAGCACTGGTCAATAGACGTAATATTTACGGTTTAATAAATGAAAATGGTGTGTGTGTGTGTGTGAGAGAGAGAGAGAGAGAGAGAGAGAGAGAGAGAGAAACAAAGGGGAAAAGTTTTCTTGTCACGCGTTTCGTTCCTTAGGATTTCATCGAATTAAATTTGTTATGTCGGTGCGTGTAAAAATCGTGTAAAATCCTTTGTAAAATAAAGATGGAAGCTGATGATGGTTCGCCTGAAATAGGCCTAAACTCCCGATTTACCAGGAAATAACGTGTCTGCCTTAATTTTTCTTATATTTGCTCTATATGTATTTATATACATATATATTTAGAGCTCTCTTAGAGAGTTATCCTACCAGTGCATGTACAGGATACGCCTTTGGATTCTTCTATACCCACACTGCATGCTGATATATATATACATATATATAGTTATAATTATTATTATATAGCTATAAAGTTTCAATGTTTAAAACACCAGCATCAAGCAGATCATCTATATCTTTATAGAAAAGAGCAAATAGTAAACATACTGAGATAATTTTAGATATATTTAAGAGTATGAATAATCCTAATGAAATCACTAATTACTGCCATTAAAGGATTAATTATATCAACAAATCTCTTTATATTTTATTTTTATTGTTTTCAACTCTTCGCTTTTTATACATCAGCTACCGTCTTATTCCTTTCCGGTTTAAATTTGTGACATGTCTAGTCTGCTATGGATATGCATTGATACATTTTTTGTATAAGTCTTCACACACAATTCTTTTAAAATGGAATAACTTCCCACCCTACTATATTCATCTACTTTGATAGCCTTTTTTTATTTTTAGTTTAATTTTATTTTTTTAACTCCTTATATATATATATATATATATATATATATACTAGCAGTATAGCCCGGCGTTGCTCGGGTGTAACGAAAGCTTTAAAACTAATCTATGGCCAAAAAATATTTGAAATAATAAAATAATTGCGACAATTTACTAATCGCACCTTATATATATATATATATATATATATATATATATATACTATATATAGCCCGGCGTTGCTCGGGTGTAACGAAAGCTTTAAAACTAATCTATGGCCCAAAAAATATTTGAAATAATAAAATAATTGCGACAATTTACTAATCGCACCTATTTAAATATATATATATATCCTATATATATATATATATATATATATATATATATATATATATACTAGCAGTATAGCCCGGCGTTGCTCGGGTGTAACGAAAGCTTTAAAACTAATCCATGGTCCTGGAGGTCAAACTCTTTGGACATTGGCACGAAAAACTAAAAAGCAATAGTTGTTTCCAGTTAAAGCGAAACCGTAGACTGAAAGAAAAATGCATGGATGTAAATCAAATTTTGATTTCCTGGTATCGATATCAAATAAGTTTTTGCATCGTTAACTGAATTTTAAAGGCTAAATAAGTCCTCTGGGTAAATGGTATCATGGCTGAGACTAAGAACTACAATTATACCTACTTAGAGCCAAACCCGAAGCAAAAATAAAAGGGCTCAAAAAATAGACATACAGGCAAATAAACAGACACACACACAAACATCTAACCTTATATATATATATTATCGATTTTCTGCACTATTGCAAGAACTGCAACCTTGAAACTTCTGAATATCGTTTCTTATGTCTTTGTCTATGAGTGTATCAAATTTGATTAAAATCGGACCCGATTTTTTCGATTATCAATTTTCGATATTTATCGGGGGTACCTCGATACAAATTCTAGCTAAGAACACTCGCAGACGCTTATAGTACAACTGTGTAAATTTTCAAGAAAATCGGTTCAGCCGTTTCGTAGTCTATAGGTAACGGACACACACACACACACAAAGTTCCATTTATAAATAAGTTTCGCTTTAACTGGAAACAACTATTGCTTTTTAGTCTTTCGTGCCAACGCTCAAAGAGTCTGAGCTCCAGGACCATGGATTAGTTTTAAAGCTTTCATTACACCCGCGCAACGCCGGGCCATACTGCTAGTATATATATATATATATATATATATATATATATATATATATATATGGCTATAAACGTTATATTTAGTGTTTGTTTCTGTTTTTCTTTTTTTTATATATATTTAGTGCTTGTTTCTTTTTTTTTAACAGTACAAATTAATATTACTTAAATATTTTTGCTGGGATACCTAATTTTAGTAACGTGATAAAACTGACATATTAAAACAAAAAAAAATTAATAAGAAAATAAAGGACAACAAAAAATAATATCGTAAAGTAGTAATATCAAAATAAAACACGATTAACAAAAAAGACAGCTAAACCGGTTTATTGGTTCTCTCTCAAATCGAGAACAAAATGTGCACATCAACTAAAAATAAACACTATGAGCCAAACGTTATTGAAAGTATTACACTTACAGGCTAATTATCTTTAAGCTTAGCAACCACTTCTTCTGCTTATAGAGATGGCTAGTAGAATTTAATGTAAACTGATTCCCGCACCTTCAAATGGAACACAGAATTAGCCATTCTCAATACTGAGAACATGTCGTGGTTGTAAATCTAGACAGACACGTTGCTATTTTTTTATCAAATGTTCACCTTTTGACAGACTTATTCTATTTAGAACAGATGTTGGTTGGTTGTTTTGTGGCATATCAACACCTCGGTGGGCCATTTATTGCCAACTAAATTGTATTTATTTATTGCTGGTAATACCTTTTTCTTTCAACAATTTATTGTTGTTTTTTTATATAAGTTTTGTTTCTACTAATACATTTTCTTCTCGAGTATCAAGATTCATTGGGATTTATTTTTAAGGGCAGGGTCCCCAAGTCCAACCCTTGTTATTTAACCCATAACTGGAGGGAAGGGACGGATTAATACCTTTCCCAAGGGTACAAGTGCTTAAGTGAATGCAGATTATTTAACTGGAATTCGAACTAGGCTCACCGATTTCTCTTTCCGAGCCGATATCCACTGCACCACAACGCACATCCGTTACTATACGCTTACAGCACCTGGTATTCCCAAGCGGTCACCCATCTAAGTACTGATCAGGCTCAACATTGCTTAACTTCGGTGATCGAGCGAGACCCGGTGTATTCAACGTGATATGGCCGTAAGCCCAGAACAGGTGTAAAACTTGGGAAAAGATCAACACCCGAAAGGATGAGGATTAAGGTCAACAACAACAGAGGTTACTCCAAGGGAAGAGAGAGAAAAAAGACAAAAGAGAAAGCCCTAACAAGTGAAATTATCGACCTAAAGAAAATAACACTGTGCAAGACACTGAAATCGTAATGAAGGCCCGCTTGGAACAGTTGCAGTATAAGCCACAGGTGGGTTCCGTGGATGTTGAACAAACACAAATAGGCCTGATAGTAGACAAGTATACTTGGATACGATCGGGCAACCATGATATATATTATTGGAATAGTTTTACAAAATTCGTAATAATCAAACGCCACTCTTTGTTAATTTTATATCGATTTTATTCAGAATTTAACTTAAAACATTATATACTCCTCATCAGTTGAATTCCTTGCATTCACTTACGCGCAAATACCCTTGGGAAAGGTATTAATCCGCCTCTTTCCCTCCAGTTATGGGTTAAATAATAGGACAGATTGGGTTCTATAGCCTTGGTCGGCAACCAGTCTACCGCAGAAAGCAATGGCAACCTACCGCGGGATAATCTTCTGCCCAGTCAGTCATGTCTCTTTCGAGACATGATCGCCCAAAGCGTGTATCGCGCATGGCACTTAACTTACTGACTCCTCATCTTGAATAAGAAAAAGAGGCGTTTTTTTTTATATGAGTTACGACTTGGTCACAATACTTCTCAAATTGCCGCCAACATTGACGGTGCGTTTTCGTGAAGGGCCGATTTGCGATCAGGCAATATGAAACTGGTTTCTGAAGTTCCGCAGTGGGAATACGAATCTTAAAGGTCAATGTGGCCTGTCCGCAATGAGCAATCAAAGTCTGAAAACACAAAACCTACGTCAAAGTGTAAAAGTCGGTATTTCAATAATATGGGATGATCTTATGAAAATTAGCAAGGAGAAGAAACTCGATAAATGAATTTCACATGAACTTGAAAACAACGTTTTCAAGCATGTTCGATGCTACATCCTTGAAATTTGAATGTACCGTTTTTTGTTTTTTTTTCTTTTTTTTTTTCGAATAGTGAATTGCGATCCTTTTTATGACAATCGTAAGCGATCGGCTTAATTACTTTATATACTTTCCAAAACTGAAATTGCACCAATATAAGTTTATGGTGACTGTCTGACATTAATTGTTATAGCCCCGATGAACTTAGCTCACTGGTACCCCCTATATAAGAATTTCCTCGAGGTACAAGATTAGCAACTAGGTCCCACCCTTTTACTGTGAAACCGATAAATTGTAACCGCAAATTCTACTCCATCAGCATTTTTTCTCGCACTTCCCACCAGTGCAATTCTCTTCCGCTTACTTGCTTTCCCGACAGATACAATCTTCAAGAATTCAAATGTAAAGTCAATAATTATCTCCTGTCTCACCTCTCTCTCATGCTCTTTTCTTCGTCCACCCCACTCTCATCAGTATTCTCATCCTTTTAATACCCTCTTCCTGACACCCCCTGTAACCTGTCATTCTTCTTTATAACATTCCTCCGATGTAACCCACTGTATAACAGTGGCAGTAAAATGACTTCCTTGGAGCGACACGATTATTAAAAGTAAAAGCTTTTTGGAATCTAACCAGAGCATCACTGCCAAAGTTTACTGCGACCAACTGAAAGAAATACACATTCAGTTAAGAAAAATGCGATTGGCTCTGGTCCAACTCTGCTTCATGACAATGCTCGGCTACATGTTGCCAGGATGACGCTGCAAAATTTCACCGACTTGGAATACGAAACTTTGCCACACCCACCATAGATTCACGATCTATCGCCCACCAATTTCCACATTTTACAGAATCTTGAAAATTTTTTAAATCAAAAGATATTTCGTTTAAAAAAAGATGCAGAAACTGAACTCAAAGGTTTCTTGGTATTCAAAACCTTTAGAGTTTTATCGTAAAGGCATGAATGATAACCTTGTAAGTCGATGGCAGAAATGTATAGATGTTCAGGATTCTTATTTTAACTGATTAAAACACTGTTTAAATATATCAATTCAGGAATAAAAGTTTATTCTAAAATCAGACATTATATTTCGGACAGCCTATTAAAACCATAGGTCAGTTTGGCACTGGCCTAAGTGAAGAGAAACAAAGCAGCAGAAACAAGTTAGTGATATTGTCAGTCTTAGACGCTTTCAGGAGCGATAAGATAACCAAAATGATAAATAAAATATGACAGCGGCGAAATACTTGAAGGTCTCAGTAAATCTATCTTCAGAGTGATGCCAAAGAAGCCAAGTGAGAATGAATGCTGATCCATTTGGACAATCAGCTTAATGAGCAGCAGAACTAAACTTATTATAATTATTGTAATAAACAAAGATAATAGCAAAATTAACCTGAAAATATGGCAAAGACGGTGTGGCTTTGTTCAAAGCACTAGCAGAAAAAATGTTGAGTTTATGATCAGAATTTTATCAGAGTGAGTAATATATAAATACTGACGTATACCTATGTTTCGTAAAATAAACAAAAACGTTTGATAATGCAAGACACAAAGGTTTGATTATACAAGACACAAGGTGTTGTGGGGTCTCCTCGTTTTGTATATGATAATGGACTCGACTGAGTATACATATACTCCTGCCATAGAGAGTTGAAAGTAATCGTAGAGATCCGTGCGAGTTATCGGAGAGTACCGGAACTGATATGTAAGTTACCAAGAGATACAGAAGTTACCCAGAGACTACCGCATCAGAAGTCAGACTAGCTCTGAACTCCACTCAGCCAGAATAATATACACGGATATACTATTTCCAACGACTTCTCTTCAAGACTTGTATATATTTATTTCTTACTAATAGTATTGCTGAATTTACTAACCTGCGTTCAGGTTTGTATATTACGTTCAATATAACCTACTTTTCTATCTACATATCTGTTTTTGTTGTTCATTATTTTGTGCGGTTCCTCACCGAGAATCCACAATACAAAGTTTGATAATGCAAGACACAAGGTCCTTCAAGTATTTCGCCGCTGTCATGTTTTATTTATTATTTTGGTAATCTTATCGATTCTGAAATCGTCTAAAACTGACAGTATCACTATTACAATCTAATTTATATTTTTAAAAAAAGTTGATTTACATGGGAAAGATGTTCGAGAAGTCCGTGACTGTAATTGGGGGGGGGGGGGACTGTTTACATGCGGATACAGAATGAATTCCGTGAATACATATAAATAGCAAAAGAAATAAAACAAGAATTTAATTCATCACCGGAAATATTTAACCTATGCAGGAAATTGGTCCTAGGAGAATTAGAAGACGTATCAGCATTTATTACTGAAAAATAGAATCTTAACTTTTTGAAAAATCATTTCACCGCAAGCAAGGCGATAATACCACTAAGACGCAAGGGGGCTACAACTGAGAGTGAAAGAGAATGAAATGAGTTTACAAGAGAACGAGAACAAGGAATAACGCTTCACTCAAGTTCAAAAGACTGAGAAAGTGTGTGAACCAGAAGATAAATTAACCTATCTACTCTGATTGAAGATAAAATAAACAAATAAAAAAATAAATAACATTTCAGAGTTTAAGTGGAGACGTTAGAAGTATAGAGTTGAAGTAGACTTTAGAAGGAACCGGAAACCTAAAACAGGAAACAAGGGATAACGCTCTACTCCTGTTCAAAATACCGAAGAGGTCTGTGGGCCGGGCGATAGGGAAACATATCTACTCCTATCGAATATAAAATAAACAGATAAATAGTAAATAACGTTTCAGAATTTAGGCGGAGACGTTAGAAGTATAAAGTTGAAGTAGACTTTAGTAGGAACCCAAAACAAGAAACTAGGGATTAACTTCTACTCCAGTTCAAAAGACCAGGGAGGAGTGTGAATCGGGTAGGATACGTGGATGACACTACTGATGACAAAATTAAAAAGAAAACAACCATAACTTTAGTATAAAGTAGTAAAGAAAGAACGAAGAAAGGACTCACTATTAACTGTAAGAAGGCAGAATGTCTGTTGGTCGTCATAGAAAAAACCTCAATATGTGAATGCAAGGAATTCAACTGGAGTTCGAACTCGGCTCCCCGATTTGTCGTTCCGAATCTATATCCACTGCACCACAACGTATTGCATTCACTTATGCGCAAATACCCTTTGGAAAGGTATTAATCCATCTCTTCCCACCAGTTATGAGTTAAATAATAGGACAGAGCAGTCTAGAGCAAGAAGCAATGGCAACCTACTGCGGGATAATCTTCTGCCTAGTCAGTCGTGACTCTTCGAGACATGATTGCCCAAACATGTATCACGTATGGCATTTAACTGACTGAATTTTATTCAGTTAATTGAGAGCATTTTGTGGTGGTGGTGGGAGGTAATCTAATATGTACAGAGTAACCCCATTGTTTTGTTGATGATTTTGAAGTAAATGCAACATTATCGAATCGTTTTGCGTTCTTCCAGAAAGAATTTCTTCCAGAAATTAAAAAGATAATTCTTCTCATGCCAATAGCATTTTTTTTTTTTCAGTTTCTTTCCCTCGGATCAGCAAATGCGAAGCAAATTCATATTCTTTGGCTGCCAAAGCATTTAATATCAGTTATTTCACATATTCAGCGACTAATTCAACCATCATTTTAGAATATCAAACCATCAAAGGTAAGTGATGTCCTGATTACATGAAATACGTATAAACACCACTGACATAGGGGACAGTAAATACCATAAAATACCATTATTTCTGGTGTAGAAAAATCCTCCTTAATAATTGCATAAATTAATGAGTTATAAACACTTATAAAATACAAAATAAAATTACCCTATTAGTCGGTACTTTTTTTTTTTTAATCATATCACCCCAAGCAAGGCGATAACGCCACTGATGCGCAGGGGGCTACGTAAGGGTAAAAAGAATGGAAAAGAGAAAGCCGGAAACCACATCCTAAACAGGGAACAAGGGGTGCGCCTCTTCACGTGTTCAATAGATGTAGGTGGATTGTGAACCGGGCGATAGTTTAGTCTATCTACTCCAATTGAAAAGAAAAAAAGAAAAGAGTGCAAAGATTGGAAAAGAGAAAGCCGGAAACCACATCCTAAACAGGGAACAAAGGATGAGCCTCTTCACGTGTTCAATAGATGTAGATGGAGTGTGAACCGGGCGATAGTTTAGTCTATCTACTCAAATTGAAAAGAAAAAAAGAAAAGAGTGCAAAGATTGGAAAAGAGAAAGCCGGAAACCACATCCTAAACAGGGAACAAGGGATGAGCCTCTTCACGTGTTCAATAGATGTAGGTGGATTGTGAACCGGGCGATAGTTTAGTCTATCTACTCAAATTGAAAAAAAAGAAGAAAAGAGTGCAAAGATTGGAAAAGAGAAAACTTCATGAAAACTTTCATCATGGAAGAGCCTCGTCAGGGAGACTCTTATTTCATTCCCGATGCACAATAATATATGAAATGAATTGTTTGAACATTATTTCTCATCGATACTCGTATTTAAGTAGATATTCTGTTTTTAATTAAACAGTATAATATATTTATGTCTACTGACCTGATTATTTACGATAAATTTTTTTACGAAAATGTGTGTCGTTCGGCAGGATTCGAACCTTCGACCCCCATCTACATAGGGGAAGCTACCATTTACCATTTTTCCTCGCACTTCCCGACTGTGGAATTCTCTTCCAAACGATTGCTTCCCCGACGGCTACAATCTCCAGGAGTTTAAATGTCAATAGACACCTCTTAACACACTAATCTGCTCCCATTCTATCAAGCACTCTTTCCATCTGCCCAACCCTCATCCTCGCTATCCTTACTCATCTGTCACCTTCCTCCTGACATTCCCTATGTCTAACCACTCCTTCTCTTTACCTTCCCCTATGTAGCCCCACGCGCAATAGTGGCAGTGGAATGCCTTGCTTGGGGTGAGATGATTAAAAAAAAAAAATTTGATCTGGCAACGTCTTAGACCGCTCAACACGAATGACCTCCAGTCTAAACGAGGTTCTAATCAAGCCAATGTAACACAATTTTCGATTTATCGTAACAACCATATCTGCTCTGAAATGTATCGTAATGTCAACAAATGTAAACATGTTACGGAAATTAACGAAGATTAACGAAACTTAGTTATAAACAACCGACAATTTGAAATGAATTGCTTGAACATTATTTTTTATCGATACTCGTATTTAAGTAGATATTCTGTTTTTAATTAAACAGAGGAAAGTAACAACGACAAGGTAAAGGGAACTCAATACCCACCCCCAAAAGGAAGAGTTCCCTTTATCTTGTCGTTGTTACTTTCCTCTTTAGCCAACCTTCCCTGAAGATCCGTTCAGGTGAAACCTTGGTAGGTTTGTTGGCTCACTATGTTAATTCACTTATTCTGCTCTGCTTACGTATTGAGCGCTTTCTTGTTATTGATTACTCGTATCGGGTTTTTTCTTTGGGCTACGTACTGGCTCGGTCCAAATCGCTTTGGCTGATGTTCATGTGCTTAGCTCTTTCTTTTTTTTAAACCATTTTTTCCTTCCGCGTATATACGCGGAGGGTTTTTCGAAACGAGTATAGTGATAAGTTTGCATATATATATATATATATATATATAAGTTTGCATATATATATATATATATATATATATATATATATATATATATAGTGACGTAAATTAATAAATATATATGATGGTGCATATATGTATAGTATTATTAAGTTTTATTCCATCTTATCATTGTTGCTTCTTCCCAACACTCTCGGTCAATACACTCTTCATTATTCTTATAATTTTATTACTAGTTTTATCCCATCTTATTATTGTTGCTTTTTATCCCAACACTCTAGGTCACACTCGATTCAATAATAAATGGAATAAACTTAATAATAAGATAATAATGAAAATTGTATTATATGAAATTATCAAATGATTCCCGTTTTTACATTCATTTGATGTTGAGTGTGATTATTTATTCTTGTCAAACCACTGTCTTTTGCGTTCAAAATTGTTGTAACACATTTTTATCACCTGCTATGATATATTTAAAGAACGATTTTCCTGTTGTAAAACAAGACATCGTTATGGCTAAATAAATCGCTTTGTTCTTTTCTAATAAATAAGTGTATAAATTATATTATAGAAATAGTGAAAGTATATGCTTCTTTTTATATCCTTATATAATTTATATATTAGATTAATTTTATTATTAATATTTTATCTTTTAAATATTTTATATTAGTTTATATGAATATATTAATAGTTTATTTTATTTTAATAATATTTAAAATTAATATTATTATTTATTATTAACATATTTAATTCATATAATAAATTATAATATTTATATAACTTTCCTTTATATATAACTAGCAGTATAGCGTTGCTCGGGTGTAATGAAAGCTTTAAAACTAATCCAGGGTCCTGGAGCTCAGACTCAGCCTAAAGAATATTTGCGTGAAGTTTGGTGAGAATCGGATAAAAATTGTAGATTTGCCTAAACGACATACAGACATATAAACAGACACACACACAAACATCTTGCCTTTTATATATATATATATATATATATATATATATTATCGATTTTATGCACTATTGCAAGAAGTGCAACCTTGAAACTTCTGAATATCTTTTCTTATGTCGTTGTCTATGAGTGTATCAAATTTGATTAAAATCGGACCACTTCTTCTATAACCCGATTTTTTCGATTATCGATTTTCGATATTTATCGGGGGTACCCTGACACAAAACCTAGTTAAGAACATTTGCAGACACTTATAGTACACCTATGTAAATTTTCAAGAAAATCGGTTCAGCCGTTTCGGAGTCTATAGGTAACGGATACACACACACACAGACACACACAAAGTTTCATTGATAAATAAGTTTAGATATTAATAGTTTATTTTATTTTAATAATATTTAAAATTAATATTATTATTTATTATTAACATATTTAATTCATATAATAAATTATAATATTTATATAACTTTCCTTTATATATAATCCTTTCTGATGTGACTTATTTACATAGGAAGCCATCAAGTATATAAATAGCTCAGTGCATACTACTTCCCGTGAATCAATAACACTACACTACACTTTCTTTATATATTCTTCTAATTTCTTTTCAACTTTTACAATCAAAACACCACGTAGAGTAAAAGAGCTGCTAAGTTACATCGCTTGATCTCGTTTCTGTAAGTTTTAGAGTTTTTTTTTCTATTTTTAGAATTTTAATACGGCATAGATTACGACAGAAATTTCAGTTCTCAGTTATAACAACCATTCCAAAATGAAATAGCTCTATGGACCTCAAATAATATTACCGCAGACCCTCAATTTGCAATTTTTTGTGTGGGCAACCAGTAAAGTTAGATGAACCACAGGAGCTCATATAGACCCCGGTGGAGAACTACTGATAAAATATTTTGTACAGCTTGTACTGTATTGTTAGTCTAATGATATATAAGTTTTCCTTTACTTTTTATTGTCACTTTTGTATTAGGAATCATTTCATTCTATTTATCGCTTTCATTTCTCTGCAGTGCCATTCTGTTTTGAAAACGAAACTATTTCCGTGGATGAAGAGAGGGCTTTTCTTATTGTTCCTAACTCTCCCATGTTCAAAATGATGTAAGTCAAATTTCTTTTCTCATGCAAATTAAATTTAAAATTATAATATCTTTACACTTAGCGTTACCATTGTGTGCAAAAGTCTTCAAGTTTATATATATACACGTGTGTGTGTATATACACATATGTATACTTATTTACATCCATATATATTATATACACACACAATAATGCTGTCTGAGTGGAACTTCTACAATTTGGAACATATTAAGTCTGAACTGATAACACTCAAACAGCATTATTCCTAAGAACAAATTGTAATGTCTCTCTCTCTCTCTCTATATATATATATATATTTGAAATGAATTGTATGAACATTATTTTTTATCGATACTCGTATTTAAATAGATATTTTGTTTTTTAATTAAACAGTATTATATATATATATATATATATATATATTTGAAATGAATTGTTTGAACATTATTTTTTATCGATACTCGTATTTTTTTTCTGTTTTTTAATTAAACATATATATATATATATATATATATATATATATATAATCATATCACCCCGAGCAAGGCGGTAACGCCACTGATGTGCAGAGAGCTACGTAAGAGTGAAAAGATTGGGAAAGAGAAAGCCGGAAACCACATCCTAAACAGGGAACAAGGGATGAGCCTCTTCACCTGTTCAATAGACGAGGGTGTGAACCGGGCGATAGTTTAACTACCGGCCTGATTGTTTACGATAAATTGTTATTACGAAAATGTGTGCCATTCGGCAGGATTCGAACCTGCGACCCCTATTTACCTATGGAAAGCTACCATTTAAGCTACCATATATATATATAGATAATTCCAAAATAAGTGTATATAGGTAAAATCATAAAAAACAGATCATATTAATATTAATTTTATCAATATTAAAAATGATCTAGGTGGAGGGCCCTATATAAATAGTACTATCTATTTACAGAGCCAAACATGTATATTATATCAATAAATTCCTAAATTTACATTCTGTTGAATAGCTATTTCAACGGGAATTTTCTCTCTAAAATAGCAATTCAACGGAATGTACATTTCGAAATATATATATATATCGCCAAATGAATAGGGAACGAAGAAAATATTTGCAACGTTCAAAACATTAATTTAAAACAGTGCTCAATATGAAAATAGAGCAACGAATATTTATTATAAATTATACTTTAGAACATGTACAAACTAAAATCTACCACAAAATTGTACATTTTGTTTCGACATTGAAAGAACAATGTCTCATCAGGTAGTTAATAATGATGGTAATAAACATTATTTTTTAAAATAAAATTTATGAAAATTCACTTCCTTTTATTACTGGAAAACCTTTCGTACAACGTAAAGAGGATAAGAAAGATGAGAAAACAAAAAGAGAAATCAAAAGAAAGGGGAGAATGAGGACACAAAGGAAATAAAAAACAAAGAGTAATACGACAGAGAAAGAAAGAAACGAGAGGAAAGAGCCAATGAAAACGGATGAGAGAGAAATAGACCCCAAACTTAGGTAGGAAGTAAAATATAGGCATATACATATATCGGTCACCGATGTCTGGGCTTAACAAAGAGAAAAAAATGAGAAAATGCATAGAGGGAGAAGAAAGTGAGAAAAAGTGAGAAAATGCACGGAGGGTAGTAGATTATAATTTGTACATGTTCTAAAGTATAATTTATAATACACACACACACACACACACACACACACACACACACACACACACATATATATATATATATATATATATATATATAGTTACGAGAATTAATAAATGTACATGTGAGAGTGCACACATGTATAGTATTATTATTCAGGTGTTAATAAAACAGTGCTCAATGTAGTGTGAATAAAGCTATTTTATATATATATTAATAAATATACATATTGTTCTACAAGCGCATATTTTATTTAATAAGATTTCTAGAATAATTCGGCCGGTAGACAAAAACTAGTAAATAAACGAGGCGTCTACTCAAATATGAATATCCACTAAAGTAATAAAATAAAAATTCATCACGTTTTTAGAATTTCTTTGTTTACGTTAGGATACTAAGCTGAGCAGATATGTATATTTCGAGAGTATGGGAAAGATTTGCGTTTATAAAGCACTATTCAACGTTGATTGATGATCGACGTACTTCAGGGCCGAGAAGTCTAAAGCATGTCGGATGTAACAACGTTTCTCCCTGCCCATGGAGGTTGCAGGTTCGCATCACGTCAAAGAGTGCATATATTTCTTTAATAAGTCGGATCTGTTTGTCTCCAATTCATTTTTTAAAGTTTTTCTAAACTTATAATTGGCGAAGGTTAAATCGATCTTGTTTTTCGACTTTGTAAACTTTTTTTTTCGCAAAGACGAGAAAAATTTTTCATCGCTTATCAGTATTATTTTCCTGCAAAAAGTGATCAAATAACAATCGATTTCTCGTGCGCACAGGTCACCGTGTGAATGGAATCTGGTCAGCCGAAAGAACCAGCAGGTCAGTGTGGAGATCATACCTCAAACAGAATTCGATTGGGAACCATATAACGCCTTTCTCTATTATGATGGTGAGTCAAATGTTTTCTTAAGTTGATTTCTAAGAGAAAGTTCGTTTTTATATTTTGTAAAAAACGTGAGATGAAATCAAAGATCAGAACTTGAAATTCATGAGATGCTTGCAATGTTAAGTATTATGTGTGCAAATGTGATATTGTTTGGCAATTGTTATAAAACCGATTTCCTTGATTTTCGAATTTACCCCATACTTCACTAACATCTTACAACTATTGAGTGACTGATCCCAAATTTACCCCATACTTCACTAACATCTTACAACTATTGAGTGACTGATCCCAAATTTACCCCATACTTCACTAACATCTTACAACTATTGAGTGACTGATCCCAAATTTACCCCATACTTCACTAACATCTTACAACTATTGAGTGACTGATCCCAAATTTACCCCATACTTCACTAACATCTTACAACTATTGAGTGACTGATCCCAAATTTACCCCATACTTCACTAACATCTTACAACTATTGAGTGACTGATCCCAAATTTACCCCATACTTCACTAACATCTTACAACTATTGAGTGACTGATCCCAAATTTACCCCATACTTCACTAACATCTTACAACTATTGAGTGACTGATCCCAAATTTACCCCATACTTCACTAACATCTTACAACTATTGAGTGACTGATCCCAAATTTACCCCATACTTCACTAACATCTTACAACTATTGAGTGACTGATCCCAAATTTACCCCATACTTCACTAACATCTTACAACTATTGAGTGACTGATCCCAAATTTACCCCATACTTCACTAACATCTTACAACTATTGAGTGACTGATCCCAAATTTACCCCATACTTCACTAACATCTTACAACTATTGAGTGACTGATCCCAAATTTACCCCATACTTCACTAACATCTTACAACTATTGAGTGACTGATCCCAAATTTACCCCATACTTCACTAACATCTTACAACTATTGAGTGACTGATCCCAAATTTACCCCATACTTCACTAACATCTTACAACTATTGAGTGACTGATCCCAAATTTACCCCATACTTCACTAACATCTTACAACTATTGAGTGACTGATCCCAAATTTACCCCATACTTCACTAACATCTTACAACTATTGAGTGACTGATCACAAATTTACCCCATACTTCACTAACATCTTACAACTATTGAGTGACTGATCCCAAATTTTTCTGCTAATTCTAATACTGATTGCATTATGCCAACATTTCCAAATTCCTGATTTTTACTGTTATGTATTTTGTCCTTTAATTTAAATTCACCTTTTATTGAACTTCGAAAGCAAAGATGAAGGAGAGCCTCGAAGCAACAGCAATGGGGTTCTACAGAATGATGCTGAGGATGCCATGGACCGAACATGTCAGCAACGACGAGGTTTTGGAGAGAATGGAAACAAAATGGAAACAAAATGGAACTTATGGATTGAAATTTCTGTTACACGTGATGAGGAAGGAGGGCTTAGAAATTCTGATACTCACAGGACATATTAAGGAAAGAGGGACAAGGGAAAGCAGCACGTGACATACTTGATAGGCTTAAACAGATGGTATATTAGATTTAGGAGAAATAACAAGACAAAATATTTTAAGAGCTACAGGGGAGAGGAAAATGTGGAGAGCCATGATCATCTACGTCTTGAATGAACACGGCACATAAAAGAAGAAGCTAATTACAAATGCAACTGGCTAATTCGTTGGATGTGCGTTGTGGTGCAGTGGATATCGACTCGGAACGACAAAGTCAGGGTACCGAGTTCGAATTCCAGTTGAATTCCTTTCATTCACTTACGCACAAATACCCTTGGGAAAGATATTAATTAGTTATGGATTAAATAATAGAACAGATTGGGTTCTATAGTTTTGGCTGGCAACCAGTCTACCGCAGACAGCAATGGCAACTTACTGCGGGATAATCTTCTGTCCAGTCAGTCATGTCTCTTTCGAGACATGATTGCCCAAAGCGTGTATCACGTATGGCACTTAACTGACTGCTTCCAAACGAATCATCTCCATCGGCTTCATC
This sequence comes from Ascarosepion bandense, assembly GCA_037127315.1. NCBI lineage: Eukaryota > Metazoa > Mollusca > Cephalopoda > Sepiida > Sepiidae > Ascarosepion > Ascarosepion bandense. The sequence continues at coordinate 893,103 of JBBBDQ010000635.1, forward strand.
AATCATCTTTCTAGCTTCTGATTTATCCGACTTAAAAAGTGACAATATGCAGTGCTGCAAGTATATCTTGTCAGGCATTTCTTCTTCTATGTGCCCTGTCCCTTCAGGACGTAGGCGATCATGGTTCTCCACGTCTCCCTATCCCTTGTGGCTCCTAGTATGTTTGCTCCCGTTACTCCTGTCAACCCCCGTTCCGTCAGCCACCTGATCAGGACGTAGGCGATCATGGTTCTCTACGTCTCCCTATCCCTTGTGGCTCCTAGTATGTTTGCTCCCGTTACTCCTGTCAACCCCCGTTCCGTCAGCCACCTGATCAGGCCCTGCAGATATGTTATCCGCTGCCTTCCTCTGTCTCTCTTTCCTTCTATTTGGCCAGTCAGTATCAGTTTCTCCAGGCTCCCCTTCCTCATTGCGTGTCCCAGGAACTTCAGTTGTCTCTTCCTGATGCTCAGTATTAATTTCCTTTTTGTTGTCATTCTTTCTAACACCTCATCGTTATTTTTCTTAATACAGTATAAATGAACACTGAGAAGAAACCGCTTAAAAACCGGATGTCAACCTTTTCATTTAGTAATTTACTAAGCGCAGCTTAGATATGGCACAAGGCCGAAAGTATGGAGCACCCAGTGAGGATCGAACTCACTACTGAATTGCAATAGTTCTAGCGAGACAAGCTTGCTAACCATAGACGCTAGTTAGGAGAACTCCTACAGTAGGTAGCAAAGGAAAGCGTGAGGAAAGGACTAATCATTAACTTTAAGAAAACTGAATGCATGATCATCAGAAAAAAGAGAAACCCAAAATGATAATTACTGGTCGGGGAAATCAAGCAGGTACATAAATTTAAATACCTGAGAAGTGTTGTGACAGAAGACGGAAAGTGCGACACGGAGATCTGAAGAGTATTTGGATGGCCAATGACGCATGCCAAAAGCTAAGCAGAGAATTAAGAAACAGGAATATTTTGTTGGAAACAAAAAAAAAAGAGTACTGCACTGTTATGTGACATCTATTCTCTGATCTGGCCGCGAATGCTAGACAATCTCCTCAAAGATTAAGGAGAGACTCGAAGCAACAGTAATATCGTTCTACAGAAGGATGCTGAGGATACCATGTGCCGAATATGTGAGCAACGACAAGGTTTTAGAGAGGATGCAAACGGAAAGAAAGTTTTTTGGACACATAATGAGGAAGGAGAGCTTGGAAAATCTGATACCCACGCGATGGATAGATAAAACGAAAATCAGGAGAAAGTAACGCATAATTGATGGGATTGAGAAGGTGGATGGTGGAGCAAGGTTTTGGAACAGATACCAAATAGAAACGTATTAAGAGTGACAAGGGAGGTCCATAATCACCTACGTCCTGAAGAGACACGACACAAGAAAGAAGAAGGCGATGGTTAATGTTCAGCGATTTTTCAACAGTCTGCCTCATGTGATGACATCCACGAAAGTCTGCAATCATTTTCGACATGCAATAAACCAGAAACCAACTCGTTATCTGAATACGACCCTTGCAGTCAATGAATTAATCAAGTTAGGACAAAATAACGCTAAAGAGGAGATATGTTGCGGAGGGAAATACGAAGTGTGAGAAAGGTCTTATTGTACAGAAACATGATCCACTCTTAGCAATATATTTATTTTACTTACCCTCAGGTTCGGAATAAAATGAAGTTTGGAATAAGCAGGGTAGGGTAAAATGTTTCAAAATTTAATAAACGTAAATGTTGAAATAAAGTGGGAGTGGGGCTTGAAATATTTTATAAAATCTAATAAGTATGGTGGTTGCGATAAGTTCGGGGTGGAATGTTTCCAAATTTAATAAACGTTGAATAACCGAGGTGGGGGCATGGGATTTTTTATAAAATCAAGTAAGCATGGTGGTTGCGATAAGTTCGGGGTGGAATGTTTCAAAATTTGGTAAACTTTGGAATAGCCGGCGGAGAGCTTGGAATAATTTATAAAACCTAAAAAGCATGAGGATCGTGATAAATTCGAGGTGGAATTTTTTTCAAAATTCTAATAAACGTTGTCGCGGGAATAAACAGGGAATTTCGAAATTTCTTTCATATAAATAATAAACCTTGGTTTGTAATAGACAGGCTACTCCGTGTTACTGCAGATTATGCATTAACATGAGCTATTATTTCCATATTAATTTTTTAGCTTACTAAATACTGGCTCAAGGCATGCTGGAAGAGGGCGCTTGGCAATTTTCTCGCAGTAGATTGTCAGTTCTTTCTGTGGTAGACTGGTTGTCAACTAAAGCTATATAACCCAGTCTGTTCTACTATTAACACTCTTCAAGATGGTTTTGAATTCAGAGATTTCTTCTGCTAGACCGGTTGCCAGCCAAGGTTACAGAACCCGGTCTGTCCTGCTATTTTCTGGAGAGAGAGGAGGTGGATATTGGATTTATATAATTTATTAGATTCATGCCTTTTCCAAGGGTATTAGCACGTAAGTCAATGTAATGAATTCGAACTCGGCTCTCCGATTCCTCAATCCGAGCCACTAACCATTACTCCACAGTATGTTGGTCGGTTGGTTGTTTTGTTTTTATGGCATATCAACACCTCGGCGGGTCATTTATTGCCAACTAAATTGTATTTATTTATTGCTGGTAATACCTTTTTCTTTCAACAATTTATTGTTGTTTTTTTATATAAGTTTTGTGTCTAGTAATACATTTTTCTTTTCGATTATCAAGATTCATTAGGATTTGTTTTTAAGGGCAGGGTCCCCAAGTCCTACCCTTGTTATTTAACCCATAACTGGAGGGAAGGGACGGATTAATACCTTTCCCAAGTGTACCAGTGCTTAAGTGAATGCAGGGTATTCAACTGGAATTTGAACTCAGCTCACCGATTTCTCTTTCCAAGCCGATATCCACTGCACCACAACGCACATGCTGTCACTAAACGCTTACAGCACCTGGTATTCCCAAGCGATCACCCATCTAAGTACTGACCAAGCTCAACGTTGCTTAACTTCGGTGACCTCGCGAGAACCAATGTATTCAACGTGATATGGCCGTAAGCCCCCACAGTATGTGAACATACTGCAAAGTATTTAATAAGAATTTAAACAATTTGTTTCTAAATAAAAACTTTTGTCATAAATAAATATAAATCCAACAAAGCCTGTGTCTGATGTCCTTATTTGTTTTTCTTTTATCACGGGTCGCCATACGTTAAGGTATGAACAATTCGGAAGCGCCACGCTTATGAACACCCGCCCTGCAAAAATTGCCACGCTTATGAACACCCGCCCCGCAAAAAATGTTCTTTCATCTGTCAAATCTTTTATATAATTTTTATAATAACAAGACAAGTTACCTAACTAAAATATTATTTTGTCTTGTTACGGTGATCTTCTAAGCGTAGCTTAGATCTGGCACAAAATGAAAACTATAGGACACCTAGTGAGGATCAAACTCAATATTTAGTTGTAATTAATCTAGCAAGACAAGCTTGCTAGACATTATTACATCATGCCGAAATGTCTGATTAATTTTTACAAGAATTATATTTGAATTAAGTTTTAAGAAACATTTTCGAAATTTTAAATGATCATTTTCTTTTAATTTTATTTTTTTCTGTGAAGTTGTTATTAATAATTGGTTGTGGTTGGAATAAAATGGTGGGTGTTGGGGATTATTTTTTAAAATTCAGTCAGTTAAGTGCCATAAGTGATATACGCTTTGGGCGATCATGTCTCGAAAGAGACATGACTGACTGGGCAGATTATCCCGCAGTAGGTTGCCATTTCTTTCTGCGGTAGACTGGTTGCCAGCCAAGGCTATAGAACCCAATCTGTTCTGTTATTTAACCCATAACTGGAGGGAAGAGACAAATGAATACCTTTCCCAAGGGTAATTGGGCATAAGTGAATGCAATAAATTCAATTTGAATTCGAACTCTGAAACCGGAATTCTTCGAATTTTTAATTAATAAGCGAGAATGGGAGAGTTCGATTACTACAGCTTCTGGAGCCCCTGGGTCGCAACCTTTTCTATGTTTACTGAACTGGTTCTCTTCGTTATATAAATACATATTATTTTTTCTTCTTTCCAGGAAAAAGATGGACGAACACGACACAGAATAAAATCACTTCAAAAGGAAATATACTTCACTTGAGATACGATATAACGAAACAACCTCCTGGTTTCACAGGGAGAGTAATTCTAACTTATAAAGCAGGTCAGTGATTTGATTTGATTTACCGGAATGTGAAAAGCTTAGTAAATATAAATAGGTTGGGTTTAATAAATATATGTGTGTAGTCTTGGGAGAAGAATATAAATAAAGTTTTTATTGCCTCAAAATAAACATGCTAACATGGTGTGACTATAAATTACATGCCTTTCCTCCTAAACTGAAAAAAAAAAGTCAAATGTTAGAAATACTTCTTACTCACAGGTGTAGCATATCATGTGATAGGAGATGGTTTTACTCACGTGTCAAGAACGCACAGAGGACAGTTTTCAGGGAAATGCACAAAAACTTCTCTGTACAGAATGGGCTTCACTAACTGGCGGTTAAAAGCCGCATGATGGCTCAAGCGCGGTAAATACTAATTAGATAAGAGGAAAGAAAGTTAACATAAGATTTATTAGATAAAAGTACAATTTTGGCACAAAGCCAGTGTTTGGTGGGTCACAAAAAATCATGACCCAATCATTCTTTACAATTTTCTATTTACCATAAGGACCCATCCATCGTCATTCAATCCAACATATGCCAAAATACATCATACGCTCAGGGTACCTAAAAAAGAAACCCCACATTAATTTTTGGAAAATTTCTTTATATACAATACTAGCAGTATAGCCCGGCGTTGCTCGGGTGTAATGAAAGCTTTAAAACTAATCCATGGTCCTGGAGCTCAGACTCTTTGGACGTTGGCACGAAAGACTAAAAAGCAATAGTTGTTTCCAGTTAAAGCGAAACCGTAGACTGAAAGAAAAATGAATGGATGTAAGTTAAATTTTCATTTCCTGGTATCGATATCAAATAAGTTTTTGTTTTTCGTCGTAAACTGAAGTTTGAAGGTTAAATAAGTCCTCTTAGTAAATGGTATCATGGCTGAGGCTAAGAACTACAATTATACCTACTTAGAGCCAAACCCGAAGCAAAAACTAAAATAAAAGGGCTGAAAAACTGATTTTGATCAGACTAAAAAGCAATAATTGTTTCCAGTTAAAGCGAAACCGTAGACTGAAAGAAAAATGAATGGATGTAAGTCAAATTTTAATTTCCTGGTATCGGTTTATATATGTATATATATCTTACCGATTTTCTGTACTATTGTAAGGACTGCAACCTTGAAACTTCTGAATATCGTTTCTTATGTCTTTGTCTATGAGTGTATCAAATTTGATGAATATCGGACCACTCCTTCTATAACCCGATTTTTTCGATTATCGATTTTCGATATTTATTGGGAGTACCTCGACACAAAACCTAGCTAAGAACACTCGTAGACGCTTATAGTGAAACTGTGTAAATTTTCAAAGAAATCGGTTCAACAGTTTCGGAGTCTATAGGTAACGAACACACACACACACACACACACACACACACACACACACACACACACACACACACACACACACACAGACAAAGTTCCATTTATAAATAAGTTTAGATGTGTACAAAAATATATAAAAATTTATATATGATATGCCATGAAAGTGGGGTGTATGAAACCAAAATCCTAAACAAAAAATTTCAACTTAATATACAAAATAAATAAATTGATGTTAGTTGAACCCGTCTAACCCGCAGAAGTAAAGAGGCCGCTGTATTCTGTCTTTACGACAAAATCAAGAAGCTCTCTTGCTTATTCAAGTACTTAGACTCGAATTAACATAGATTCCTACTGCATTAATTTCTTTCTTTCTCACTTCCTATCTTCATTTCTTTCTTTCTTTCTTTCTTTTCCCAGTAAATATTTATCAATAATAATTACGATTTACTCCCTTTGACAACATATACCAGAGTTTAATTTTTTTAGTTTTAAAATTTTTTTAAAAATTTTTTTCATGTAATTTTTTCTATTTAAATTATGCACTTTATAAATTAAAAAATAGTAGCTTAATATTGTAAGATTTAACTTCCATGAATATCGAGAGAATTTAAATTCAAATCTCTTAAATGGTCAGTTTATAATATGCACCTGATGATTGCGTAGTACATAAAGCTCCGAATCCTGCTATCGACGTAGAATAATAAATATGAGATGCTACCAGAAACTTTGGGAATGAATTAGGTAGCAGCCTACCTCAACTTGGAATGTAATTTTCTAAACTTAGTATAGTCTAACACAAAATATTTACCAAGAATAGCTTAGTCCAGTACGCAATTAAATAGGAGTATAAAGATTGTGTTGCGCTAAGCTTTATCAAATTTACTTTTTTTGGAAATATCGTAAGAATTTTCCCAGCTAGACATGCCTTACTTTGCTATTAATTATAAATCCAATTCGCTAATTCTATCTATCAATCTGTACTTATCTATTTCAGTCTCTTCATATCTATCTCCATTGTTCTTTTTTCTATCTATCTATCTATCTATCTATCTATCTATCTATCTATCTTTATTCTTATCTATCTATCTATCTATCTATCTATCTATCTATCTTTATTCTTATCTATCTATCTGTCTATCTATCTTTATTCTTATCTATCTATCTATCTATCTATTTGTCTATCTATCTTATCTATCTATCTATCTATCTATCTATCTATCTTTGTTCTTCTATCTATCTATCTATCTATCTATCTATCTATCTATCTATCTTTGTTCTTCTCCATCTATCTATCTATCTATCTTTGTTCTTCTCTATCTATCTATCTATCTATCTATCTATCTATCTATCTATCTTTGTTCTTCTCCATCTATCTATCTATCTATCTTTGTTCTTATCTTTATCTATCTATCTATCTATCTATCTATCTATCTATCTATCTATCTATCTATCTATCTGTATTATTCCTCTCTGAAATAAAATAAAATTCCAAAGAAATTAATTGCTTTTTTTCTTTTACGTGCATTTTTTTAACAAACTATTTCTTTTTTCTTTTTCTTGTCAGTGTCACCACCCATGACGCCAGCTTTAAATATGGTCGTCTCGAGCACCTTAGCCACACAGCCACAGCCTGTCGAGTGCAAACAGTCTGGTGTCCCTATTTGGTGCTACGTCGTTTTAGTTTTGCTTAGCATCGCTTGCGTCGCCCTGTTCATTACCACCGTGACATTCTACCGTAGACAAATTTACGTGTGCGATGAACATGGAAGTTTATTAAATCTTCGCTTACAAGACATTATAGCAAAGGATGATCACATCTAAGGAGAGCAAGAAGCGACATAAAAAATTGGTGCCAGCCAACTTTCTCAAACTATTTCAGGACATTAAAATTGTTTTTGTTGGTTTGGTGGTGTTGTAAATCGTGTCAGGATTTTGAAGAAGTCCTGACTCTGTCGACAGGTTCTTGGTGTGATGATCCAACCTTTATTATTTTTTTTTTTAATATATTTCTCACTTTCATGTCCAATAAAATTGTTTTGTACACTTTTTTTCTAATAAATATAAAAGATTTGTTTTTTTATGATAGTCAAGATTTTCATAATCTGTGTTTCACTTTTGGAACTATTGTAATTTTTACAACCGGAAAGTATCTCACTATTTGATATTAGCAAAAAAAAAAAAATGGATACCTAAGGCAATGGCGACTTAGTCCACTTTAAAACACCCTGTTTGAGTTTTCAAACATTTATCCCGCCATCACTTAAAATTCCCCCTTTCCAGAAAAAATTGCAAAATCCATTTCGATATTGGAACTAGCTATCTTCGCGTTCCACTTAATCTCGCTCACAGTTTGAAATTTCATCTGTCTCGATGGTGGTTTTATCTTTTAGAAAATCTAGAAATCACAGGCGGGTAAAATTTGGACTGTGTCGGTGATGCTCTGATGATGTGGTATTTTCTGTCCTTAAACTGCATCACTGCTTCTCAAAAATAGTCAAAATAGGTAAATAGTTTCCTTCAAAGTACTCTCTTTGGGATTTCACATATTTATCACAACGTCTCTTTTTTTACAAGTCTGAAAAATATACTCCGGGATTGCTACGAATTGACTCATCGTATTCTACTTAATCTAGCCCAAGGTCTGAAATTTCCTTCTCCTCAAAAATGATTTTAGTTTTGGGGAAAAACACGAAGTCACAGGAGAAGCAAAATCTGAACTCTGGCCGGGGTGGGCGGGAGTGTAGTGACATAACCAGATGGTGCAGCGTTGCATCAAAACTTTGCAATCGATTCTAGTCTAAATAACTGGATATTTCCCAGACAAATCTCATATTTTGCCTCGTCCATTCTTCGTATTTCTTCTTGTTGATTGTTTTCTTCTGTTGTTCAATGCAGAACCACAGTCCAATAAACCACAGACTAGATTGTAACCAGATTAAGATCAATCAAACAGTACAATGCAAGCCTCAAATATTCGTCCATATTTCTGAGATGAGGTAGTATTTACGGTATTTACATTATTCAGACTATTGTCCTCATCTTTGTTGCCATTTGTACGACGTTTCGGCCGTTGTACGCTCCGGCCTTCTTCAGGTGCTACGAATTTTGAACCGAACCCTTTATTACAATCAATGGGGTATATCATCCTCATTCCTTAATGTTGAAGGATCGTCCCTTTGTATGATAATAGACTCGACTGAGTATACTTATACTTCCGCCATAGTGAGATACGAGAGCTGTCATAGAGTAGAGAGTATTCGTAGAGATCCGTTACAGTTATCGGAGAGTACCGGAACTGATACGTAAGTTACCGAGATATACCGAAGTTACCCAGAGACTACCGCATCAGAAGTCAGACTAGCTCTGAGCTTCACTCAGATAGAATAATATACACAGATATACTATTTCCAACGACTTTACTTCAAGACTTGTATATATTTAATTCTTACTAACAGTATTCCTGGATTTACTAACCTGCGCTGAAGTTTGTATATTACGTTCAATATAACCTACTTTTCTATCTCCATATCTGTTTTGTTGTTCATTATTTTGTGCGGTTCCTCACCCTGAATCCACAACAAATTGGCGACGAAGATTCGTACACAAGTCGCCACAACCAATTGGGGACGAAAACTCGAACTGACGTACACGTATACCACACAACAACAGAACAACGTAAAAAGCATAGTGCCACACAGGTCGACCACAGACAGTTTGGCGACACTATCGCAGATAATCTGCTGGCACCATAACTTTGGAACGAAAAGAGATAAAACGAAAAACTGTAAAAAGAAAGTTGAAAATCAATATTTTTCCCCTTCAATAGAAAAATTCTTCCACAAATTTTTTTTATGAGATTTATTGCCAGAAAACAATAGTTAAAAAGTGAGACCCCTTACGGAACCAAAGCAGCGACACCATGGATGACTCTCAGAAAGGAATACTAGAAATCATAAAAAGAAGTGAAGAAAGACAATATAAATTGAAAGAAGCACAAATTACATTAGCCAAAAGACAAATGGAAATTCAAAAGGCAAATAAAGAAAAACAAAGAGAAATTCAAAAGGCAAATTAAGAAAGACAAAGGGAAATCCAAAGGTTGAACGAAGAAAGACAATTACAACTACAAGAACTTTTACTAAAATTGACAATCAACACACAAGAAAGGAACACGGAAAAAGAGGCGACGTTTTCACAAGATGACGTGTGGAATGCGATCGAAACTTTTAAGTGCTCTATTGATGAAGACAAATATTTTGGAGAATATTACTGGCGATATGAAGACATTTTTAATATTGATTGTCAGAACTGGACAGAAAAGAAAACGTTAAGGCTTTGCTCAGAAAATTAGAGGCGGAGGAATACACTAAATTTGTAGATTATATTCTGTTAAAGAAGACAAACGACTTAACGTTCGATGAGGCAGTGACATGCCTCACTGAACTATTTAGCCTCAAAATTTCTTTGTTTCACAAAATGTGGAAATGCTTTAATCTCGTGAAAGACGAAAACGAGGACTATCCAACATTCGCAGCCATCGTCAACAAGCACTGTGACGACTTTAAATTAGCTGAGCTAACTTCAGACAACTTTAAATGCCTTATATTTGACCAAGGATTAGTTGCTGATAAAGACAGCAAAATGCAAAAACGAAACACCAGGAAACATGGCTATAGTGGATATAAGCGTTAGTTAGTTTCCATAACTTGACCCAAAAGAGTTGTGAGTAAAAGAATTATAATAATATATCAGAATAAAAGACATTATGGGGCATAAAAAACTCGTTCTTGCAAGAAATCTTATCAGACGCAATAAGAGATTAAGAAAAATAACTAATAAAACAATTATAACAATATACTGTGATAAAAGTTTTATGGTGGAAAATATTGTTGTTTTTACCGTAGATCTTATTAGGCACAATAAGAGATTGATAGCTATTTACTATAATAATAAAACAGAACAATTATAACAATATACTGGAATAAAAGTTATGTGACGGACAGAAGATTCATTCTTACTGGAAATCTTATTAGGCACAATAAGAGATTGATAGCTATTTACTATAATAATAAAATAGAACAATTATAACAATATACTGAAATAAAAGTTATGTGATGGAGCAGTGGACAGTGACAAAAAGGGACTACAAATAAACTTTAAGAAAACTGAGTGCATGGTCATCAGCAAAAGATACAACCCAAAATGCCAAATACAGGTGGGAGATAACAGAATCAAGCAAGTACAAAATTTTAAATACCTAGGAAATGTTCTAATAGGAGATGGAAAGTGCGACACGGAGATCCGAAGGCGAATTGGCATGACAAAGGACGCGTTCCAGAAGATGAGCAAAATACTAACACACAGGAAAATCTCAATAGAAACAAAGAAAAGAGTGCTGGACTGCTACGTGATGTCAGTTCTTCAATACGGCAGTGAATGCTGGACAATATCATCGAAAATGAGGACAAAACTGGAAGCGGCCGAAATGTGGTTCTACAGAAGGATGCTACGGATATCGTGGACTGAGCATGCAAGCAACGATGAGGTGTTGGAAAGAATGGCAACAAAAAGGAAATTGATACTGAGCATCAGGAAGAGACAACTGAAGTTCCCAGGTTCTCCAGGCTCTCCTTCCTCATTGCGTGTCCCAGGACACGCAATGAGGAAGGAGAGCCTGGAGAACCTGATACTGACTGGCCAGATAGAAAGAAAGAGAGACAAAGGAAGGCAGCGGATAACATATTTGCAGGGTCTGATCAGGTGGATGACGGAACGGGGGTTGCCAGGAGCAACAAGAGCAAACATACTAAGAGCCACAAGGGATAGGGAGACATGGAGAACCATGATCGCCTACGTCCTAAAGGGACAGGGCACATCGAAGAAGAAGATGGAGAGAAAATTCATCCTTACTGGAAATCTTATGAGGCACAATAAGAGATTTACAACAATAAGTAACAATAAAAATAGATTTAATCCATAGTTAATGATTTTGAATTCAAAGTCTTCTTTCTCCAAGGCTGGTTGCCGCCCAAGGCTATGTACCCGGTCTGATTTTTTTTTGTTTTTTTGTTTTGTTTTTTTGGGTTTTTTTACATAGTATTTATATAGTGTTTATTTAGACTTATGGATGTCGTTTGGTGATTGAAGAATCGATAGAGCCGAGTGTGAATTCCACTCGAATTCGTTATGTTCACTTACGTGCATATACCCTTGGAAAAGATATGAATCTCTCTCTTCTCCCCCAGATATGGGTAGAAAAAAAAAGAAATCGAATTTCCTTTCTGGAAATTTCGCACAAATCGAAGGTTGTAATTATTACATTCGTAATGTAAGTTCGATCAACAATAGGTCTCGACGCCAGTCAGTTAAGTTTCATACGTGATAGACGTTTGGGCGATCAAGTCTCGAGCGAAACATGACTGACTGAGCAGAAGATTTTCCCGCAGTAGGTTGCCATTACTTTCTATGGTAGACTAATTGCCTTACCAAGGATATAGAACCCAATTTATCCTGTTATTTAACCCATAGCTGGAGGGAAAAGCGACGGATTCATACCTTTCCTAAGGGTAAGTGAATACAACGAATTCAACTAGAATTTGAACTCGGCTCTCCGATTTCATTTTCCGAGCCGATATCCACTGCACCACAACGCCCATAGTACGAAGCTGAATTGAGTAAACATTTTGGACACTTCGCTGTAGAGAAATGATTAATGTTGGAGTGATTGATGAGATACTTACAAACATTATTTTTATGTAGAGAGCACTGATCAGCTCACAATTTTACCCTTGTGCCAAACTAAACTAAGTATTCTAGAAACAGTGCAATATGCTTTTATTACTGAATTGTAAATTCGATCTTCACCGGATGCTTTACAATGATAGTTCTGTGCTAGACTAGAGCAAAATTAGCGTATTGCTCTTCTATCTGGGCTGAAGCTGCTCAATCCTCACTTTCCAGTCTTGACAAAATCCAAAATCGTATATGCGGCCTTGAGAAAAAGCACATATTTTCCACTTCACATTCCCTTTCTTCACAAGCGCAGCATTGCAAGCTTGTCGCTACTCTGACAAATATATTTTGTGTATGGGTAGGTTTTGAAGGCTATTACAATGCGTTTAGTAAAATAAAGGAAGGTAAAGAAGGTGTTGGGTATTACCTATTTATTATTCATTAATATTTCGAGATCAAAATCTCATCTTCAAAATGGTTGGAGAGCTTGTTTTCACGTTTGCTCGTGGACCGTGCCTTTCAACGAAGTCAGTCAGTTAAGTGTCATACGTGAAACACACTTGGGCGATCATGTCTCTTTCGAGACATGACTGACTGGGCAGAAGACTATCCCGCAGTAGGTTGCCATTGCTTTCTGCGGTAGAATGGTTGCCAGCCAAGGCTATAGAACCCAGTCTGTCCTGTTATTTAACCCATAACTGGAAGGAAGAGACGGATTAATACCTTTCCCAAGGGTATTTGCGCGTAAGTGAATGCAATGAATTCAACTGGAATTTGAACTCGGCTCCCCGATTTCTCGTTCCGAGCCGATATCCACTGCACCATAACGCACATCCTTTCAACGAAATATTAATGAATAATAAATAGGTAATACCCAATACTTCTTTACCTTCCTTTATTTTACTAAACACATTGTGATAGCATTCAAAACCTACCCATACACCTAATATACACAATGCTTCAAGCAAATTACGAAAGTCTTCCGCATATTTTGATTTGGTTTAGTTTTGATTTGCTTTATGATATATCAACCTCAATAGGTTATTTAATGCTGATAAGATTTTTATAGTAGGTCGTGTGAATAGAATATGTATTTTCTAATGTATTGCTGGTAATATTTTTTTTAAATGCATTGCTGGCATTTTTACTATAAAAATCTATTTTTATACTTTCATTGTGTTTTGACCCCAGTTTAGAGGTTAATTATGTGCCCATAGCTGAGACATAACGGTTGCTACCACCCCGCGTCAGAGTGAACCTAGTAACAACAACAATTAAAAGGTGACTCCACGCTCTTCAAAATTTCCCGATCAGAGGTCTTGCTGCCGGATGTAGTTTATCGTCATATCCAGGATGGATGGCAAATATAACATTTTCGTTCCTCCAGTTCAGACCTTTACATTTAAGACATGCTATGCTACTTCCATAGAGACGAATCATCATCATTTCCTCCGTATTCCAGATAAAAGAAGAAACCTTTGTTCTGGAAGCTTTTTTAAAGAATGGCTTTGATATGTCCCGGAAATTATATATATATATATATATATATATGTTATGGTGAAGCACTCCTATTCCTCAGATAATGGACTCTCCATCTTATATTAATAAGAGTTAACAGGAAGTTAGCTCGAGAGGTTCTTGGGAAGTTCATAGAAGTTCTTAGAAGTTCTAGAGAGTTCTTTAGAGTTCTATTGGAGTTCAGTAGAACTACTCGGCAGTTGATATTAGTCGGCAGTTACCCGAATACTAAGGAGTCAGCTTACAGTGGAAGATTACCAAGTTCCTGACATTTAGGGTCCGATAAGTCGATTAGCAACCGACATAGCACGATTATAACTTTCAGTGCGAAAACTACTACACAACAATATCATTCGAGGTAGTTAAGTGGTTAAGGTAAATGTAACCGGGCAGAACAATCTAGTAAGTAGGCCTAATGACGGTACTCGTCGTATGCAGTATCCTGAGACGTAGGCGTAGTCAATAATCGTAGACTAATAGTCGTAGTAGACCTATGTACGTAGACCTCTAGTGGAAGACCGCTAGTGGAAAGATCTCGAGTGGAAGACCAATAGACCTCTGGATCTCTAGTGGAATATCTCTGGACGTCCTCGCCTTAGTCTATATTTATGGCTAACACCAGCCAATGACATTCCAGTGAGGGGGAACCAAGGTGTATACATATTCATTATGTATTCATTACATCAGGCTTCTTTGTGAAATGAAGCCTCCGCATGCTTCCTTGAAGACTACAATCTTAACCACTTCGTCAACATCCAACCGTCATCTATCCTCATAATATTTACTTCCTATCACTTACTTTTTCACTCATATCATCCCTCATTAATCATAACCATTTTGCCAATAACCCAACTGCCTTGAGTTGCTCTCAAGCCTTGTATTGGGTGAAATTTAGTATAAAAATGTTAAGTTTAGTAAATGTCTAAAGAAATGTATAAAAATTGTATTATTTTATATTGAAAAGCAGTTTCTCACAAGATAATATTAATGGGGGAACATACTACCGTGAACTTTTTCCCATCAATGAATGAGCTATAAATGAGACAGTGTGCTAGCTTCCGCAAATAGTAAATAAGAATATAAACCGACAAACCAAAAATATTAAAAACCGACGTGGAAGCTGCACTGTTCAAAATGAGCAGAAACGAAGCAGCAGGACCCGACGATATTGTAATGGAATTGCTGACAGCCTTAGACGAATTTGGTGTAGACAGGGCCATAGAAATAATAAATGAGATCTACAACAGTGGCGAAATACCGGAAGATCTAAGCAGATCAATTTTTATAGCACTACCTAAGAAGCCAGGCGCAAAGAAATGTGAACTCCACCGAACAATCAGCTTATTGAGCCGCATAACAAAACTCATCGTTCGGATTCTGATGAACAGAGCGCGCAGCAGAATCGGGCCAGCGATAGGACAAGAATAGTGCGGGTTCGTTAAAGACGTTAGGATAATTAAGAACCTATATTGGAAGCAAACCGCTTGCTTACGGACAGGAAATGAATTCAACATATTTACACAAGCAGAAAATGGCGTAAGACAAGGATGTGTTTTCTTGTAATGCTACATGATATGGCCGTAAGCTACATTTTCATTTTGCCGATTATACTGAAATACTGGCGAAAAAAGGTAATTCCATCTTTTTACTTTTCTTTCACAAAAAAATAAGGGAACTAACAGGACAAAAGACATGATCAGCAACAAGATGTATAAAATCAAAGGACGGAACTCTCATATTAGAGAAAGAAAAAATACTTCAGCGATGGGACGAATGAATCGGAAATCTCTTCCCTGGCAAGAGAGAGAAACCGGCAATAAACAGAAATAGAGACAAACCAGAAATATAAAAACCGAAGTGGAAGCTGCACTGTCCAAAATGAGCAGAAACAAAGCAGCAGGACCCGACGATATTGTAATGGAATTGCTGACAGCCTTAGACGAATTTGGTGTAGACAGGATCATAGAAATAATAAATGAGATCTACAACAGTGGCGAAATACCGGAAGATCTAAGCAGATCAATTTTTATAGCACTACCTAAGAAGCCAGGCGCAAAGAAATGTGAATTCCACCGAACAATCAGCTTATTGAGCCGCATAACAAAACTTATCGTCTTGATTCTGATGAACAGAGCGCACATCAGAATTCGGGCCAGAGATAGAACAAGAACAGTGCGGGTTCGTTAAAGATAGTAGAACAAAGAACGCGATATTTATGCTTAGAATACTATCATAAAGAACAATACAAATGCAAAAGGACCTGCACCTGATATTGTACAAATCCAGTTATCCGGTAAGCATTTAAAGTCAATCTGAAATTTCTGCGCATTAACCCTAATGTCATTTCCCAGCCTAGATTATGACAAGCAGATATGGGCGCGTTTTTCACAAAACCATTGAGTGACATAAATGTTGATAACCATGAATGCTCCTGGTTGTGATAGAATGGTTTCTTGTTGCCTTCTCCGTCGTAATTTTATTGAGATACAAACTCTAGTTAGCTGGCCATTGACATATCAAGAATTCTTCTGCTCTTTGATAAATTTATTAATCTCTCTGTCACTTTCTCTTTCTCTCTCTCTCTCTCTCTCACACACACACACACACACATACGTGTATATATATATATATTTTTGTACTAAGATGTAAGGGTACTACTGGGAGTGAAAGAGAATGAAAAGACTTTAAAAAGAAACGGGAAACCGAAACAGAAAAAAGGATAAAAGTTTACTTTTATTCGAAAGACTCGGTGGTGGGTGTGAACCGGAAGACAGCCGAACCTATCTACTCCTATTGAGGGAAAAATGTAAATAAAATTTAAGAGATTAGGCAGAGATGTTAAACGTATTGAGTTGAAGTAAACTTTATAATGAATTGGAAACCCAATATCAACAGGAAATCAGGGATAAACCTCTACTCCTGTTCAAAAGACTGGGGAATAGGTGAACTGATAAACTCTTATTGAAGAAAAAAATATAAATAAAATTTAACAGATTAGAAAGTAGACTTTATAATGAACTAGAAACCCAATCCTAAACAGGAAACCAGGGATAAACCTCTGCTCCTGTTCAAAAGACCGGGGAGGAATGGGAACCGGTAAAGTTTCAACTTAGTTAAAGTTCTAGAAGCATTTTTTAAAATTCACAGTAATTTCTTACCTTGATTTTTCAAGTTATTAATGACAGAAGAAAAAATCCCACTAACGAGTAAAAAACTTAATGCCTGGTATCAGAAATTTCAATTTAAAAAAAAAAATTCAAATTCTATATTCACTCAAAGAACAGTCAAATCTTCTCAGGTGCATAATGAGGAAAGAAGGCTTAGAAACTTTGACACTCACATGACATATTTAAGGTAAAAGGAACAAGGAAAGCAGCGATTTACATACGTAACGAGTTTGTGCAAATAGTTTTGTAGAATAAGAATTTGGAGAGATAGCAGAAATAAAAACTTTACAGAAGAAGAATTTTCTATGGTGTATGATGAGGAAAGAAGGCTTAGAAACATTGACACTCACAGGACCTATTTAAGGTAAAAGGAACAAGGAAAGCAGCGATTTCCGTACGTAACGAGTTTGTGTAAATAGTTTTGTAGAATAAGAATTTGGAGAGATAGCAAAAATACAAACTTTACAGAAGAAGAATTTTCAATAGTGCATAATGAGACAGAAGGCTTAGAAGCATTGACACTCACAGGACATATTTAAGGTAAAAGGAATAAGGAAAGCAGCGATTTTTTTAAATCATATCACCCCAAGCAAGGCGAAAATGTCACTGATGCGCACGGGGATACGTAAGAGTGAAAAGACTGGAAAAGAGAAAAACCGGAAACCACATCCTAAACAGGAATCAAGGGATGAGCCTCTTCACCTGTTCAATAGACGTGGGTGGAGTGTGAACCGGGCGATAGTTTAGTCTATCTACTCCAATTGAAAAAAAATAAAATGAAATAAATAAAATAAAAAAAAAAGAGTGAAAAGATTGGAAAAGAGAAAAACCGGAAACCACAACCTAAACAGGAAACAAGGGATGAGCCTCTTCACCTGTTCAGTAGGCGTGGGTGGAGTGTGAACCGGGCAATAGCTTATTCCATCTACTCCTAGACTAAACTATCGCCCGGTTCACACTCAAAAAAAAAAAATCTTAAGATCACACACATTTTACATAGATTATTAATATCATCATTATTATTCCCCACTCTGCACCCCATATACATTTTGTGAGGGTAGTGTAATTCAGATTACAGCCTTGAAAATGCATGAATCCATAACTTAGCTTGCGTTAAATGAACAAGAAATCTCCATTAATCACCCTTGGTTGGCAGCCAGTCTAAGAGAAGGACTATTCTTAATTCAAAACCATATAGAGGGTTTGTGAGATCACCAAGCTGAGTTCAGTTTACTGTTGCATTGACTTTCACTACTACTGTGACCATGAAAGGCATGAATCCATCTTTTCTCCCTTTATCTCTCTAAAATATAAAAGAAATCTTCATTCTCTAAACTTGACACTATTTATATGCAGACTACTGTCCTCAGTTTAGTTGTTTTTATCACAACATTTCAGTCATTGTGGTCTTCGGTCTTCCTAGGTGTATATCAATCTGGGTAATCATTTATTTAATTCACAGGGGTAGACTGCTCTCGTCTAAGAATGTTGTCTAGCTTTTAATTTTATAAATATTGCTTTCCCGTTTTCACTGAGTGCAAGTACATACTGGGATTGAACTTAGAACCCCTATGTCACCAATAGCTAAAACTAGGAAGGTGGTCGTGTCATCGTGTCGGGCCAGGAAGTTTTCCTTGTCAAAATCCATCTTGCACTTATAGAAATCTACCATCTGTCCATGCATTGAATGCTGTTGCCGTATCTGGTTGGGCACCCATTCTATTCATCTTGGGATTTTTGATAAAATTCCAAAGAGGATCTGCAATGTAGTCGATCCCGATTGTGAAGCTCATCTTCAATGACTTTACTTTCTCACCAATAAGATGTGGCTAACTTCTGTCTTTTTTACATATATTTTCACGGCTTTGGCTTCGACAAGCATATATCCCCAGTGCCCATTCTACATGAATTTACACAAACTACTAGACTGGCAACTAGGTCCCACCTTTTTACAGTCAAAACAGTCAACTGTTGCTATCACTTCTACTCCTCGGTTTCTTTTCTTGCACTTCCAGCTTGTGGAACTCTCTTTGGTATACTTGCTTCCCTACTAGATACAATCTCCAAGAGTTTAAGTGCAATGTCAGTTATCATCTTTTATCTCCTTCATTCCCATATTTCTCTCATGCTTTTCCTGATTATCTCTGTATCTTGTTCTTCTTCCTTTTCACTCTACTCTCACGTCACCCCCTGCACACCAGTGTTCTCATCCTTATCCATTTTTCGACACCACATGTATCTTGTTCTCCTTGATTTTTACTCTCCTCTCATGTAGCCCCTGTGCATTAGTGGCAGGACAGCTTTGCTTGGGGCGAAATTATTATAAAAATAAGTTTTAAACCTAAGATTCATGGCTTGTTAGGCTGCCATTGCATGTTTTGGTTGCTCATAATTTGATGAATGCTGCTGCTGCAGGCTACCCAGATTGCTACTCATCTGAGGAAGGTTGGTGAACGCAATGACTCAAACGTTGTGATAAAAACAACAAAGATAAATTCAAAATTACTAGCACCTGAAAAAGGCCGGAGCATACAACAGCCAAAATGTTGTAAAATGGCAAAAAAGATGATAATAATAGTCTGGATAATGTAAATATTACCTCATGTCAGAAATATAGACACATACTTTGTGTGTTCATAGTGTTCATTATGCTGATACGCAGCAAAAACCTGACTAGACAGTCTTAGAAGAATCACATGTTCTGGCTGCTTCACTTCTTAGATCTTGCTAATGAGATCTTGCTAATGAGATCCATTCGTTTGGCCTCGGCGCTGAGTCCTCAATTTCTGAAATAAGTTTGATATCAAACTTTCGCTTCAACATAGCTTGCAATATGGCCAAAACAGCTTGTGTAGCAACCTTGCTAAATGCCATAAAAGCCAGCATTTATTTACACCAGAGATTTGCTCGATAGAACACCGATAGTGTGACAGTGACAAAAGAAAAGAATTTTGATAACACTGCTATAAGTTCTGAAATGTATACCTCATTTTCAAGAACGACAGTGAGCACTCATCTTCCTCTCAGTATAGACCCATCAGTTTCCTTAGTGCCATTAACACACTTTTCTTGAGGCTATAATCAACAAGAAGGTTCTTGATCACCTAAGTAAGAACAACAGCTTGAGCGACAAGTACTATGATTCACTGCCAATTTCCTGACTACCATTGTTTACAGAATCAGTGAGCCACTAGAGTGAAGTATGGAACTCGAGCATGTTTATTAAATTGGACTTGCACCAAACATACTTAATCACCCTGCAATTTACTCCAGATCAGAAGGTTGAAAGCTGTTAAATTTCATTCACAATCGCTCCTGATTTACATACGTAACGAGTTTGTGTAAATAGTTTTGTAGAATAAGAATTTGGAGAGATAGCAAAAATACAAACTTTACAGAAGAAGAATTTTCTATGGTGCCTAATGAGGAAAGAAGGCTTTGAAACTTTGGCACTCACAGGACATATTTACGGTAAAAGGAACAAGGAAAGCAGCGATTTACATACGTAACGAGTTTGTGTAAATAGTTTTGTAGAATAAGAATTTGGAGAGATTGCAATAATACAAACTTTACAGAAGAAGAATTTTCTATGGTGCCTAATGAGGAAAGAAGGCTTTGAAACATTGACACTCACAGGACATATTTAAGGTGAAAGGAACAAGGAAAGAGGCGATTTACATACGTAACGAGTTTGTGTAAATAGTTTTGTAGAATAAGAATTTGGAGAGATTGCAATAATACAAACTTTACAGAAGAAGAATTTTCTATGGTGCCTAATGAGGAATGAAGGCTTTGAAACATTGGCACTCACAGGACATATTTAAGGTAAAAGGAACAAGGAAAGCAGCGATTTACATACGTAACGAGTTTGTGTAAATAGTTTTGTAGAATAAGAATTTGGAGAGATTGCAATAATACAAACTTTACAGAAGAAGAATTTTCTATGGTGCCTAATGAGGAAAGAAGGCTTTGAAACTTTGGCACTCACAGGACATATTTAAGGTAAAAGGAACAAGGAAAGCAGCGATTTACATACGTAACGAGTTTGTGTAAATAGTTTTGTAGAATAAGAATTTGGAGAGATTGCAATAATACAAACTTTACAGAAGAAGAATTTTCTATGGTGCCTAATGAGGAAAGAAGGCTTTGAAACATTGACACTCACAGGACATATTTAAGGTAAAAGGAACAAGGAAAGCTGAGATTTCAATACGTAACGAGTTTGTGTAAATAGTTTTGTAGAACAAGAATTTCTGGGGTGAGGTATTATCATTTTTATATTTACATTGTACTCATCTTTGTTGTTGGTGTTTTCACAACGTTTCGATCATTCTGCCCTCAGGCATTCATTAGGTGTATGCCGATCTGAGTAACCTACAGGGAATTTTGAAATGAACCTTTTATTTAACTTAACAAGTGTAGATTGTTCTCGTTTCACTGCCCACGTCTAGGTATGTTAATTCGTCTAGTTCTTATTGCTCAGTACTGTTCAGTTATTGCGCGTCCCGTTTCTACTGGGTAAGCCCAGTGATTGAACTCACAAATGTCATCGAATTCACGAACCGACACTAAACTACTGGGCTATTTTCCTCGTATATAGTAACCAGTCACTTCTGGGGACGCCTTACTGACGAGTAACGATCACACAGCCATCTCCCAAATAAGAGGTACTGCACCCCTTGGTTTTGAGCTAATATTATTTTCAACTTCCTCGAACTCGGCATGTGCCAGGAAAATATCTACTAAAACAAGAGTTTCACAATTTTGGTCACGCAGCATAGTTGGTTTCGTCACTCTCGGAAAGTCACGTATCAAGTCCGGCTTCGTAAGCAGTGAAATCTATACGACGCAACAACGTATTTGAAAAGCAACTCTGAAATAGGTACACAAATTCACTGAAAAAACAGCATAGCATGATATAAAAAGACTTAAAACTTAATACAAAGTTTTATCGTCAAAATGTTTATATTATTATTAAGAGGAAGGACCAAAGTATTTTTAATTATTTAAATTTTTTTAAATCCTTTCTAACAGGTTCGAAATTTGGATTAATTTTTTTTTTTTTTTTTTTTTTTTTTTGCGTATCAGCGTTGCACCAAAATTTACTATAGATATTTTAGCGTCTTAAGGATGTGTGTTGTGGAGCAGTGGATATCGGCTCGGAACGAGAAATCGTGGGGGCCGAGTTCGAATTCCTAGCCGAATTCATTGCATTCACTTACGTGCAAATACCCTTGGGAAAGGTATCAATCCGTCTCTTCCTTCCAGTTATGGGTTAAATAACAGGACAGATTCGGTTCTATAGCCTTGGTCGGCGACCAGTCTACCGCAAAAAGCAATGGCAACCTACTGCGGGATAATCTTCTGTCCAGTCAATCATGTCTCTTTCGAGACATGGTCGCCCAAGCGTGTATCACGTATGGCACTTAACTGACTAACTCAACTTCAATTAATTTCATGAAATTTCTAGAAATTCAATATTGTCTGCAAACTTTGTTTTATTAGTTAAATGCAGGACTCCTTGGGGAATGTAAATCATCTATACAGCGTGTTGCAGCAAAATCCGACACTTGACAAAAAGAAAACGAAATAGGCAATAAAAACAAAAGTTGTATATGCAGAGACCCGACAGTTTATTTAGCAACGGTTAGAGTTATATACTACATTATTTTTCAATGTAACCGCTGCCGGCGGCGACGACCATCTCAAGGCGGGCGCGAAATGAATCACACGCTTTGGCGACCACGTCCTTGTCCTTGTCCATAGCAGTGAACGCCTCCACGATAGCAGATTTCAGAGAGTCGACCGTGTTGGGGGCATGCTTGTTGGTCTTGGCCTCGATCATGCCTCCAGTCAAGGTTGCAGTCGGGCGAGGAGCGCGGCCATAAGTCCGGCGACTAGTTTTTTGTTTTTTTTTAAACACATCACTCCAAGCAAGGCGGTAAGGCCACTGGTGTGCAGGGGGCTACGTAAGAGTGAATAGATTGGAAAAGAGAAAGCCGGAAACCACGTCCTAAACAAGGAACAAGAGATGAGCCTCTACACCTGTTCAATAGACGTGGGTGGAGTGTGAACCGGGCAATAGTTCAGTCTATCTACTCTAATTAAAAAAAATAAACAAAAAAGAAAGTGAAAAGATTGGAAAAGAGAAAGCCGGAAACCACATCCTAAACAGGGAACAAGGGATGAGCCTCTACACCTGTTCAATTGACGTGGGTGGAGTGTGAACCGGGCGATAGTTCAGTCTATCTACTCCAATTGTGGTGAGGAACATTGTTAAGCAGAGACACCTGGGTCGTTTTGGCCATGTGTGCTGGAGCGGAGGGGCGTCTAGCGGCGATCTCGTCCATCCAGAGCTTCATTACTTTCCTCAGCACCTGGTAAATCTCAATGGTGACTCTCAGGCCCTTGGACGTACCTAAAAATATCTCGACTGACATCTACAAATATTTACAAATTAATTCAATGACGAATTAACAGAAAGACGAACAGATTAACGGAATAAATGGTGTGAATGAGACTAGACAACAATTCAATCTCAGAATATGTCGACAGAATTTGCATTTCGTTCCAAAATCCCGTTTTCTTTCCGAATTTAAATTGTAATGCATTTTTGTTTTTTGTCGACTTCCAATTATAAACTTGTATCATCTGCCCCACGCCCAAAAATTCCCAACTGTTGAATCAAATATTTTTATGAGACCAGAATAACTTTACATAGAAAAGAAGGATCGAGATACTTATATTAATTAAAACGTATATATATATATATATATATATATATATATATATATATATATATATATATATAAACCAGTGGCATTTTAAGGGTTCTCAACGTCTTGGACCAAAAATACTTTTCGCAACCGCTAACTTTGAAATGTTTTCATAATATTTGTAATAATACAAGGGTAATAACGTAAAGAACCGGAAACCACTCAGTGAGGGTCTACTTCCTTATTAAAACTACTGGCAAGGGAGATAACTAAAATAATTCATGAATACGTCCTAAATTTTTATCGGCAATTTTATCACGTACAGCACACATTTTCACCAAATTTCAAAGAAATTCATAAATTATATTTTCCTGTGGACATATCGGTAACGGTGGTAATTTGCATGAGTCAACCCGAAAATGTAGTCGTTCTTTTTTTTGGGGGGGGGGGGGAGTAGAGCCCATGACAAACCATATCACTTAATTTTATTTAAATTAAAAACCATTTACGATATAAATTTTCTAAAAGTCTACCATTTTTATGTTGAATGACGTGTCTCGCATTAAATGGTGTGGGTCACGTCAGTCAGTATCTTTGTCCCGTATTTTGAGAATCGAATTATTATTTCTAATTAATGCGAAAATTGTCAGTCAGTCAGTTAAGTGTCATACGTGATACACGCTTTGGGTGATCATGTCTCGAAAGAGACATGACTGACTGGGCAAAAGATTATCCCGCAGTAGGTTGCCATTACATTCTGCGGTAGACTGGTTGCCAGCCAAGGCTATAAAACCATATCTGTTTTGTTATTTAACCCATAACTGGAGGGAGGAGACGGATTAATACCTTTCCCAAGGATATTTGCGTGTAAGTGAATACAAGGAAATCAACTGGATTTCGAACGAGGTTCGCCAAATTCTTGTTCCGAGCCGATATCGACTGCACCACAACGCACTTTGTACAATAATTAAAAGATGTATTAAGCACAAACGGCTCTGCCACACTCTCTCTCTCTATCCCCCTTCCTTCCTTCCCTTCCCTTCCTCCACTCCTCTCTCTCTCTCTCTCTCTCTCTCCCCCCCCCCTATCCCCCTTCCTCCCTTCCTCCCTTCCTCCATCTCTCTCTCTCTCTCTCTCTCTCTCTCTCTCTCTCTCTCTCTCTATCCTTCCTTCCCTTCCTCCTTCTCTCTCTCTCTCTCTCTCTCTCTCTCTCTCTAAAACACACAATTCTTATTGTTCAACTGATTGAATATCAACAGTAGATCTGTGGTCCCTGATTACCAGCCTCTCCTTAAAGATGTCAGTGTATCTTCTGGTTGGAAAACATCAACCCCTCCGTTTTGCATTTTCATAGTAGGGACTTGTTAACACAATACGATATCTATATGACATAGGTAAAGTAATATTAGAAGCATACAGAATAAAGCATTCTTCTTTTATGCGTCATGTCTCTTTAAGACGTGGGTGATCATGGTTCTCTACAACTTCTTTTACCTTTGTAGCACAGAATAAATTTGTCTTTTTTATTCTATTTCCAACAATCCTGCTCTACCAATCAATTACACTAGTTTGTTAGCGAGATTACTCACTGCTCTTTTCTGGATGGCTAATTCAAAACATGTTTTATTTTTCCTGACCCTTTTTGCCCAAGGAAATCATAAATATTATTATGGCGACCACTGGGTTTTCTTTATCAACAACGTGTTTTTTTTTTGTTTTTGTTTTTTTGTCTATTTTTCATCTAGTATATATTTAATGTTCCCTTTCTTATCGGCGTGATGTAAGAATTCTATCGGTTTTGTTTGATCCAATTTAATTGCATCTAGTTAAATGTGGGTTCGATTCTCCTGGGAATTAATTTAAAACATGGTTTTTCAACGCATTTCATTTTTAGTTTTCTTCTCAACTTTTCAATTCATCTTCCTACAATTTCAACAATCATCATCCAGTTAGTAAACTCTTTTCTTCTTCTTTCTTTCTTTCATTCATTCATTCTTTCTTTCTTTCTTTCTTTCTTTTATTTATTTATTTATTTATTTATTTATTTATTTATTCATGTTTAGTTTGATCAGTATCCGGCGATGTTCAGAGTCACAACAGAGTAGCAATAGATATTAAAATAAAATTATATTATATAATTATTTATAAAATTATATTATATAATTATTTATAAAATTATATTACATAATTATTTATAAAATTATATTATATGATTATTTATAAAATTATATTATATGATTATTTATAAAATTATATTATATAATTATTTATAGATATTAAACGCTGCATCTGTGGAGAAAGTCTGCAGAATGAAGAATATCTTCTCCCACAAGAATACTTAAACGTTGTTGAACTCTATCAAGACTGGAAAGTGAAGATTGTGCAGATCTAACCCAGATCTGGCAACAATACATCGTTTTTGGAGGTGATGCTACGGAGAGTTCACATAGTTTAATAAATCTTAAACTCATGTTGCAGTCAATTCCCTTATCCTCTAGAGATGTGTGATCGCGTCGGAGGGTCACCTGTGTTATGTAGTGTGCAAGAGAGACCTGGGAATTATTTTATCGTACATTTTTTTTAGTAAAACGAACAGACTCAAGGATATAAATAATATATATTTTATTTAGATTGGAGTAAATTCTTTGATATTCGGTGGAGGAAATGTTTGTTTATAAGGCAGATCTTGGTAGCAGTCGGAAGAAAGTTCGTTTCCACTCGATAGTTGATAGTTTCGAATTCAGAACTTGGTAGTAGTAGTCATCTTAAAGATAGATAGCGCCAATGTGTTGTCTTTTTTTTTTCGGTTCTAAGAGGAGCGGGAAAATGTCTAAAGCAGATGGCCTCTTATCTTCGTCACACGTCTCCCATGACTAGTTTCTCTGGCGGCTCCTTCTCTTGCGACCCCTTTTATTCTCTACCTCAGGGCTGTCAGTTTACATCCTTTTGACCAGTTTCCCACGAACCTTGGTTTCGGTTAATTTCTGTTAATGCAAGGTTTTCATTGATCCAAAAGCAGTTTCACATAGGCTCGCGAATTCCTTTCCTTCTTTTCAGCTCACCAGTCAATTTCTATTAATGCAAGGTTTTCATTGGTTCAAAAGTACTTTCACATAGCCACGCGAATTTCTTTCTTTTTTTTTCAGCTCACCGATCAATTTATATGAAGGCCTTTTTTTCTTTGGTCCGAAAGCAGTTTCACATAGGCACGCGAATTCCTTTTCATTCTTCTTTTCAGCTTACCTTTCTATTCTATGAAGGCAAGGTTTTCATTGGTTCAAAGAAAATTTCACATAGGCTCGCAAATTCCTTTCCTTCTTTTCAGCTCACCAGTCAATTTCTATTAATGCAAGGTTTTCATTGGTTCAAAAGTACTTTCACATAGCCACGCGAATTTCTTTCCTTTTTTTCAGCTCACCGATCAATTTATATGAAGGCCTTTTTTTCTTTGGTCCGAAAGCAGTTTCACATAGGCACGCGAATTCCTTTTCATTCTTCTTTTCAGCTTACCTTTCTATTCTATGAAGGCAAGGTTTTCATTGGTTCAAAGAAAATTTCACATAGGCTCGCAAATTCCTTTCCTTCTTTTCAGCTCACCAGTCAATTTCTATTAATGCAAGGTTTTCATTGGTTCAAAAGTACTTTCACATAGCCACGCGAATTTCTTTCCTTTTTTTTCAGCTCACCGATCAATTTATATGAAGGCCTTTTTTTCTTTGGTCCGAAAGCAGTTTCACATAGGCACGCGAATTCCTTTTCATTCTTCTTTTCAGCTTACCTTTCTATTCTATGAAGGCAAGGTTTTCATTGGTTCAAAGAAAATTTCACATAGGCTCGCGAATTCCTTTCCTTCTTTTCAGCTCACCAGTCAATTTCTATTAATGCAAGGTTTTCATTGGTTCAAAAGTACTTTCACATAGCCACGCGAATTTCTTTCCTTTTTTTCAGCTCACCGATCAATTTATATGAAGGCCTTTTTTTCTTTGGTCCGAAAGCAGTTTCACATAGGCACGCGAATTCCTTTTCATTCTTCTTTTCAGCTTACCTTTCTATTCTATGAAGGCAAGGTTTTCATTGGTTCAAAGAAAATTTCACATAGGCTCGCAAATTCCTTTCCCTCTTCTTCTTTAGTCCCCCTCCGTATTTGAAGAAAGTGGGTTA
The DNA here is from genome assembly GCA_037127315.1 of Ascarosepion bandense. Classification (NCBI taxonomy): domain Eukaryota; kingdom Metazoa; phylum Mollusca; class Cephalopoda; order Sepiida; family Sepiidae; genus Ascarosepion; species Ascarosepion bandense. The sequence continues at coordinate 920,934 of JBBBDQ010000635.1, forward strand.
AGGTAGTTATCATTTCGCACTCACTACAGTTCTATAAAAATCAGGACCCTACCTGCACATAATTGTGATAATTTTCTGAGTTCCGGAGATTCTATTTGGAACTTTCTGGGCTTTGGAAACGATTCCTTAGCTGCCGCTACAAAGTCCCACACATTTAGGTTACCCCCGGTACTTCTGACGAGGATTATTACTCGTGGGGAGTTCGGGAAATTTCTCAGGTGCTCTGTTAACGGAGATACATATTAAAATAGGTGTTAAGAGGACCCTTATCGTTGTGAGGAAAGGTCATTCCTGAAGGTCAGTCTGTCCACAATACATATTTTGACTCTTAAGGAATGTTTAGCTCTTGTTTCCTTGAGGTGGGGGAGAAGACGGAGCTCTAGGAGGGGAAGAGAGAAGGCTTTTTGTTCTATCTTGGGGCTCTTGGATGTCCGTTCTTGCTTGCGAAATCAGGGAAGTTTAGGTCTTGCCTTTTTCCACGACCTTCTCAGTCCTCCTACGACCAGACTTTCTGTATTTTTAGTGGCTTTTCTAGTTTCTTGTTCTTTTTCTTCTTTCTCCCTCCCCTTCATTGATCTTGGTGTGAGTATTTCCCCCTTCTCCCTATGTGACTCCGATTCCAGTAGTGATTCTGATTGGTCGATCTGCTGCTGATTTTGCAGGTGTTGTTGCTTCTGCTGCCTCTGCTGCTCCTGCTACTTCTGCTGTTCCTGCTGCTCCTGCTACTGGACTGGTTTTTACTGCGGTTCGTGCTGATGTCATTGTTTTTGTTGGTGGAGGAGCTCAATGGGTTGGTGCATCAGTTCCTTCAGTTCTTTTGTTGTTGCTGTTGGTTGTAGACGTGATCCTTTCGTGGCTAATACCTTGTATATTTTTTAGGCGATATAGTATTTTAGGTGGGGCATCATTCTTTGTTGGTGGGGCTGTAGACTTTGTCATCCCCCTCCTCACTCCTTCGGTCTAAGTGGAGTCCTGGCCAGGCTTCTCAGCATCTACTGCTTCTTTTAGTGTTTCAGCCGTTGTTGCTGGTGTCTGTGCAAGGTTCTTTCCGGGACACGCCTTAGGCATGTGCCCTTCGGCACCACAGGCCCAGCAGGCACCACAGAGAACAGCAAGCTATGATTGCGTATATGGACTGTCACCCACAGGTAAGAGTGTCGGGGGCGTCCAAAAAATCCTTTCGGGTCATTTTCACAACAACAGCAAAATCACCGGTCTTAATGCCTGCTAGTAGTTGGTGAAAAATACGCCCACAAGGTTCTCCGTGACGTACATGGGCATCCCGTATAATATAATCCCGATCTTCCGGGTTCCCGTGTATTCTCTCTGCAATATCACTAATTTCGTGGTGAGGATGCATCCGACCAAACACTTGGCTGCCTCCTCCGTCACCAGCAGGATGTCCCACATGGCGTAGCTTCAACATGCTAATACTTTGGCCTCAATATTAAGGCTTTTTAGGGGTTCCTTCGGCACCTCTCTGCAGATTCCCATCAATCTCCTCGGCTTTAACAGGGATATTGTCCTCGTTGCAAGCTCCTTCATTACTGAAAGCAAAGTTAAAAGTTCATGTCCCGGGGTAAAAATCTCGTGAGAAAAGTAAGAAGTGATATAGTGATTAAGTTATCTATCTTCTATATATCTATCTATATATATATATATATATATATATATAAAATTCTGTGATTTCCTTCCGTCCGACCGTCCGTCCGTCTGTCCGTTCGTCACACCCTCTAAAATAGTCATTTTTTATAATTATTTCACTCCAAGCAAAACAGTACTGCCACTGGTACGCAGGGGGTTACATAAGAGGAGAGTGATGAGAAAGAGAAACAGGTTACAGGGTGTATCAGACAATGGGTAAAAGAAAGATGAAAACACTGGTGTGAAGAAAGCTGCGTGAGAGCAGGGTGGAAAGATAGAAGAACATAATCGGGTTGTCAGGGAAAGGGTGCGAATCAAGGAGATAAGAGATGGGAATTGACATTGCATTTAAACTCTTTGAGATTGCAGTTGTCAGGCAAGCAAGTATACGGAAGGGCATATAGATAAAGGGGTACAAAACACAAATGGTTTAACTAGGGTGCCTAGCTAAATACAATAAATTTTCATTCTATTTTTTCGAAAAATCAAATGTTTTATTGTTTAGCATACAAAACACTCTTACTGTTTCAAAAATGCAACCAGAAAGAAAAAAAGAAACATGTACCGTATCTACTCGAATATAGTGCGAATAGTTATCAGCTATGCAAAAATAGAAAGTCACACTATACACAGGTAATGTTTTGAAGAGGTTAAGTATGTTCATGTTCAGTAACTTTTTCTGGAAAAATTATAAATGATGAAAAAAATAGAAGGTCACACTATACACAGGTAATGTTTTGAAGAGGTTAAGTATGTTCATGTTCAGTAACTTTTTCTGGAAAAATTATAAATGATGAAAAAAAATAGAAGGTCACACTATACACAGGTAATGTTTTGAAGAGGTTAAGTATATTCATGTTCAGTAACTTTTTCTGGAAAAATTATAAATGATGAAAAAAAATAGAAGGTCACACTATACACAGGTAATGTTTTGAAGAGGTTAAGTATGTTCATGTTCAGTAACTTTTTCTGGAAAAATTATAAATGATGAAAAAAATAGGGGACGCACTATACACAGGTAATGTTTTGAAGAGGTTAAGTATGTTCATGTTCAGTAACTTTTTCTGGAAAAATTATAAATGATGAAAAAAAATAGAGGGTCACACTATACACAGGTAATGTTTTGAAGAGGTTAAGTATGTTCATGTTCAGTAACTTTTTCTGGAAAAATTATAAATGATGAAAAAAAATAGAAGGTCACACTATACACAGGTAATGTTTTGAAGAGGTTAAGTATGTTCATGTTCAGTAACTTTTTCTGAAAAAATTATAAATGATGAAAAAAATAGGGGACGCACTATACACAGGTAATGTTTTGAAGAGGTTAAGTATGTTCATGTTCAGTAACTTTTTCTGGAAAAATTATAAATGATGAAAAAAATAGGGGACGCACTATACACAGGTAATGTTTTGAAGAGGTTAAGTATGTTCATGTTCAGTAACTTTTTCTGGAAAAATTATAAATGATGAAAAAAATAGGGGACGCACTATACACAGGTAATGTTTTGAAGAGGTTAAGTATGTTCATGTACAGTAACTTTTTCTGGAAAAATTATAAATGATGAAAAAAAATAGAAAGTCACACTATACACAGGTAATGTTTTGAAGAGGTTAAGTATGTTCATGTTCAGTAACTTTTTCTGGAAAAATTATAAATGATGAAAAAAATAGGGGACGCACTATACACAGGTAATGTTTTGAAGAGGTTAAGTATGTTCATGTTCAGTAACTTTTTCTGGAAAAATTATAAATGATGAAAAAAATAGATGGTCACACTATACACAGGTAATGTTTTGAAGAGGTTAAGTATGTTCATGTTCAGTAACTTTTTCTGGAAAAATTATAAATGATGAAAAAAAATAGAAGGTCACACTATACACAGGTAATGTTTTGAAGAGGTTAAGTATGTTCATGTTCAGTAACTTTTTCTGGAAAAATTATAAATGATGAAAAAAAATAGAAGGTCACACTATACACAGGTAATGTTTTGAAGAGGTTAAGTATGTTCATGTTCAGTAACTTTTTCTGGAAAAATTATAAATGATGAAAAAATAGGGGTCGCACTATACACAGGTAATGTTTTGAAGAGGTTAAGTATGTTCATGTTCAGTAACTTTTTCTGGAAAAATTATAAATGATGAAAAAAATAGGGGACGCACTATACACAGGTAATGTTTTGAAGAGGTTAAGTATGTTCATGTTCAGTAACTTTTTCTGGAAAAATTATAAATGATGAAAAAAAATAGAAGGTCACACTATACACAGGTAATGTTTTGAAGAGGTTAAGTATGTTCATGTTCAGTAACTTTTTCTGGAAAAATTATAAATGATGAAAAAAATAGGGGACGCACTATACACAGGTAATGTTTTGAAGAGGTTAAGTATGTTCATGTTCAGTAACTTTTTCTGGAAAAATTATAAATGATGAAAAAAATAGGGGACGCACTATACACAGGTAATGTTTTGAAGAGGTTAAGTATGTTCATGTTCAGTAACTTTTTCTGGAAAAATTATAAATGATGAAAAAAATAGATGGTCACACTATACACAGGTAATGTTTTGAAGAGGTTAAGTATGTTCATGTTCAGTAACTTTTTCTGGAAAAATTATAAATGATGAAAAAAAATAGAAGGTCACACTATACACAGGTAATGTTTTGAAGAGGTTAAGTATGTTCATGTTCAGTAACTTTTTCTGGAAAAATTATAAATGATGAAAAAAAATAGAAGGTCACACTATACACAGGTAATGTTTTGAAGAGGTTAAGTATGTTCATGTTCAGTAACTTTTTCTGGAAAAATTATAAATGATGAAAAAATAGGGGTCGCACTATACACAGGTAATGTTTTGAAGAGGTTAAGTATGTTCATGTTCAGTAACTTTTTCTGGAAAAATTATAAATGATGAAAAAAAATAGAAGGTCACACTATACACAGGTAATGTTTTGAAGAGGTTAAGTATGTTCATGTTCAGTAACTTTTTCTGGAAAAATTATAAATGATGAAAAAAATAGGGGTCGCACTATACACAGGTAATGTTTTGAAGAGGTTAAGTATGTTCATGTTCAATAACATTTTCTGGAAAAATTATAAATGATGAAAAAAAATAGAAGGTCACACTATACACAGGTAATATTTTGAAGAGGTTAAGTATGTTCATGTTCAGTAACTTTTTCTGGAAAAATTATAAATGATGAAAAAAATAGGGGACGCACTATACACAGGTAATGTTTTGAAGAGGTTAAGTATGTTCATGTTCAATAACTTTTTCTGGAAATATTATAAATGATGAAAAAAATAGAAGGTCACACTATACACAGGTAATATTTTGAAGAGGTTAAGTATGTTCATGTTCAATAACATTTTCTGGAAAAATTATAAATGATGAAAAAAAATAGAAGTTCACACTATACACAGGTAATGTTTTGAAGAGGTTAAGTATGTTCATGTTCAGTAACTTTTTCTGGAAAAATTATAAATGTTGAAAAAAAATAGAAAGGTCACACTATACACAGGTAATGTTTTGAAGAGGTTAAGTATGTTCATGTTCAGTAACTTTTTCTGGAAAAATTATAAATGATGAAAAAAGTAGGGGTCGCACTATACAGAGGTAATGTTTTGAAGAGGTTAAGTATGTTCATGTTCAGTAACTTTTTCTGGAAAAATTATAAATGATGAAAAAAAATAGAAAGTCACACTATACACAGGTAATGTTTTGAAGAGGTTAAGTATGTTCATGTTCAGTAACTTTTTCTGGAAAAATTATAAATGATGAAAAAAAATAGAAGGTCACACTATACACAGGTAATGTTTTGAAGAGGTTAAGTATGTTCATGTTCAATAACTTTTTCTGGAAAAATTATAAATGATGAAAAAAATAGAAGGTCACACTATACACAGGTAATGTTTTGAAGAGGTTAAGTATGTTCATGTTCAGTAACTTTTTCTGGAAAAATTATAAATGATGAAAAAAATAGAGTTCGCACTATACACATGTAATTTTTTTGAAGAGGTTAAATCTTGCATGTTCAATAAATTTTTCTGGAAGGGTTATAATTGTTAAAAATTATGGGTCGCACTATACACAGGTAATTTTTTTGAAGGAGTTAAACTTTGCATGTTCAGTAAATTTTTCTGGAAGGGTAATAATTGATGAAAAAAAATAGGGGTCGCATTATCCACAGGTTATTTTTCTGAAGAGGTTAATTCCTACATGTTCAGTAACTTTTTCTGGAAGGGTTATTAGATGAAAAAAATAGCGGGTCGCACTATACACAGGTAATATTTTGAAGAGATTAAACCTTACATGTTCAGTAACCTATTTTCTGGTAATTTTTTTTGAAGAGGTTAAAAATCATGCATTTTCGGTGACCGTTTGCACTATACAGAGGTGATTTTTACAGCAGGGGTTAAAATTCATGCAAAAATTCAAAGATCGCACTATACATAAAGTTGGCTTATACACGAGTATATCCGGTACTAATTTCTAAAATATCATATTGATATTTATATTCGATAAAATATTTCAAATGCGACTGTGATTTTTTTCGTCTAAAATTTCTCTTTTTATATTCTGAAAAACAAAAAACAGTAATGGTTAACATTAATTTCACATTTTTGAAGCTTTTGAATTTGTAAACTAATAGTGGAGAGGATGGAAACGAAAAGGAACCTAATATCAGGAAAAGACCGCTGAAGTTCCTGGGACATGTAATGAGGAAGGAGGGCTTGGAGAATCTGATACTCACTGGTCAGATAGGGGGAAAAGGCGATAAGAGAAAGCAACGCGTAACATACGTGATAAATAACAGAGCGGAGTTTACGAAGGGTAACAAGAGAAAGCTTGTTAAGAGCTACTAGGGATAGGAAGATGTGAAAAGCCATGAGCGCCCACGTCCTGAATGGACACGGTATATAGAAGAAGAAGAAGAAGAAATATTACTTTCTAAAGTGGTCATAATTTTATACTTTTCCGACAGAGAAGTTCGCTTTTGCCTGGTAGTGGGATTGATGTACTATCGACGCCAGTGTAATAGTGGTCGTAGGGATGGACAAATTTTTATATTTGCCCCATATGCATTCGGATTTGCGTTGTGGTTCAGTGGATATCGGCTCGGAACGAGAAATCGGGGAGCCGAGTTCGAATTCCAGTTGAATTCCTTGAATTCACTTACGCGCAAATATCCCTCCAGTTATAGGTTAAATTATAACAGGAAAGATTGTGTTCTATAGCCTTGGCTGGCAACCAGTCTACCGCAGAAAGTAATGGCAACCTACTGCGGGATAATCTTCTGCCTAGTCAGTCAGATCTCTTTCGAGACATGATCGCCCAAGCGTGTATCACATATGGCACTTAACTGTCTGACATATGCATTCGTATGTGTACGGGCTCCCCACGTCAAAAAAAAAAAAAGGAAAAAAAGACAACCTTATGTCGTATCATACCTTCTCTTTTCCAATCTTTTACCTCTTTTATTTTATTTTTTTTTCAATTGAAGTAGATAGACTAAACTATCGCCCGGTTCACACTCCACCCACTCTATTGAACAGGTGAAGAGGCTCATTCCTTGTTCCCTGTTTAGGATGTGGTTTCAGGCTTTCTCTTTTCCAGTCTTTTCACTCTTACGTAGCCCCCTGCACATCAGTGGCGTTATCGCCTTGCTCGGGGTGATATGATTAAAAAAAAAAAGTAGTAAGGCTGAGAAAATGCAAGATTCTGTATAGTTAAACATTACAGTCCCGCAAACATCAGAATAAATTTCTCCATTCATTCTTTTCTTGCTGAACTTGTCTTTTTAGCTCTTCCTCAAAGTCGCTGAGATGAATTTGGTGTCCAGTTTCTTTCAAAACAGCAAGTGACTCACGATGACAGTCATAGCAGATAACATTTCAATATTTTTCCATTTAGAGAGAAACTACCCGCCCTGTGTCGTGAACGCTAAACGTATATTTGAAGAAAGAAAGAAAAGAAAAGAAAAGAAAAGAAAAAAAAACTGAGAAAGATTCCCTTTGTAGGCACATAATCCAAAACACTAAATTTCGTGCCTGATTCTGATCAGCTGCTGCTGATAAATTTCTTTTTGTTGTTTTCATGTTTATAGATATATGAATGCCTGATTTAGCTTATGGTCATATCACGTTGAATACACCGGTTCTCGCTCGATCACTGAAGTTAAGCAACGTTGAGCCTGGTCAGTACTTAGATGGGTGACCGCTAGGGACTACCAGGTGCTGTAAGCGTTATTGACGGATGTGCGTTGTGGTGCGGTGCATGTCGGCTCGGAAAGAGAAATCTGAGCCGAGTTCGAATTCCAGTCGAATACCCTACATTCACTGAGGCACTGCTACCGTTGGGAAAGGTATTAATTCGTCCCTTCCCTCCAGTTATGGGTTAACTGAGGTCTGTTGTTCATGCGATCTGTGGCAGACGTCTGCGCCGATTGTTTATTATCAGCAGTTCCAAAAAGTGTGGATGTTGCTACACAAGCCTTCACCACTTTAAACAATTCTTTGTGTTTTAGTCTGAGTTAGACGCTCATACGTCGAAATCGACAGGAGAATTTAGAATTGATTTTTGTAATGTAAAATATTTAATAGCGTTATAATTCGTCTCTCTGTTACCCCCCCCCCCACCCTTCAGACTACGTGCTATTGCAAAATATGCATTGGCCGGAATTATCCAAAAGAAACAGAAGGTCTCTTTGAGAAAGGATGAAATTTCAAAGAAAATATCTTCTGTTTACTGGATATGTGATGCATTCTCTTTTGCTAGTTAGGAGTAACTAGGGGAATTGACATTATTTTAACATGACTATTTGTTTGAACTTATATTAAGTATATACTTAATATTTATGTTCTTTCTTCCAACCACACTTTTTTTTTAACGGGATGTTAGCAACCCAGTAGGATAAAAAAATTAAACCTACAAAGGGCGGAGGAACTCTTGATGAGTCAACGGCCAGCTAACTAGAGGTGGTGTCTCAATAAATCACCGTGGAGAAGACAACAGGATACCACTCCACTATCTATCTATCCTGCGTATACAACGAAAATATATTAAACCTAACGGCGTGAAGTGGGGGTGCTTCCAAAGAGAGCAATTCCTCGTCCGGTAAGGACCAACATGGGCAACAGGTGTCAACTGACTGTCATCCGGCGACTGTTAGCAACAACGGCATAAAGGGGGCAGTTTTTCCAAAAATCTGTCCCTCGCCCGGGAAGGAACGACATGAGCAACAGGTGTCTCTGGACCGTTACCCTGCGACTGTGCGCAACAAAGAAAGGATTACCTTTGGGATATAGAACGTCAGGACGTTAAACAACTGCAGACAACGAGAGAATGTCAAACAGGAAAGAAACAGACTGAACATCAATATTCTGGAAATATGCGAAACCAGATGGCCAAATAATGGAGACTTCAACAGCGACAACCATAGGATAATATATGCAGGAGGCAAAAATAATAAAAAAGGAGTCGGCTTAATACTGGACAAAGAAATGAAGAAATGCGTTTTGGGATACTGTCAGTTCTCCGAAAGAGTTTTCCTGGTCAAACTGAAAGGGAACCATTAAACATAGCAATTGTAGTCATCTATGCAACAACAACACAAAGCAACGAGCAAGAAATAGATTTTTTTACTCCACTCTAGAGAAGGCCAAGGCTCAATGTAAAAGCTAAGAAACCGGGATCATCATGGGAGATTTGAATGCCAAAGTAGGCAAGGAGAGGGAAGGTATGACAACTGGAAACTTTGGTTTAGGAATCCGCAACGAAGGAGGAGAAAAATGGGTGCAATGGTGCATAGCAAATGACCAGGTAATAACTAACACCTGGTTTCAAGAACACCCACGACGTCTATGAACATGAAGAAGCCCGGGTGATGACACAAAAAACCAGACAGACTATATAACCATTAACAGCAGATTCAGAAATGCAGTGGTTCAAAGCAAAGCCCTTCCAGGCGCTGACTGTGGAAGCGACCACGTCCCAGTTATCTGCAAACTAAAGGTGAAACTCCGGCGATTGAAGAAGCCTAGTGCATCACCAAAACTGATATACAACACACTCGTGAATGACCTCTAAGAATACACTAACAGCGTAAAAATCAAATACAAAAAAACAAATTGGAAAAGGACACTCTAAATGGGACTCGCTAAAGAAAGCAATGGTGACATCAGCAAACAACATTGCCCCAAACGAAATTAGGCGCAGAAAAAAAAAACGAGTGGATGACTAAAGAGAATCTGGACATGATGCAAAGGAGGTAGAAAATGATATCAAAACATGGAATGGAGTACAGGGAACTACACAAGGAAATAAGAAGAAAATGCAGACAGGCTAAAGAGGAATGGCTCAATGACAAATGTGCAGAAGTAGAGAGATTGAGCAGGAATAGTAGACATGCATAAAGAAATAAAATAACTGACAGGACAAAAAACCTGCTCTTCAACAGGATGTATAAAATCAAAGGATGGAACGAAGAGGCTCATCCCTTGTTCCCTGTTTAGGATGTGGTTTCCGGCTTTCTCTTTTCCAATCTTTTCACTCTTACGTAGCCTCCTGCACATCAGTGGCATTACCGCCTTGCTCGGGGTGATATGAAGAAAAAAAAACAATCATTTTGGAGAAAGAGGAAATACTGCAATGATGGGAAGAATATATAAAAGATCTTTTCCACAAGAGAGAACAACTAATAATAATACGCAAAGATGAGGACAGACCGAAAATATTAAAGTCTGAAGTGGAATCTGCAGTAGCCAAACTGAATAGAAACAAAGCAGCGGGACCAAACGACATAGTCATAGAGTTGCTGATAGCTCTGGAAGAATTTGGTATAGAGAAAATTACTGAAATAATAAATGAAATTTGTAATAGTGGCGTAATACCAGATGACCTCAGGAAGTCGATCTTCATAGCACTACCTAGGAAGAAGCCAGGAGCAAACGAGTGCGAACTCCACAGAACTATCAGTTTAATGAGCCATATAACAAAACTGATCATCAGGCCAGAGATAGGACAAGAACAGTGCTGTTTCGTCAAAGACACTAGAACAAGGAATGCCATATTTATGATTAGGATTATCTCTGAAAGGGCAATACAAATGAAGAAGGACTTATACCTGTGCTTTATTGATTATATCGAAGGCGTTTGACAAAATACGCCACAAAGAATTGATGGAGATGCTCAGCAGCCTTGACATATTTGAGAAAGCCTTAAGAGTAATCAGGAATCTTTACTGGCAGCAAACAGCTTGTATACGGACAGGTAATGAATTCAGCAGATACACAAAGATAGAAAGGGGCATAAGACAAGGAGGTGTCTTTTCACTGGATCTGTTCAACTTGCACAGAGAGAATATTTTGAAGACCCTAGAAGTTATGCCTGGATTTGTCATCGGAGGTCACAATTTAAACAACCTCAGGTACGCAGATGATACAGTGGTGATAGCAGACAAGGAAAGGAAACTACAAGACCTCCTACTGACGGTAGCTGAAGAGAGTGATAAGGAAGAACTACAAATAAACTGCAAGAAAACGGAATGCATGTTCATTAGTAAAAAGGGCAGCCCAATATGCCAAATACAGTTCGGGGATACTAGAATCAAGCAGGTACAAAAATTTAAGTACATGGAAAGTGTTATAACAGAAGACGGAAAGTGCGACACAGAGATCCGAAGGCGAATTGGCATGGCGAAAGAAGCATTCCAGAAGTTGAGTAAAGTATTAAGAAACAGGACAATTTCGCTAGAAACAAGGAAGAGAGTACTGGATTGTCATGTGTTGTCAGTTCTTCAATATGGCAGTGAATGCTGGACAATATCATCAAAGATGACGGAAAACCTTGAAGCAACTGAAATGTGGTTCCACAGAAGGATGCTGCGTATATCATGGATCGAGCATGTGAGCAATTACGAGGTCCTAGAAATGATGGAAACAAAAAGGAAATTAATACTGAGCATCAGGAAGAGACAGCTGAATTTTCTGGGACAATGAGGAAGGAGGGCTTGGAGAACCTGATACTAACAGGCCAGATAGAGGGGAAAAGAAACAGGGGAAAGCAATGGATAACATATTTGAAGGACCTAATCAGGTGGATGATGAAACGAGGGTTGCATGGTGGAACAGGAGAAGGCGTGCTAAGAGCCACCAGGGATAGGGAGACGTGGAAAGCCATGATCGCCTATGTCCTGAAGGGACAGGGAACATAAAAGAAGAAAACAGATCATATAACGTATCTTTTAATTTATTGACTAATGAAAATATATTATACGTTATTTTAGTGGCGAAATATCCTGTCCTACCCAGGAATGGGTATGGCCCGGGTTATAAAAGACCTAGACGGGAACGAACTACAGCTAGCGCTCGAGAGAGATCGAGTGTGTTCCTGACTATACGAGTCTTCGTCATTACACAGGAGTGATCAAGATTATTCGTCATTATACGACAGTCGAAAGCCATCGTCCTTAGACGAGAGTTAGACATCACTAGACGGAAGCCTACTTCTCAAGACGGACGCATACATCCGATACAGAGACATTGCCTTCTTGTTAGTTGTGTTAACTGTTCGTTGGTGTACTTGTATTTGGTTTATTGTACTGAGGTATAATAAATCTCTATATATCCTCAGTGTTAAGAGTTATTTCTTGCACTATTCTTTTTCTGTTTATCCCCTCCCGGGATATAACAGTTATGATTTTTTTTTAATCATATCACCCCAAGCAAGGCAGTGACGCCACTGATGCGCATGGGGCTACTTAAGAGTAAAATGATTGGAAAAGAGAAAGCCGTAAACAACATCCTAAACAGGAACCAAGGGATGAGCCTCTTCTCCTGCTCAATAGATATGGGTGGATTGTGAACTGGGCGATAGTTTAGTCTATCTACTCCAATTGAGAAAAAAAAAAAGAAAAAAAAAGAAAAAAAAGTGAAAGAACATTGGAGAAAAAAAAAGAAAGAAAGCCGGGAACCACATCCTAAACAGGAAACAAGGGAATGAGCCAATTCACCTGTTCAAAAGACGTGGGTGGAGTGTGCACCGGGCGATAGTTTAGTCAATCTACTCCAATTGAAAAAGAAAAAAAAAGAAAAAAAAAGAAAAGAGTGAAAAGATTGGAAAAGAGAAAGCCGGGAACCACATCCTAGACAGGGAACAAGGGATGAGCCTCTTCACCTGTTCAAAAGACGTGGGTGGAGTGTGAACTGGGCGATAGTTTTGTCTATCTATTCCAATTGAAAAAAAAAAGAAAGAAAAGAGTGAAAAGATTGGTAAAGAGAAAACCGGAAACCACATAATAAACAGGGAACAAGGGAATGAGCCTCTTCACCTGTTCAATAGACGTGGGTGAAGTGTGAAACGGGCGATAGTTTAGTCTATCTACTTCAATTGAAAAAGAAAAAAAGAGAAAAAAAAGGAAAAGAGTGAAAACATTGGAAAAGAGAAAGCCGGAAACCACGTCCTAAAAAGGGAACAAGGGAATGAGCCTCTTCACCTGTTCAAAAGACGTGGGTGGAGTGTGACCTAGGCGATAGTTTAGTCTATCTACTCCAATTGAAAAAGAAAACAAAAGAAAAAAAGAAAAGAAATGAGTGAAAAGACTGGAAAAGAGAAAGCCGGAAACCACATCCTAAACAGGGAACAAGTGAATGAGCGTCTTCACCTAGACGTGGGTGGAGTGTGAACCGGGCGATTGTTTAGTCAATCTACTCCAAATGAAAAAGGAAAAAAAAAAAAAGAAAAAAAAAGGAAAAGAGTGAAAATATTGGAAAAGAGAAAGCCTGAAACCACATCCTAAAAAGGGAACAAGGGAATGAGCCTCTTCACCTGTTCAATAGAGTAGGTGGAGTGTGAACCGGGCGATAGTTTAGTCTATCTACTCCAATTGAAAAAGAAAAAAAGAAAAAGAAAAAAAAGAAAAGAATGAAAAGATTGGAAAAGAGAAAGCCGGAAACCACATCCTAAAAAGGGAACAACGGATGAGCCTCTCCACCTGTTCAAAAGACGTGGCTGGAGTGTGAACTGGGCGATAGTTTAGTCTATCTACCCCAATTGAAAAAATAGAAAAGAGTGAAAAGATTGGAAAAGAGAAAGCCGGAAACCACATACTAAACAGGGAACAATGGATGAGTTTCTTCAGCTGTTCAAAAGACGTGGGTCGCGTGTGAACCCGGCGATAGATTAGTCTATCTACTCCAATTGAAAAAGAAAAAAAAGAGTAAAAAAGATTGGAAAAGAGAAAGCCGGAAACCGCATCCTAAACATGGAACAAGGGAATGAACCTCTTCACCTGTTCAAAAAGCGTGGGTGGAGTGTGAACCGGGCGATAGTTTAATCTATCTACTCCAATTGAAAAAAATATATAAAAGAGTGAAAAGATTGGAAAAGAGAAAGCCGGAAACCCCATCCTAAACAGGGAACAATGGATGAGTTTCTTCAGCTGTTCAAAAAACGTGGGTGGAGTGTGAACCGGGCGATAGTTTAGTCTATCTATTCCAATTGAAAAAAAAAAGAAAGAAAAGAGTGAAAAGATTGGTAAAGAGAAAACCGGAAACCACATCCTAAACAGGGAACAAGGGAATGAGCCTCTTCAACTGTTCAATAGACGTGGGTGAAGTGTGAACCGGGCGATAGTTTAGTCTATCTACTCCAATTAAAAAAGAAAAAAAAAGAGTAAAAAAGATTGGAAAAGAGAAAGCCGGAAATCACATCCTAAACAGGGAACAAGGGAATGAGCCTCTTCACCTGTTCAAAAGATGTGGGTGGAGTGTGAACCGGGCGATAGTTTAGTCTATCTACTACAATTGATTATCAGAGGCTCTTTAACGAATCATGCCGGAGAGCGCCAATTATTCTTTAATAGGATTTTTGGTATGTTCAGTTTAGTGTCAAAAACCGGGTAGGGTTTTCATCTCTCAACTGAGTCTCTGTCTTCGGGTATAGTGCGACTCAGTTGTGCCGCGGACAGAGATGTAGCCAAGAAAAGAAAAATGCAGAGAGATGCCCAGTCCCGGAGAACAGCTGCCCGAGGTTGCACCACTCCATTGCACGAAAGGTGATTAATGATCGCCACCGAGAGCAGGACAACTGACGGTTGTGGGGGCTGAGCAATTTGTTATATTTGTTAATGTCTTTATGTTCACTACGACAGAATATGCCAATAAAACTACACACATTTCATAGATTAAAAATAAAAAAATAAAGAAAAAAGGCAAGACAAAAATTTGTTTAGAAGATTAATGTTCTGGAAGCATCTTACTCTTTGAGTAAGTGGTTCACTCGAATTACCAACGTTTGTGAATTTTGTTTCCTGGCAGTTCCAGATGCTGCAAAAACGTCCACTCCACAAATCTATAAATAAATTATACAGATGCCCGCTTGAATTTTTTTTTTTTTTTGTCTCCTCCGCAATATCTTTGTTCTTTCTCTTTATCTTCTGGCAAATTTTGATTCCTACAGTTTAGCACGCGACCTTTATATTAACCAAGTCTGATCCACATCTACGTTTGTTTGACTCTGTTTGTCCTTGTTGATATTTTTGTGTTTTTGTAAACTTTTTGTGCGTCGCGGTTAGAGACGACGCGACAACCACAATGGCTGAGTCTTCCTAGCCAACTGTTACACAGACGGTGTCACCTTCGCCGTCAATTTCCCGTAGAGAAAAAGGTTGCGGTCTATTAGGGCCAAGTGAGTCAACAATACCAGGCGTTTATCAAAGGAAACGAGCTGATGATGATCCCGGAAGCTCTTGAGGTTGTTGCAGCCAGAACAATCTCCTTGTTGACAAAACACGTAAGCTGATCGGTATCAGCAGGGAAACTATGGAAGAGGCCACTTAAAAGGCAGAAAACTGTTGCCAAACTTTTGGCAAAGCAGTCAAAGACAATGCGTAGGTGCTTCTGGGAATGGAGGAAGAAGTAAAGTTACTGACAGGCAATGTTCTGACAATAAAAATACTTCAGACTACAAACCGAATATATGGGAACCTGTCGGACTTGGATTGTCGTCCACGGTGTACCGTTGGATATTGCAAGCTCAGTTTGGCTTCGTAAAGGAGGTGTTCCGTGTGGTGAGCAAGGCAGGGGTGCCAACAAAGGACTTCTGTCTGCAGGTCACTTTAAACCATGCAGAATTCACGAATATGGCCGATATACTGCTGTACTGAGGAAGAAAAATATTTATTGTGGTGAAAGGTAGAATGCCCCAAAGCTGGACGGACATGTGTCACTCGGGACACTTGTCGAAAATGTGCCTGGCAAGGAATGTGCAGTCCGTTGCCGAGATTCTGTTGAGACCTGATCAACATAATCCCAGATGATGTAAAAGACGACGATTAAGTCGCGCTGATCAATCTGGATCAGTCCAAGGTACTTGATAGGATCGACCATAAGTATCTGCTGCAGGTCGCCCCTACTTTACGCTTTGGCGTTGGAGCCTCTCCTTTGTCAACTAAGGGACAGGGCGTGTTGTCCGGCCTTATATAAAATCACTTTCCCTGGTGGGACCCGAACCAGGGTTTATGCATACGCTGGTGACGTATCAATTTTCGTGTCGTGCCGCAGCAACATTGAGGTTCTACAGAAGGCGCTTAAGTGGTACGAGAAGATGACGCGGGCCAAAATTAAACGCAACAAGTCCTTCAGCTTGCGATTAGGATCCTGGAACTTCAGTTGGACGGACTTACCCGTCCGCATTCTTGGAGTGTGGTTCAGGCCGGATATCCAGATAATTGGTTGGAGATACTGGCAAAAGTTGGAAAATCATTTCAGACTTGGATTCGACGGAGGTTGTCTCTTAAGGGCCAGGCTGAGGAGTGTGCCACTTACGTCTTTCTCCTTATCACTTATTGGTTGTCGGTACTCCCTCTTTCTGATAATCGTAGAAAGGTGATCGAGCGTATGCCCTCCACCCTCTTGTGAGGTGAACGCATGCATCAGGTCAACAGTCAAACCGTGTCGTGGGAGTGGGTGCTGGGAATGTCACACGTGGCGAGTCAACGACACGCCTCGATGTTGGCTTTCCTATGCCGCGAGTTGATAGAAAATTCGAATTTAGAGAGGGATCTTTCCTAGCTTTACCATCACTCCTCCTGTTTCGAGAGCTGAGCGTCAGCGCAGGCCCCGGAATCAATCGAAATTCTTACTCGAGTGTTGAGACGCATTGGGGGTCATTCCTCGGTCCACTGACGTTTTTCGGTCTTGGAGACACTTGTATCACTTATTAGTGGAGGGACTGAAGATGAAAACACCTTCTCTGTAGACAGCTCAGCTTGCCGGCGACAGAGTTGCGCTCTTTTTCTTTCGTCAACGGCGAATTACCTCAGTAACCCTTAGTTTTCGCTTACCTGGCGATTGATTCAGAATAAGCTCTCTCTCAGTGACATGACCTTCCGATGGGGCGAGGAAAATTTTCCCGACTGTCATCGGTGTGACCTTCGATTAGAAGAAAACTACTGAGCACGCTTTCTACCACTGTCCTCAGGTGCGCCCTTTCTGGGACCGTGTCGGCGAGTTAATGGCTCTTACCACTCCTGAACAGCTCGTGCTCATATATCTGGCGTGTGATAATGTGTCGTCCCTGTTTTTGGGGTGAAACAGATGATGTTTCTCACGTTGCTCACCGTAGGAAGAATGGTGATTTGGACGTCGCGAATGGAGCGAATCTTGCGATATAAAATCTATTCTTATCAACATTTGATGAGGTACTTTGAGCGTCAATTCAAGATGAAGATCAGGTCTGATAGAAAGCATTTGATATTGACAGGTTTCATCACAATTGTAGCAAGCTCTGTTTGTGTGAATGAGGCCAGCCTTAATTTTCTTTTTTTTTTCTTTTTTTTTTTTGTTTAGTTCACAATCGGGCGGTTTCCTGCGAACCCTATCCTGTTTAAGATAGAAACTTTTGTGTACCTAGTTCATGTAAGTGTTGTTTCTGGTCTGTTCTCGGTGTTCACTTGTTATGATTCACGTCGAGATTCCCAAATCCCTCAGTTTGTTTTTGGACCACGCTTTTTTATCTTTACTGGGTCAATCTTTGATTTTTCCATTCCAGTATTTTTTATCCATTCTCTCTTTAGCGAGTGTGATACTTGATACCACAGTTTCATAGGTTCCCAACGTTTTTGCTGCGATTATCCCAAAATACAATTTCACCATTATCCATTACCATAATGAACAAATACCCGTAATATAGGAAACTATATTAGTGACAACAGTTACCAGAATTTGACTGTGATCTGGTGTCTAAAAAGTGGAGAAATTTTGATTTTTTTTCCATAAAGCTTGAAAGAAAGATACTTTAAGAGAGATTTGGGTAGGAGGAATTTTTCCTTGAAATGCTGTCTCATTAATAATTTGGCACAGTGTGAAATTATAAGCTGGTTGCTTTTTCCCAAACCAAACATCTATTACCTTCAAAATATGGGCTCATTACTCCACTGGGGTCATTTACCCCGGGGTTGGGAACCGTGGGTTTAGCGGAATACAGTAGCCACTCTTATTTTTTGTAAGGTAGACGGGTCTTACTAATGTTTGTTTATTTCTAGTTTGAATGCTTTGTTATATTTTAGTTTGTTTTGGGCTATTCATCCCCGCCCCTCTCATTTTCATATCATTATCTTTTTAAATCTATTCTTATAAAATATTGTATATCTAAACTTATTTATAAATGGAACTTTGTCTGTGTGTGTGTGTGTGTCCGTTACCTATAGACTCCGAAACGGCTGAACCGATTTTCTTGAAAATTTACACAGATGTACTATAAGCGTCTGCGAGTGTTCTTAGCTAGGTCTTGTGTCGAGATACATATCGAAAATCGATAATCGAAAAAATCGGGTTATAGAAGGAGTGGTCCGATTTTAATCAAATTTCATACACTCATAGACAAAGACATAAGAAACGATAGTAGTTTCAAGGTTGCAGTTCTTACAATAGTGCAGAAACTCGATTATATATATATATATATATATATATAAGGCAAGATGTTTGTGTGTGTGTGTGTGTGTGTGTGTGTGTGTGTGTGTGTGTGTGTTTATCTGCCTGTATGTCTGTATTTTTTTCAGCCCTTTTATTTTAGTTTTTGCTTCAGGTTTGGCTCTAAGTAGGTATAATTGTAGTTCTTAGTCTCAGCCATGATACCATTTATTCAGAGGACTTATTTAGCCTTCAAAATTCAGTTTACGACGAAAAAAACTTATTTGATATCGATACCAGGAAATCAAAATTTGACTTACATCCATTCATTTTTCTTTCAGTGTACGGCTTCGCTTTAACTGGAAACAACTATTGCTTTTTAGTCATTCGTGCCAACGTTCAAAGAGTCTGAGCTCCAGGACCATGGATTAGTTTTAAAGCTTTTATTACACCCGAGCAACGCCGGGCTATACTGCTAGTAAAATAATAATTTGATGTCGCGAATTTTTTCCCTTTTTATGTATACCTGAGAATTTGTGGTATTATGGTATATGTAGGGTTGTAAGGTGATGGACTAGTTCTTGTGTCGAATGAACAAATTGGGAGGAATGATTGGGGCGTGAATCGGATTAGCTGGGTATAGGGTAGAAAGTGATGACCAGCCTTAACCCACTTCTTTTTCGGCCATGTGCCACATTTATTTTAAATTTATAGTAATAAATGCCCATGTCTTGAAGTCAGAACAATACAATCACTTGTCTGTGGTATCGTAAAGAAAGTGGGTAGAAGATGCGTCGGACTCGGGTATCCATAATGGGGGGAATATCTAATCAATTAATATAATAAAAATTTAGTTTTTGAAATTTGAAATTGTCTTTATCTCTTCGTTGTGCAAATTATACCTATCACGTTGAATACACCGGTTCTCGCTCGATCACCAAAGTTAAGCAACGTTGAGCCCGGTCAGTACTTAGATGGGTGACCGCTTGGGAATACCAGGTGCTGTAAGCGTATAGTGACGGATGTGCGTGCTTACGGCCTATCACGTTGAATACACCGGTTCTCGCTCGATCACCGAAGTTAAGCAACGTTGAGCCTGGTCAGTACTTAGATGGGTGACCGCTTGGGAATATCAGGTGCTTACAGCACCTGGTATTCCAAAGTGGTCACCCATCTAAGTACTGATGTGCGTTGTGCGTTGTGGTGCAGTGGATATCGGCTCGGAAAGAGAAATCGGTGAGCCGAGTTCGAATTCCAGTTGAAAACCCTGCATTCACTTAAGCTCTGGTACCTTTGGGAAAGGTATTAATCCGTCCCTTCCCTCCAGTTATGGGTTAAATAACAAGGGTAGGACTTGGGGACCCTGCTCCTTAAAAACAAATCCCAATGAATCTTGATACTCGAAAAGAAAAATGTATTACTAGACACAAAAACTTATATAAACAACAATAAATTGTTGAAAGAAAAAGGTATTACCAGCAATAAATAAATAAAGTTTAGTTGGCAATAAATGACCGGCCGAGGTTGATATGCCATAAAAACAAAAGAACCAACCAACAAAATCGTTGTGCAAACGTCCGACTGTTCCACAAAATGGTATGAATATGGATCTGTGTTTTGATAAGCGCGATTGGAGAAGACTCCCTACTTAGGTCTTAGAAACATACAATGAAGGAGTTGGTCCCGATTTTCACCAAATCTCTGAACGTCACTGCTTGCCTTTATCCCGTTTGCGTGTTAACAACATTCTTATTTTGTGAAATTTGTGCATTATTACGGTTGCTTTGACTAGTTTTGTCTTGCATTTATATTGCTTTTTTATATTATTTATATTGCTTATCTTCCACGTATCATCCTGTTTGGAAAACCTTCCAGCGGCAACAAGCTACGCGGAAGCCCAAAATGCAATTTCAAGGATCAGTTGAAAACATTCCTGATACTTGCCAACATCGACCCTGATACATGAGAAATCGTTGCTGCAAACCAGTCTTCCTGGCATAGGACCATCCGAGTGGGAACCTAGACTTTCGAGCCCAACTGTCAACATAAAGAGGATCTACGATGTGCTGTCAGAAGGGGCTGACTAACCTAGCCACGTCACCCCCGCCATTCCCCCGTGACTCCTGCTTACGAATCTTCAGGTGTAGGCTGGGTTTTCACAACCATCTCCATCACCACTACCAGAAGGGAGAAAGATGGTCCCGATACCCGAATGCGTACGGGCGATGACTATATTTTTTGTTTAGTATTTTTTCTGCCCTGTTCTTTTTCTTCCTATTTGTTATTGTTTATTGGTCAGTCAGTTAAGTGCCATACCTGATACACGCTTTGGGCGATCATGTCTCGAAAGAGACATGACTGACTGGGCAGAAGATTATCCTGCAGTAGGTTACCATTGCTTTCTGCTGTAGACTGGTTGCCAACCAAGGCTATAGAACCCAATCTGTCCTGTTATTTAACACATAACTGGAGGGAAGAGACGGATTAATACCATTCCCAAGGGTATTTGTGCGTAAGTGAATGCAAGGAAGTCAACTGGAATTCGAAACCAGCAACCCGATCTCTCGTTCCGAACTGATATTAACTACACCACAATGCACACCCGACTTAGCAATAGATTTTATATATTTCCACTTCATGTCAGCAGAGTAGGTTATCCAGAGAAGGCAGAACGAGTTACTCTCCTGGAGAGTCATTTAAAAGGAATCAGCCTTTAAAATTAACAAGCCATTCTTTGGCCCAGTTAACAACAGATTTTTGGTAGTTTTCGATATCAGATGCCAACTTGGTCAATTCTGTTTGTTAAGTATTTTTGCCAATTACAATTAACCATGGCCAATTAAGCTACAGTTCCAGAAAACATCTCCATATCCCGTTCGTGATTTACTAAAACTGCTCGACTTCTTCATCAAAATAGAGCCTCAAACACCAGCATATGTAACAACACATCCTACAGTAACTTGTTCGCGGGGTAGAGGTTTTGTATGAAGTTGTCTGGGATTATTTACCGCCATGTAACTAAAATTCTGCTTATTGATGAAGCCATGATAACACATGAAAGTGGGCTTCATAACTCGTGAGGAGATCAGCATTTGTGGGATAATTCTAGAGGACAGAGCTACATACTTCTTCTTTGTATCGTGCTTTCAGGACGTAGGCGATCATGGACTTCCACTTACCCCTATCCATTGTTGCTCTTGACACTTTTCCTCTTAATATCTCTCCCAAACCCCGCTCCGTCATCCACTTGCTCAAGCCCATCAAGTATATCTTGCCTTTCTTTCTTCTGTCTCTTTTTCTCTCTATCCGGGAGTATTAGATTCTCCAAGCTCTCTTTCCTCATTTCATTTCCTAGAAATTTCAGCTGTCTCTTCCTGATGTTAAGTATAATTTTCCTTTTCATTTGTATCCTTTCCAAAACCTAGTCATTGCTGACATGTTCAGTCCATTGGTATCCTCAGCATCCTTCTGTAGAACCAGATTTTTGTTGCTTCGTGTTTCTCTTTTATTTTTGAGGAGATTGTTCGGTATTCACTGCCATATATATCAGAAGACAGATATCACATAACAATCTAGTACTCTTTAGTACTCTTTTCTTTGTTTACAAACAAAATATTCCTATCTCTCAATACTCTGCTTAGCTTTGAAATGAGTCTTTGGCCATGCTAATGCCCCCTCAGATCTCAGAGTCGCACTTTCTGTCCTCTCTCAGAACACTTCGCAGGTATTTAAATTACTGCACCTACTTGATTTTCTCTCTGACTTGTATTTGGCATTTTGGGTTTCTTTTTTGCTGGTGATCATGCATTCAGTTTTCTTAAGTTTATGTTTAGTCCTTTCTTTTTGCTTTGCTTTGCTACTTTCTGTGGGAAATCCCATATTTTCCAATCTGTGCCTGCTATCAGCACTGTATCATCTGAGTATTGTATATTGTCGAAATTGTGGTCACCAATCACGAATTCTGGCAGGATGAAACGTTTGCTACATAAAGACACTATTACCACCTTCCTAACTTCACTAACATCACGCAAATATGTGTAGGAGGTTTTATTACCACACTCTTTAGTAGTAGGTGTATTTTTTTTTATGATCGAGATTTGTTTATCTACAAAAAAACAAAACAAAAACATGGAAGAAAAATCAAAGAAGATCATCACAATTAAATTTATTTTTTTCATTCCTTTTTTTATTGGAATCACTTTTTTAAAAAAATGTTTGTTTTATCATCTTCTATGTGACGTGTCCCTTCAGGTCACTCATAACCTGAAGGGAAACGTCTCCTCCACTTCCCATCCTTCGTGGGTCTTAGTATTTCTCACTTTGTTTCTAATGAGATTTTCCTGTCTTTCAGTACACTGGTTAGCTTTTGAAATGCGTCTTTCGCCATGCCAATGTGTCTTTGGGTCTCCATGTCACACTTTCCATCCTCTGTCAAAACACTTCCCAGATATTTGAAATTTTTTGTTTTAGTTTAGTATTTCCAAGTTGTAGTTGGCATATTGGGCTCCTTGTTTTGCTGATGACCCTATATTCAGTTTTCTTGAAGTTTATGCTCAGTTCTTTCTTCTCACTTTCTTTTGCTGCCTTCTGTAGAAGTCTTGCATTTTCCTTTTCATGTCTGCTATCAGCACTGCATCATTTGTATATCTTAATTCTTACAATCTAAAAATATTTTCCTGGCTTTAAAATAACCTTCAAAATTATACCATGATATACCATAAAAAAGTAAATCACTCAGTTCTGTTCAATACTGAACTGAGTAACACCACCCTTAAAGAAAAACTGTAAACAGCTTTTGGCTCTTCACTAAAGTAAGCAACACTTAGGAGATAAGAAAAACAGCCATTTCTCTGACCCAGATGTTGCTGAAGAGCACAAATGTATGTCAGGTGGGAGGACGGTGTGATTAAGTACAATTTAAAGATGGATTTGGCATTTATGAAAACACTGGATGCTGAGAAATGGAAACTCAAAAAATTAAATATGCATCTGATTTTCCTTGGGGTGGAGCAGTTTTTTTTCCTTTTTTGTTAATATGCACTTAATGTTCACTATAATTTCAGTGTGTTCATCTATAAAGAAAATAGATTAAAGAGTAAGAGAAAACAGAGTAATTTAAAATTTGGATAGTAATTTTGAGTTCAATCCCTGGTCCAGGCAGTGGTGCATAATTGGACTTAGTGGAAATGGGGTGAGCGGTATTATATAAGAACAAGAAAAGATATCCTCAGACATTTGAACAATCTAATCCTATTAATTAAATAAAGGGTTCAGTTTGAAGTTACCTAGATCAAAAAGCACTTGATGAAGGCCAGAATGTGGAACAGTTGATATGCTGTGATAACAACAAAGATGAGAACTATAGTCTTTTTTTTTTTTTTAAATCATATCACCCCGAGCAAGGCGGTAACGCCACTGATGCGCAGGGGGCTACGTAAGAGTAAGATTGGTAAAGAGAAAACCGGAAACCACATCCTAAACAGGGAACAACGGATGAGCCTCTACACCTGTTCAATAGACGTGGGTGGAGTGTGAACCGGGCGATAGTTTAGTCTTGGGTAAATAATAAATAAAAGATGTTGAGAAGAGTAAAATAATAATAAATATTACTCTACTAAACTCTTAAGTGGGCAGTAATTTAAAATAATATATATATATAGCCTGGGTTGTAGCAATCGGAGTCTAACTGTACTGATGAGCTGTGATACAGCGAAACAGATCTGTCTGCGGATGACAATAATTACGCTCTCACACCCTGATTGAGCACTCTGGAAGAAAGGTAGACTTTGAAAAACAGTAGCCACTCTAGTGTGTACGCATCGCTCATTTCAGTAAAAATGAAATTTGAGCACTCTAGCTATTGGGCGCGTAATATGATATGCGCTAAAAAGACTGCCTTCTTCCACCGAACGCCCCGTGGCCCAGGGGTAGAGTCGCCGACTGACGCCAAATCAGTCGGGTTTCGAGCCTGGGTTGTGTAGCAATCGGAGTCTAACCGTACTGATGAGCTGTGATACAGCAAAGCAGATCTGTCTGCGGATGACAACAATATATATATGTGTGTGTGTGTGTGTGTGTGTGTGTGTGTGTGTACAACTTTATCAGTTCCCATAATAACCAAGTTTTAAGGAATTTCTATGAAACTAATACTAAACCCGGCATTGTACCAGCCTGCAATTCAGATCCAAGGAAAACTGTCCAGTTGAAGGTAAATGTAGATCTACCAAGCTACCATTTCACTCAAAGAGAACAAGAAAAATTATATGTACATCGAAATTTTGGCAAAGATTTGGAAACAAAGATTTTATTCTCATAGGCACACTTTTACCAACCCTAAATTAAAATTTCAGACAGCCCTCCCCTGAAAATACTGGGAACTAAAGGAAGAAGGCCTAAACCCACAGATAGATTGGAAGTTAATAGTCTAAGTGATAAATGTAATCTGTGTTTTACCAAAAATGCAGATTATGACACACTTATGATGCAGGAAGAAATATTTATAAAAAAATACAAGCTTTGCCTTAACAAAACAACACGAAAAAACCAACGCACACACACACACACAAAATTCAAATGCTCACGTCACAAAAAGAAAAAAAATTAAAATAACAAGTACCAGCTGAGATTATGGTTTAAATTACTAAATATTTTGAGGGAAAAAAAATTCCATGAGCCATTGCAAAAAATAGTAATTTGGGATTCCAATTTGACTACAAACAACAAACTTCTCATCACTAAAAAGTAGAACTGCACACATGCAAAATTGGATCAAAATCGTTGAAAACAATTTTAAAGACAAAAGTAAATTTTGCGAGTCAGTGTAAAAAAAATCATATATACACGCAACATGAAATCAGATGACACGCGTAGCAGCGAATGTCAACAAAAGTTCGAAGATACATTCGTCTAACAGTTAGGTTGCGTGTATATATGATTATGTATGAATATGTGTATGTGTTTGCCAAATGGATGTATTTTTTCTTAAATTTTCTCTTTTAAGGGAGCGACTGTTATTTCTATTAATTTTTTTTAGGTCTTTGTGAATCTCATTTGTGTAAAATTCTTTGTAAAATAAAGTTGAAAGCTGATGATGGTTCGCCTGAAATAGGCCTATACTTCCAATTCACCATGAAATAATGTGTCTGCCTTAATTTTTTTTATATTTGCTCTATATGTATTTATATGCATATATGTTTAGAACTCTCTTTGAGAGTTATCCTACCACTGTATGTACAGGATACTCCTTTGGATTCTTCTATACCCACACTGCATGCTTATATATATATATATATATATATATAGCATAATGATGATCCACGTATACTGTCTTAATATGTATAGGAAAAACTACTAAAAATTGTAAGTTTAAAAATGTATTTTTTTGACAGTATTTATTTATTTCTATTATTAATGTCCCAAAAATACATTTTTAAACTTACAACTTTTATATATATACATACATACATACATACATACACACTGTGTTTTTAACTGTCAGAAAGACAAATGGATCGTGTTATATAAAGTCAGAAATTTATTCACCTGAAGAGAGTTAATTCTGGACTTAAAACACGTAGCGACACAAATACCATTATGGGCATTTAATGAATTGTACAAAACATAAGTAACAATAATAATAAATCTACACTTTAAACAAAGTGTTCATGGCTTCTCACACTTTTTTCACACACACACACACACACACAACGATATTTATTATAATAGAGAGAATAATCAACATTTTAATTTTCAAAAAGCTTTTTTAAAAAAATGGACAAAAACACCAAATATAACAATTTTCAATAAATATTTTAATTTCTTTTCATTTTGATAGAATTTCAATGTACAGAAGATAATATTTTTTATAAAAATCCAAATCCTTTGCCAGTGTTTTAATGCTTTTGTTGCCACCACCTTGTCAGGTCTAAGAGGGAACTTGTGCCACACTCCAAATGCTGGCACAAGGTGATGGGGAACAAAGCTGACACAATTAATGTATTTGGAGTTAATGCATATAAACATGATGACAAGCCAACAACCACAAGTGAACAAGAGAAGTCAGTCAGCTATGCTCTCTCTGCATCCACAGAAGGAGGATGAATAAAATGTCCAAAAAATAAACTCAACAATATCACCACCAACATTAACAACAACAACAACAACAAAAACAAGGCCACTTGTCCAGATTGATATGGCAGCAGCAGCAGTGACAACATCCAGTGGACGGTGGTCAGTGATATGACCACTCTGGCCTGCTTTGTTGAAAATCATTTTGTAGAAGATTAAAAACAGGAAACAGTGAAAACTTCCACATCAATCAAATCCCACTCACCAAAATGCTATTTTTCCCAACAGATCGATAATCTAGGAACTAAACCAACAGATATGAAAATTATCAAGTTCTAGTTTTATAATAAAAGATCAAAATAGTTTTTGGAATGCATTCAGTGTTCTTTTGTACATGCTTAAGGCAATTAAAGAAAAAATCCAGTAAGCTAAAGAATAACTCAAGATGCAGTGTACATTTTGTAAATAAAACTTAAATGCTTTCCCTAAACTATGATTACTTTTGAGTGAATCACTTATGGCTGAAGAGATATGAATCCTTGTGGGCAAAGTTGAGGCAGCTGACAAGAAGTTGAGTAGAGTGAATCTAGACAAGTCTAAAGTGATATCTAAAGAAAACTTAAACAAATAATCCTCTCTGTAGAGAAAGTGACATAAACACACATTTTATATATATATATATATATATATATATATATATATATATATGCAATTAATAAGAAGTTTGTCACTTAGCCAAGAAGAGTCATTTCAGTCAAGCTAACTTCAAAGTTTTGGGAAGGCATTGTTGTGATGTCATCACTTTTCAGGGTTTTTGTTTTTCTGCTTATATATATATATATATATATATATCTCACAATATATATTTTTATATATCAGGAACAATATTGGGGAAATTATATGACAAAGTGTAAAAAGTTGATTTGTGATGCATTTTGTGCTTCAGGACTTTATCAGACTAAATTTGTTATGCTAGTATGATGACACATCTTCACTAATAAGGGTGTTGGGATTTAGAATTTTTTTTTAAAAACTAACCAAATTCATCTACAGTTTTTTGGAAAGAAAATGAAAAAGACTATATGAATTCAGCTAGATATAAAAAATAAAATTTTTTCTAAAATCCCCAACACTCCTTGTACCAACTTAATAAATTTAGTCTGATGAAGTTCTGAAGGATAAAATGTGTTAAAAATAATCTTTTTTCACTTTGTCATTTAATATATATATATTAAAAAAACAAAGACATTATCTTAACACTGATTTAAGAGAAACCATTATAAAGGCTGTATATGTGGGTAGTGTAATGAATATCAGTGAAATTGATAAATCCTGTTAAAAATTCAGACCAGCTTATTCACTTTTGCATAAATGACCTTTAAGAAGATATAGATTCATCTCTTCTGTCTCTATGGATTAAGGTTAGACTGGCAATCTGTCTTGGAGAAGGTCTACTCTGAATTCAAAGATGATGATTAGAAGTCAATAGGAAACCACATCACTACCTTTCCCAAGAGAGCATGACAATTAACAAATAAAGAAAATTATGGAGTGTCATGATTACCTTTCTCCTAAAGAAACATGGTATTTTTATATATATATAAAATTAAATGTTATTTAAGCAAAGTATAATTTTAGGTCAGTAGACAAAATAGTGCTTAAAATAAATGGAGCATCTACTCAAATATGGGTATCCTTTTAAATTAAGGTAAATTATGGAGTATACTAAGTAATGTAATTTAATGTCAAATAAATGAAAGTGAATAAATGTTGTTATTGTTATTTTATTTTTGGTAAAAGAAAATTTTCCTTTTATTCATTTTTTACAGATCTTTTTATTTATATTTGAATTTTTACACACACCTCTCTCTCTCTATATATATATATATACATACACACACAAATAATAAGAAAAGCAAAAACTTAAAATAAGCTAAAAGCTTAAAATATAAAATAAACTGAGGATTCATGGCAAAAGTTGACAGAGCCTAAATATAATATTAAAATCTGCTACTCTGAAACTGTAATAGATTTTAGAATTATTGAACTCATATATACATATAATATATATATATATATATATATATATAATTAGTCATCCACATACAAGCCTGTTTTGCTGTATCACAGCTCATCAGTGTGGCTAGACACATCCACTTGCTTCTGGCCGGGATAAAAACTCGACTGATTTGGTGTCAGTCGGATGGCTAACATCAGAATTCTGAACTTCCTTCTTGATAGCAAATTTTAAATGAGAAAAATAACTGAAGACTGATCTTTCATTTTTACAAGATGAAAATATAGTTTTTGTTTTGCAAAGTAATTTGCTTTTAATACTGGAGGAAACAAGGATAATTTGTAATTTTAAACATCTGTGTTCTAAAATAGACTCAATTACACCAAGTTTGATATAATCTTTTCAGTTAGTTGAACTCCTTATATTACAGAATAAGTGACATTTCATTCGTGACAAAGCAACACCAATTTCAAAAACTTGTGTCTCATATCTGCACTTGCCAGTCAGAACTATATTTAATCTATCAAGATGACTATAACTTAATTTTAACAAAGTATGAAATATTTATTTTAAAAAATACTTAATATCATTCCTATCTTAACTTTCAAGTTAAGAAATTATTCTAAACTGATCTATTCAGCCTAATGTTCTCATTTTGGTTATTAAAGTGACAATGTTTTGTCACCAAATAAAATTTTGTGACCCTAACAACCAAGTTGAGGGTACTTCAGGCAGTTAAGTGCCATATGTGGTACACACTTTGGCCATTATGTCTTTTCCATGACTGACTGGGCAAAAGATTTTCCAGCAGTAGGTTGCCATTACTTTCTGCTGTAGCCTGGTTACCAACCAAGGCTAAAGAACCCAATCTGTCCTGTTATTTGATGGATTAATACCTTTCCCAAAGGTATTTGCATGTAAGTGAATGCAATGAATTCAACTGGAATTCAAAGTCAGGTCTTCAATTTCTCATTCCAAGTCAATATCCACTGCACCACAACACACCTTAAAATTATAGACAATATTTAAAAGCCTTCCTGAATTCATTTTAAACAGTAATAAATACTAGTATCTAAACTGCCTAAATATGAAATACAAATCAATGATATTAGTAAAATCCTTAATACATAGAATATTCACCAGATTCAGATATATAGGAAACAATATAGCATAAAAAAATTCCCTGGAAATAATTTTCTTTCTTATCAGAATAAATCCTTTCATATATAACTTATTCTGTTAGTTAAAATGATTGTTTCTAATAGGTTATAAAGTATTTCCTGATTTGTGTAGCTGATAAGACAAATAGGCAGTAGAGATAAAAGGTTATCTGTATAAAATCTAGAATCACTCAAAAATTTAAGATATTTAGTGCAAGTGAAGAAAGAGTCCTCAGCACTGAAAGAAGTATCTTTGCAAATCACAGTACAAATGCCAGTCACTCAGAAAAATGCTCAATATGTACATTATTAAATTTGAATTTTGTATAATCACTCATTTGGCTAAGATTGTCTAAATGGCATACAAAATATTATGTAGACTCCATTTGTTGTAATTTGAAATAAGAAAACACACCAACATGAATTATTTAACCAGATACAGGATCTGTATACCATATTTCTTACCATATCTTTAATCTCTCAGATACTATGTGTGATGCACACTTGGATGATCAGGTCTCTTTGATTCCTGATTGATCTGGAAGACAAATTCCAGCAGTAGACTGCTGTTACATTGTGCAGTAGACTGACTGCTAACCAAGGCTAGGGGATCTTGTCTGTCCAGCTATTTAAGTCATAGCTTGAGAAAGAAATGGATTTATACCTTTCCCAAGGTTATTTGCATGTAAGTGAATGTAATGATCTTGACTGGAATTCAAACTTGGCTCTCCAATTTCTCATTCCTAGCTGTTATCTATTGTATGACTGGCCAGTTGTATCTGAAGATGTCTGTTTACTAGGGTAGCTAGCTAATCCCTGTTCCAGATGCCTGTTCAGGCACATTTGTGTTTTATTCAACACCCACAGAGCCCACCTGTGGTTTGCACTGCACCTATGATGAGCAGACCTTAGTTACAGTTTCTGGGAGAGAGCATGTTACCTACCTTGGTCAACAGTCTGAACAAAGCCAGCACACTAACCCTTGGTCACAATGACTTGTAACTTGATGCTAGCACAATCATTGATGGCTCCCAGAGTTCCATCTACCTAATTTTACTCAATGCTTGGGTCAACTTATGCTATGGTTTTCAGGCACTTTCCAAAGGTGTCACACACTGAGATCGCCCCCCCCTACAGACCAATAACATCCACTACTATGTCCATTTGGCTACAATTGAATTTATCACTTTGCATATTAAATACAAAATGCAACAGAAATACAGACCATATGATAAGACATTAGTTCCAATGATGTCTTCATCTAACTTATATCTTATCATTATGTGGAAGGTATTTCTGCTGCACCCTGTATTAAAACCAAACATTGCATTAAATGTAAAGATTCTTAAGAGCTATTGTTTGGCTAACAGAAGAGGATAAAAAAGGCTGGGCAGAAATCAATTTTATTTTTTAAGGGATATATATATATATATATATATATATATATATATATATATATATATATGTGTGTGTGTGTGTGTGTGTGTGTGTGTGCACAGGTTTCATTAAAAATGACAATGTAATATTAAATTTTTTATATAATTTTTCATGTGTTTTTACGATTTCTTTTTTCTTTTTCAGAACTCAAATTATATAAGAATTATTCGAAGGTTTTGTATTTTCAAGCGCTTTTGGCTATACTTTTAGCCATTATCAAAAATGAATTTTGTTTTACTTGTAAATAAATATGTGTAAAGTTTATGTATATAAAGTCATGTGTATGTTAATTTCCAAACAGGGTAAGCACATTGTTAACAAGTTCATAATTGATGCTATTAAATGTAGGTTCTTTTTTTTTTATTAGCAATGCCGCCATTATTTTTAATCTTTTGCATCATCTTAGCATCATCTATATGCAAAAGAAGATTAAACCTGTTGAAAAGTTCTTGACCCAATCAACTTCCCAAAATCTATCAGAATTTTGTGAGAAATTTCTTCTCATTCAAAACCAAGAACATTTTGACAGTCCCTTCATATTAACCAGAAATAATTTTTACAAGAGAAATGAACTTCAATAAATCTAAACTAGATTTAATTTTTTTCATTAGTTCAAGAATATTGAAAAAAATTAACATTTTTTCCTTATTGCCAAAATGAGAATTATGAATATAGAGGTACAAAATTATGTATCTAATACTGTTGAACATTGTCTTTTTCTATAATTATCTATTAAAAATGCCATCAAACTCATCTTTAAACAATTTTCAAACAGTTTCTTTATATTAAAAATTGTCATTTTTTTCATATTTTCTTTCCAAATCTTATTATTGAAACTTTCAAAAAGTAGTTATAATATAAAACAAGATTATGGGGGGGGGGGGAACATACTTTAATACATGCTTGACAATGAAACAAGAGTTTGATTTACTCCAAAAAGTTGATATCAAATGTTGTACTTGGAGGCACTAGTTGGCAAAGATTGTTATGAAGCGAGTTAGTTACAATGTTTCACGTTACAAACAAAACTGATTCAAAATTTTTGACAATAAAAAAAATTTTTTTAGTTTACATAAAACACTAAATTTGATAAAATAAACCTGATACCAAATGAGATAAAAATAGTAATTATCAAGATTATTTTACAATAAGATCATAATGGTATATTTTAAGAAAAGACAGAAAAATAAAAAAATACTCTGACTATTGATGACTTTTCCAAAATTGATGACCATCACCAAAAAACAATATTTTATACCTATTTTAACTTCTTTATATATATATAAGAAACAGATATCAAGTCATATTAGAAAGAGCACATTGAAAAAAATTGACTTTTTTTTTTTTAAAGCAAGTGGTTAAATCATACAGAAAGCACTGGTTCTTAACCAATCATCAAAATTAAGCACTGTCAAATCATACCAGTATTTAAAGAGGAGAAAAACTTAAAACCACCTGATCTAATAGAATAAGCAATTTATGACTGTATCCAATGAAGCAATGATTACTAAAAAGACAATGATTGCATGTGAGATTGGCTTAAAATGACTGTCACAGCCTTTTGAATTTCAAACCCATTAGAGTGTGCCAATAAAAAGATATTGAAATAAGAGACAATAATACAAAAGGAAGATCACATTTGTTATAATTTGGCAGTACCCAATGTTATTAGTTATATTTGATACTAATTTATCCATGGATGATTGGGGGTAATTCTAAGGCTCATATTGTTCTCAAAGTTAATATGAATGATTGTGTTTTTTTTTTGTTTTTTTTTTTACAGCTTAAAATCCAGGAAATATTTTTAAACTGAAAGAATTTTATTGAGATGATAATGATTTTATTGATACAAGACCTACTAATTAACTCATAACTTGGGAGAGAAGAATTGGATTCATATGTTTCCAAAGGTATTTGTGCAAAAGTGAATATAATGAATCAAACTAGAATTTGAACTTGGCTCCCTGATTAACAATTCTGAAACATTATCTATGATACCACCAGCACATCCAAGCTTACAGCACCTGGTATTCCCAAATGGTTACTCATCTAGTTTCAGATCAGACTTGATATTGCTTAACTTTAGTCATCATAGAATCGGGGTTTCAATGCAACATGAACATATGCTTATAATACGGCTAGCAAACAGAACTAAAAGTCTATTGCTTTTTTTTGTTCTTTAATACCTTTGCAGTCAAAACCTGCCTTGTTACATCCACAGAATTGAATCATCCTCATTCCCTACATATTCTTCTGATAAGTAGGATGATCCATAGAAAAAACTTCTTCAGAACTGCTACTTTGTGGAACAAATTCCTGCATGGATGTTTTTTTTTTTTAATCATTTCACCCCATGCAAGGCATTCCACTGCCACTATTGCGCATGGGGCTACATAGGGGAAGGTAAAGAGGAGGAGTGGTTAGATATAGGAAATGTCAGAAAGAAGGTGATAGATGGGTAAGGATACCAAGGATGAGGTTAGGGTAGATGGGAAGCGTGTTTGAAAGAATGGGAGCAAGTTAGTGTGTTAGGAGGTGTCTATTGACCTTACATTTAAACTCCTGGAGATTGTAGCCGTCGGAGAAGCAATCATGTGGAAGGGAATTCCAGAGTCGGGAAGTGCGAGAAAAAAACCTATTGGAGTAGAAGTTGCGGTTGCATTTTATTGGTTCACTATAAAAGGGTGGGATCTAGTTATGATATTACAATCTTCACTTTTTTGAGCCTAAGGTCAGTCATTATATATCCTTCATATCCACATACTCTTCATTCTCTACTTCCTCATACTTTTTCATATAATACCCCTCATTCAGTAACCCACTAATTTGAGTGGTACTTGGGCCTTGATAGAAACCACTTTAGTAGACTTTGGTACATTGCTTCCAGTCCTTATTATATCACTTTGAAATAATTTGAAAATTGTTTAGAATTTGAGATTTGATTTCAATGGCAATCTGATTTTGTTATTATCAAAAATACTATTATTATGGAAGATTTTAAAGAAATGCAATGCAGGAACATGAAATACTAAGTTGTAAACAAAATAAAATTACAAATGCAAAATAACTCAGGAAGCAAAAGAATTTGAACTAATAAATAAATTCTTTCTAGCTTATTTATCCAATTTTTAATGTATCATCAATAGCTATTTACTAAGTTTAGTCTGGCACAAGGCTAGAAATGAGGAGCACTCAGTGCAGAAAAAACTTATAGTAATAATGATCATTGAGACTTTCTTGCTAGTCAATGTTCTAATATGAGTATTTCATATATATACTCTTTTATCTATAAAATCACTTAACACAAACTTGTAAAATGTAGCTAAGTTTCTCTGCCCACATAGTTATATTAAAGTCTCAAATTAATTACATTTAATGATACAATGTGTCCCACAATTATCTATTTCAGTAAAATCAGACAATCTTTTTAAAAACTCACATTTATTTTCGTTCATCATGTTTAATAGATGTTAGAAGTGTATGACTTTATAATTTTCAGAACCCTGTTAATAATAAATATACAAGTACACAGCTATGTTGACCCCCCCCTCTTCCCCAGATTGCTTTGCATGGAGTTTCATAAAAATAAACAATTATTGCCTAAAGATCAATAGTTTATGTGAGCTTAAAAATTACATTCAGTCAACAGTGCAGTAGATAACTCACAAAATGCTTTAAAAAGTGTTTTCTAAAGCTAAGAATAAATTTGAAATTTGCAGAGATACAAACAGAGCACATGTTGAAAATTTTCAATAAAGTTTGGACATAAAATTTATAAAAATACTTTTGTATCATAGTTAAGAAATAAACAAAAAATTGTGCCTGTACTTTTTAAATTTGTCTAATTTCATTGAAATAGTTAATTCTGGGACATCCTATATGCTAATAAAAAAATAATATAAAGCTATGTCTAAATATTTTTTCTTTGTTAAGTAGGATTACTCACTACTTATTGGTAGTTCATTAGCACTAAACTCATTGAAAAACTATAAATCTTGTTAGTTTTATCTTGTTAATGCTAAAATGATACTTACTATACAATGATTATTTAACTTTAATGTATTAGTAATTATTTAAATTTTGTTTCTTCTACAAAACATTACTGAATATTTGATAAACTTAGCAATTATGTTTATTAAATAGTTTTTAAAATGCACATTTTAGTGAATTATAAATTTTATATACACACATAAGTCATTGTTATTAACATGTATTAATTACTTCTTAGCTGTATTAATTATTTCAGTAGGATTGCTCTTAATGTATATAATTTTGAATACACTATGAAATGCTTGGAAGCATGCAGTATATCTTCTTATAATAAAATTCTTCATAGTTAATGAGTTGTATAAAACATTTATTACAAGCAAAAAATTAAACAAATATTTACAAAATGGCCAAACATTCATTACTCAGTATTTCTGAGGTCATCGTTATAAAAAAAAAAAAAAAGCAAAAGATTTCCTAAAAATGTTTTTTCTTATTTAAACAGCACTTATTCACACAGTGCATTTTGTTAATCTAAGGTAATAATTAATACACAAACACACACTCATACAAATGACACATCTTAAAGAAGACAGCGCAAAGAAAAATGACCAGTTTTGCCTATGAATTGGTAAAATATTTCCCCCTCCACCAGATCACATTTTTTTTTTTAATATACAGAGAAATAAAGAATTGTCAACTTATTTCTTACATTCATCCAAATGTAAAATATGACAAACATTCATAATCTACCTTACAAATGGGTAGATTTAGAGTTTCTGGAGCCAAGGCACAGTGGCAAAGATACAGTAAATCCTTAGTGAACCAATATTATAAAACAATCTATCGAATTTTAAGGAAGAAGAAAAAAAGAAAGAAGTTTTTAAAGCTTTGCCTCACAGCTTTAGTCTCTGTTTGAAAAGATAAACCCAAAGATTACTTAGTATATTGCTCACTGTGGGGCCCCAGCTTGCAGCCACTATTTTGGGGTTTATAACTGGGTTAATTTCAAAATGAATGTTGGATGAAGCTGTTAGACAAACAGAATTAAATGGTATTGCTTTTAAGGAAATTTTTAAAAAAATGAAAAGTGGTGGTGACAGTTGATAGTTTACAATGACGAATGAAAGATTTCTGTGCAAGATCACAAATCAGGTTGTAATGGGCAAAATGAAGCTGACTGTGTTCTTAATTCTATAATAACACTCAATTGGGCATTTAGTTATTGCCTACCCTCCCAAAAGGTAAGTAATAGGAAGTTAAAAAGCCCAAAATATGATAACACTGAACAAGAAAGATAAGAGCTCAAACTGGTGGCAACTGTGGCATCCATTTCTTTTTCTTTAGTCTCTTAATATAAAGTGCCCAATATATTTACGATAGTTCATCGTGACAAGCATAAACAAAATGGCAGCATTTATGATTGGCATTAGGATAATTGCAGGTTTCTTGAACAAATATGACAAGATTGAGCTCTGAAGGCTGTTGCCAAATTCAAGTTCTTTGTGAAATTCCACTATTGGCTTTTCACTTCCTGTTGTTGTTGCTGTTGTATGAATTACTGCTGCTGCAACTTCTCTAAGTTAATGTCAAGGCGATATCCAAGTCTGGAAAGGAAAAGAAAAAAAAACATTCAGAAAGATTCTGTGCATAAGATTTGCTGATATTATTCTTGTTCCAAAAGAAAGAAAGACAAAAAACTTTATTAAAACCATGGAAGTTTCTTTCAGAAATTCAAACTCAGATTTCTTCATAACTGCAATTTTTTCATTGAAATTTAAATTAACAGAGGAAATGTTTAGCTGCAAAAAAAGTGATTATTATGAATTTCTTTATAATCATATTTTCAAATGGCATGAAATCAATTACATTAATGGTCAGTTTCTTTAGCAGGATTAAAGCAAATTACAACATCAAACAATAAAAAAACACATTTGTTGTTTGTAAATTAATTTCACACACAAGTCATCGACAACAGCAAAATTCCACTAAAAAATTAACAAAATTTACAAGCAACTGCAATTTTTTATTTTAAAAATTTTAAACACTTATTTCTTTCTGAATATTTGGGATGAAGAGTTAACATTATTTGTATTACAAGACAATAACCTAGTGTATTAAAATGATGGTTAAATCTTGGTAGGGTTATGGTTAGACTCAGTAGAAATAAGTTATAACTGAGTAGTACAAAATAAAAGAGAAGATAAAATATCCTTGGGCATGGAGAGTGAAACAATCAACCTTGTACATTAAATAAAGTGCTCATTTTGAGTTTTATTTAATGGCATATCAACTTCTGTGGGTTGTTTAATGCCAAAAATTTAAAATACCTTAAATATTTTTTTAATGTTCAGTTATAGTGAGAAGGTTGATTTAGTCAGATTTTGATGAAAATTAAAAAAAAATTTTTTTTACTGGTAATAATTTTCTTTTTCCTTCAAAAATGTATTATAACAATAATTTTTTTTCTTTCAAAAATGTGTTACGATAATCATTTTTTTCCTTAAAAATGTATATTTTTCCATGAATTTTTATGTATATATTTCTATAAAAGTCTATTTTTATACTTTCATAGTGTTTTGACCCCAGTTTGTGGGTTAACTATTTGCCCATAGCTGGGACCCTAATAGGTGCCACCACTCCAGATCAGGGTGGACCTGGGAATAACTGCAATTAAGAGAGGTGGTTTCATGCTCCTCACAACCTCCCAATCAGAGGCCTTGCTGCCAGATGCAGTTTACTGTCAAGGGACCAGGCTCATTTTTAAATTTCCTAACTGTTACTTAGATCAAGAGCATGAAAGCAGCCAGAGTGAAAAATAGCTGAAATATTGTAATAACAACAACAAAATGAAGACAATAGTCTGAGTGGAAATAATGTAAATTTAATTAAAATAAATAAATACTTGTAAAAATTATTATATATAGTGGGTAACAAAAGTATTTAACACACTAGTTTTTTTTTTTATAAATTTCATAAATAAAAAAAAATTGTTCAATTGAATAATACTTCAAATATTTTAATAAACATTGTCTAACTAAACAGTAAATTCAGAACCATTGTTTTTATATACTTTTATTACCAATTTTTAAATTTGATTGTGTGCAAAAGTATTTAACACAATTTGTTAACATTTAGTAGCATATCCTGTTCTACCTTAGAGCCTCCAGTCGTTTTCTGTAGTTTTCCATAAAATCTTTTTTTTTTTAAATCATTTCACTGCAAACAAGGCAGTACCAACATTGGTGGGCAGGAGGCTACATACGAGAAGAGTGAAAGTTTAAGCAGGAAGAGAGCGAAGAGAAAGACAAACCGGTTAAAGGGCAAGAGAGGGATGGAAATACCAGTGTGAAGACAGTTGGAAGGGTAGAGTAAGAAAGAAAAAAAAACAAGATACATGGGTGATGGAGAAAGAATGAAGAAAGAACTGGAGTCAAGTGAATAAGAGATGGGAATTGACATTGCACTTAAATTCTTGGAGATGGTAGCTGTCAGGGAAGCAAGTATACAGAAGGGAATTCCACAGGTTGAAAGTGCGAGAAAGAAAGCTGCTGGAGTAGAAGTGGTGGTTGCATTTGGTTGATTTAACTGTAAAAGGGACCCTGTTTTCAGTCTGGTTGCTCAAGTAAATTCTTGTGGAGGGGGCATCAGTGAGCTAAACTCGTTGGAGCAGAAGCCATGAAAATATTTGTAGAATAAACAGAGGGAAGCCACATCCCGCCAGTGAGAAAGTGGCTAGAGTCAAGCTGCCAGATTAGGATCGATCACATTACAGATTCTCCTTTGGAGACTGTCGAGATCCCTGAGATGAATGGCAGGGGTGCCTGACCAGATATGACAACAGTATTCAATGCATGGTTGGATGGTTGATTTGTATATGTGCAAGATGGACTCAAGGGGAAATAACTTCCTAGCCCGACACAGTGACCTAACCTTCCTAGCAGTCAATATAGCTATTGATTCAATGTAATGGTTCAACTTGAAGTCTGAAGAGAGGGTGACACCATGGAGGTGCAGTGTATTGTTTTCGGTGTGACTCGCTTGGTCCATACTGATGGGGGGTATTAAAATTTACAAGACATTTATTACCCCAGTCTAACACAGAGAGGAGGTTCTTCTCGAGGTTATCTTTGACCGCCTTGCCAAATTTCTTACCGAGGTGGGAGTAAATAGTGCTGTTATCAGTGTAAATGCCCACTTGGGATTTGATCATGGTATGAAAATTGTAGCAATTTCACTCATTAGATATTTTTTGGATCTCTTATTCTCAATTTCAGTTTTTCCATAAATTTTCTATTGGATTGAGATCTGATGACTGGCCAGGCCATTCCAAAATTTCAATTCCATTTTCATTACACCAGTACTGAGTTGTTTTAGTCATATGCTTTTGATTTTTGCCTTGTTGGATTACAAAATCTCAGTCAAGCCTCAAAGTTGTTGCACTTTTTAATAGATGAGTTCATAAGACTTTATTTTGCTGCATTCATTCTTCCTTTGATGAATTTCATTTCTCCTACTCCATTATATAAATCATTACACTTCCACCTCCATATTTGACTGTTGGGACAGTGTTAATTGGGTTGTATTTGGTTTCTTTTTTCTTTTATACTTGGGTGCATGTTTCTCTTGAAAAGCTCAATTTAAATCTGACCAGGTAACTTTTTTCCAGAATTCATCTGATTCATGTTCATACTTAAGAAATTTCAAATGGTCTTGCACATATTTATGTTTTAATAATGGGGTCTTTCTTGGTGATCTAGAATACAGGCTTGTATGATTCAGTAATCACTTAATTGTGTCTTTACTTCAATCCTGGCATTTTTCAGACTGTTCTGAACTTCTCTTCGAATCAAAAATGGTTGTTTATTCACATTCTGGGCCATATATCATTCAGTAGTCTTGTTTAATTTACCTGGATGACCACACCTTCGAATTTTTTCAGTAGTATCATATTTTTTTCTAATTTCGAATAACAGTACCCACTGTACACAAAAGCAAATTCAAATCTTGAGCAATTTTTCGATACCCCTTGCCATCTTTGTGCAGCTTTTTAATCTTCTGTCATGTATCCTTTGACAATTCTTTTAACAATTTTAAAAAGTTTAAAAAGCAGGACAGTCTGTAGTGTACAGACATGTTATCACTATATGCCAACTGAGTGATATGCTTGGTTAATATATATATATATATATATATATATATATATATATATATTTTTTGAAGACAACCCATGATTGGTTATCATGTATCATTTGAAAATTCTTTTGTTTCAATCATTTTAGTAAGTTTACATAGCAGGACAGTCTGTAGTGTATCAGATCTGTTATCACTACGTGCTGATTGACTTGGTTTATATATATATATATATATATATATAGTCATCCACAGAGATCTGTTTTGCTGTATTACAGCTAATATTTTGAAGACAACCTGAAGTTGAAGTCCACTCATATCAAAATAAATAACAATAGTTTTAAAATACCTTTTTTACCATATTTGTAAAGGTGTTAAATACTTTTGCACACAGTCAATTAAAACATTTGTAGTAAAAGTACATAAAAACAATGTTTCCCAATTTTCTTTATGGTTAGTTAGACAATGCCTATTAAAATATTTGAAGAAAGTATCATCAAATTCAACAAAAATTTTTATTGTAAAATTTATAAAAAATTGATGTGTAAATACTTTTTGCTATCCACTGTGTGTGTGTGTGTCTATCTGTCTTAGAATTAATGCATTTTATTGATTAAATTCAAATTTTTATTAGTTCAAATGTTATTTCTTAGTGGATACGCATATTTAAGTAGACACAGTTTATTATAAACTATTTTTTTTCACATACCAGTTAGCATAAATGAGAAAACATACTAAGTGCATTGAATGTTCATTATAGACCAATATCCCCATCTCTGATGTTAGTATCACAACGTTTTGGCATTTGTTTCCTTCAGACATCTTCACTTTAATTCTCTAGTATTGTTTCATGAATTTGATGAGCAGTACTAAAAAAGGACAAGATATAATTTGTGAATTGGAATGATAGGAAAAGTTAGCATTGGTTCATGAATTTGGTGGCATAGTGATTCCAAGTTCAACCCATGGGCCAGGTAGTACACTCAGACTCATTTGTTCAATTTTCATAGGATCAGCTTGTAACAAACAATTTAATTATTCATTTCACTAGTTTTCTTAATTTTTTCAATGCTTTAGACTTGTGTAAATCCAATCTACAGGCATAAAGTTGTAAAGGATATAAATTCTGCATTTGTAAACAATACTATTAATGAATAAAGATTTAGCTTTTAAAAAAATCTACCAAGATTTTGCTTTTCTGACTACCATTTCAGAACACAAGGAAAAAAAACTTTAGCTTAAACCATCAATCAATATTTACAGCTAGACTAATGTCCTGATCTTTGCCTGGCTGTAAATAATGAAAATATTAATAACTCCTCACCCCAGAAATTCAGACAATTCAATCAATGATGAAAATTTGAGGGTTGTGGTACAAAATTATCCTCAAACCTCAGAGAACTTGATACAGATTTCAATATAACAACTGAATCCACTTCAACTCATTTAAAAGAAGTTGACAAAGAAAAAAATAGGTTGCCAAATTAATTCCATTTAAATTAAAGGAATAAAAATATTAAAAAGAAAAAACAACAGATCAATAGAAGAATGTAATGGTAATATAATCATTTTCTTTATAAGAAAACATTAGTATTCATTGATCAAGCAGGCATTGCTACTTTTGGTTGAAATTTATAAAATCTTTCTATTAAAACAATTTTTCAGGAAAACAGTTTTTTTTTTTTCACATTCATTGTTATCGCTCTTTCCAGTACTGAGCAGGGTTGCGGAGGATCTGTCTTTATAACCTTTTATTTGTAGTGTGGAATGTCAACATCTAGATGTGATTATTCTCTTTTCAATTTATATGTGATATCCATTTCAGTTGTTTCTATTGTTGAAAGTCCTCAACTGATATGGTTTTTAATATTTGGTTAAGTTTTTGTGTTTCTGCAGTGCCGATACATGGGATTTGAAGAAGGATAGTTCTTGCTAAAACCTACAGTCTTCATTTCTTAGAAGCCATTTTTCATCATTGATCTGAGAAAGCAGTTGCTTACAGCTGGCATTTTTGATATTTATGAACAAGTTTGGTGTCATACATGATATTCATATCAAAATCTTAACCTGACAAGGCTATCTAGGAGTAGGACATGAGATTTTAGGTTAATGTTTTAGCTTTGTAGCAACTTGCAGCATTGGGAAAAAATAACCATGGCACAACAATTTTACATTTAATTTCTTTATCGCCTATACTAAATTTGTTATAACTAATTTATAGACTGAGGTATTTAAAGTTTTTAGTATTTACAGCCTAATTTTTTATAAGGAATTTAGAGTAGGTGAAATCACTGTTTTCATTCCAGTTCCAAATCATAGTTTATGTTCTGGAAAGGTTTTTCTTGCATCTTACTTCCTAGGATGTGCATTGTGGTGCAGTGGATATTGGCTCAGAACGAGAAATCGGGGAGCCAAGTTCGAATTCCAGTTGAATTCATTGCATTCACTTACGCTCAAATACCCTTGGGAAAGGTATTAATCCATCTCTTCCTTTCAGTTATGGGTTAAATAACAAGACAGATTGGGTTCTATAGCCTTGGCTGGCAACCAGTCTACCGCAGAAAGCAATGGCAACCTACTGCGGGATAATCCTCTGCCCAGTCAGTCTTTCGAGACATGATCGCCCAAGCGTATTTCACGTATGGTACTTAACTAACTGACTTCCTAGAATACATGTTAGAGGATGTTGTTTTATTTTTTTTCAAGATCATTTTTATCATAGCTATGAATATCTGTGTCATCAGCATAGACCCTTACCATCAATACACTAGCTTCTGGAGGGAAAACATAATCATCTAATAAATAGTTAGATTCATTTGAGATGTGCTATGGAATGCTTAAATAATCAGTGCCCATTTCTTCACATCTATGCTCGTATAGTTGCAGAGAAT
This sequence comes from Ascarosepion bandense, assembly GCA_037127315.1. NCBI lineage: Eukaryota > Metazoa > Mollusca > Cephalopoda > Sepiida > Sepiidae > Ascarosepion > Ascarosepion bandense. The sequence continues at coordinate 964,174 of JBBBDQ010000635.1, forward strand.
AGTCTTAGAAGAGAATAAAATAGATAAAATGTTCTCATTTTCTCCTTGTCATACTCCTGATAAGATCTGAAATATTTTGGTATTAAAGTTATTTTATCAGATCTAGACATTCAGTGAAATCAAAGGTTGGGAGACTGCTTCTTATGGATATATGCCATCTTTACACTCCTTACTTGGAAAAAAGCCAAGAACTTGGCATTCATAGAATGGCAAGAACCTAGCTAATGCAACATTCATTAGAATTATCACTTTAATGGATCCATATGGACTACTTCTGTATTTGTGAGGGTCTTATTTTCATAGTGATTTAATGAGCGATATACCACACTGCTTTAGGATGCACTTCTGATCATAAGCTTCATAAAGGAAGTCTGGAAACTTGTTTTTAAATTTATCAAGAAGGTATGCTAATTTCAAAAGTTCAGCCTCAATGTCAAGTAAGGCTTTATTATTTTTCATTTCTTTTTAGCCTTATTGATTTCACCATCACTAAGTTTATCGTCATTTATGTTTGGAGACAAACTTTGTAATTCTTGGCTGTATACTGTTGTATATTCCATTTCTGCAGGTGAGATGGAGAAAAAAATCTTGCCTTAGATTGACAACTAGGTCCCACCCATTTACCATCAAAATAGCAGTTTCTTCTCTCACGCTTCCCAACCTGTAGAGCTCTTTTCTATATACTTGCTTCCCTGATAGCTACAATCTTCAAAAGTTTAAGTGCAGTGTCTAAAACCAAGAGTTCAAGATAAAGACAAACATTTTGGTTAATTTATGCTACTGTTTCAAGAAATGGTCAAACTATGTGTTTAGGATGGAATGTCTTTTTGAATAACAAAAATTTAATGTATCTGACACTGCTGTTTTAAAGTCTTCTTCCCATGAATGAAACAGTTAAAATATACTAGAGTTAGCATTAAAATCTCCATTAATGCACAGTTTTCTTATTGTTTTTTATATTACAAAAAAACTTAGTTAAAAATCTGTAAAAGTTGCCGTTTTTTTTTGTTTTTTTTAAATAACTTTTTTTCAATTGGGGCACAGGCAGATATCACTCAGATTTTACAGCCAGAACATTTCTGACTGGTGCAAAATATTGTCTATTACAATATCTAATAAATTACCTATTGCAATTTCTACTCCATCACGTCCTATTTTTTGTTTAGGCCAGTCCAATAGAAGTTGGATCTCAAATGTGAAATTGAGACGCTATCAAATTCATGCACCTCTTGCATACAGACAATGTCAAGGTTTGCATTCTTACATTGTTCCAAAATAAAATGCACATTGAAACCATCTGATTTTGACTGGTGGTTGATTTGTTCTATTTCCCATGTGAAAAATATTTTAAGTTTAGATTTTTGAGATAATGATGATAGGTTAGCCGACTCATATTTAATGGTGAAAATTTAATCTTTTTTTTTTTTTTTTTTTTAATGACATTGTGGTAGATCTGCATAATAATTGAATGTGAAAATATCATCCTTTGAAGGTGTGAATGTTTAATGAAAGAGGAATTATTTGATAAAGTATAACTTTTTTTAAAGTGGCCAAACAGTGCACATAGGTAAGTAAACCAATTGGAAAATAGGTGCACGTAGAATTTAAGAATATATATAATTAATAGGATAAGGTTGTATAAATAAGTCCATTGCCTGACTTATGAACTGGATTTTTAATTGTTTAAAGTATCTGATTGTTATTATTGAGAAATGTTGGATTAAGTGCATTGGCAAGGAAGGTGGTTATGTCAAAAAATACTGATGATATATCACTAAAGTAGAATAATTGTTTTGTTTTTTGTTTAAATAATTTTTTTTTTAAATTGTTCAAATTAAAAAAATCCTCAAATCATAAAGGATTCTATGAAAATATTGAACAGTTATTTTTATCTGATTTACAGGAGAGGATAACTTCATAAACCTTACATGTAGTTATTAGATCAATGTTGATCTAAGATGTTCACTGTTTAATGTCTAATCAGTGTTAATATTAATCACTGAATCATTGACAAAGGAGATTATACTGAAAAAAAATTGTTATGTAAAAAACATGCTTTTTTATAATTAGGCTTAGAAAATTATTAGTGTATCTCTAGAGGAGTGAATTATTATATGAAGAACTGAGTTGAAAGTCTTAATAGCAACATTTAGATATTTCTATTAAGATATTTTCACTATATAATAGAGCCAGTGTATTCATAAGATTTTTTTAAACAATGGCAGACTGTTTTAAATCAGAAAGTGAAAAGAGGTACTTAATGAAAAGTCATCACTGATGATAGCTATGACTGCTGCTATAACACTAGTAATACTGATAAGAGAGAGAAGAGGAAAAGAGAGATAAAAGGGGAAGAGAAAGAAAACAGGAAAAGGAAAAAGAGAAAGGAAGAAGAAATAGGAAGGAAAAGAAGAAATCTTTAAAGATTCATATGTGAAAACTTATAAAGACTTAAGAGCCAGTGTATTCATAAGTGTTTTTTTAAGTTTTTTAAACAATGACAGACTTTTCTAAATCAGAAATGGAAAAAACTTACTTAGTGAAAAGTATGGCCATGGCTGCTGCTATGATACTAGGACTACTGATAAGAGAGAAAGGGACAGAGAGAAAAAAGTGAGAAAAAGGAAATGAGAGAAAGGAAAAAAAAGAGAAAAAAAACAGAGGATAAAGAAAGAAAGAACAAAACAAAGAAGAAAAATGACAAGAAAGAAAATAAAAAAGAAATCTTTAAAGATTCACACACAAAAATTTTCTTATGTTTTGTCATTTAAGACAGTATGCTCAAAAAAGTCTTTTATAAGCACAAAAAGCTGTAATACAATTGATTACATTATAAATAGGGTAAACTGTAACTCCTGGGTGTATTTAGACTTATATAATTTTGTCTTCAACACTGGACTACTGATATACATTTTTTTCTTTTTAAAAGAAAGTTAAGCTTTGTAAGACACTGAAATGAAATAGCAAGAAACACTGGTTTGAATTGTGACCTTCAACTGAGAGGGGGAGTAAAAACCTACTCTATCAAATGCCATTATTCCAGATAAAATATCCAGTTTACTGTATAAGTTAAAAAATAGATCTCCATTTAATATTTATTAAGACTAGAAATACCCATGAAAACTAGATGGTTTTGTGATTAGTATTTTCTAATGCATCATAATTCTGAGGTTAATGATTGAATAAGCACCCTGCGAATTTTATAACAAAAAATAGCCATGGGAATTCCCTGACTGCATTGTTAAATATCTGAGCTTAACTACTTTAATAAAACATTGTAAAAAAAAGTCATAAGTATGAAAGCATATTAATTAAAGAAAAGAGTACAGATGAAAAAAAAATTTAAATTGACAAGTTTTTCTATTTCACTGAAACCAAACAGAGTGTCTGATGAGACCTTTCTATCTTTTTCTGTGATAAAACTGGAATTGTCAATTATTTATGATGTATTGGCAGGGTGTAATGTACTAAACTAAAGAACAAGCATAATTATAATATTGTAGGTATACAGAAGGTGATCATCTCCTTTTTGAGGAGATAAGTCACATGGGTCATATGACAGATGCTTAGTGACATCACTACATTCACTGACAAAATTGTGTTACAGTAGCCAAATCAAGAAAATTGCTTTCTTTAGCCCCTCTCTATCAATGGCCAGAGGCTAAATCTGCTTGCTCAGCAGCTTACAACTCCATGGTGCTATTTCCCTTTGGGAATATATCTTTCCTAGATATAGAAAGAAACATAGTCTTCAAGTTGGGAAAATCCAAGACTTACCGTTTACCATTTGTGGAATATTTCCTCTCCTGTGAAGACATAGATGAATCCAGTCCATTTTAATCTTCCATAGCTTTCTTTCATTACAATATGGTCATTGTCTTTTACATTTGACTAATTACAATAAATCTTTTGATTCTGCAATGATGACAATATTTACAAGATATTGTACTTGAATCTTCATTGATTTTATCATTATAGAGTTGCATAGAAAAATAATTATTATTTTACAACAGATATGACTGTACATGACCTAATCCAGTCTTTCCTCTCTAACTGCACATTGAAGGTGGTATTAAATGGACATGCCTCCCAGAACTACCATATGAACACGGATGTCCCTCAAGGCTCTATCCTAGGTCCTGTGCTCTTTCTAATCTACATTAAAGATCTCCCCAATGCCATAAGATCCCAAAGTAGGTATGTACGCCGATGACACCAAAGTTTACTCTCGCCTCGATAAAAAATCTGGTGTGGGCGACAAAGCAAACCTCGTTGCCGAGCTTGAAAAGGACCTCCAATTCATAGTGGACTGGGGTAAGAAATGGCTTGTAAATTTTAATGCTTCCAAAACGAAGCTGCTATCAATTAACCATCATAGACAATTGCACATACCTCCCATTAGCATAGAACAGGCTTGCCTCCCAGAGAGTAAAACACTACGCCTCCTTGGCCTCTCACTCTCAGCGGACCTCAAGTGGAATGACTATATTGTATCCATTGTTAAATCCGCTGTTATGAAAGTCTGTTCTCTGTGCAGGGCACGGAAGTTTTTTCCATCTGAATCTATCCTGCACATATATAAATTTACCATCCACCCGTGTATTGAATACTGCTGCCACATCTAGTTGGATGCCCCTGCTATTCTCCTTGGGGTTCTTGACAAAATACACCGGAGAGTCTGTAATGTGATCAATATCAACTTGGCAGACCGGCTGCAGTCACTCTCTCACTGGCATGACGTGGCTTCCCTGTGCCTCTTCTATAAATACTTTCACGGCTTCTACTCTGATAAACTTAGATCACTGGTGCCCCCTATGTATGAATTAGCACGAGATACTAGATTAGCAACTAGGTCCCACCCTTTTACAGTGAAACCAATAAGATGTAACCGCAATTTATACTCCAACAGCTTCTTTTCTCACACTTCCCACCTGTGGAATTCCCTTCCACATGCTTGCTTCCCTGACAGCTACAATCTCCAGGAGTTTAAATGTAAGGTCAATAGACACCTCCTAACACACTAACTCGCATCCATTCTCTCAAACACTCTTCCCATCTACCCAACCCTCATCCTCGGTATCCTTACCCATCTATCACCTTCCTGACATTTCCTATATCTAACCACTCTTTCTCATCACCTTCCTCTATGTAACCCCCTGCGCAATAGTTTGCAGTAGAATGCCTTGCTTGGGGTGAAATGATTTAAAAAAAAAAAAGGAAAAAAAATACATGCAATGTGGATTTAACACTGAAATAAAAGTACAAACATAGAATATTTTGGAAGTAGTGTAACTATGAAACCAGTATTTGCTAAGAAAAACTTTAAAATCTACATAAATTATGACTTGGTGAAAGGAATACATTAAATTCAAATTATAGTAGACACATTACATCTCTTAATTAATCAATTTCAGACAAAATAAAAAACTTTATTTAAATGAACTAAATACAATATCCCTACTGAGTGGGTATCAGCTTAAAATTTTAAAATTTAATTCACTTATAATTTATAATGAAAACATGTTAAACTATAAAACTGCAGTTTCAACTTTTAAGCACGTATAGTTATTAGAAATTTTATGCTCTTCAAGTAACATCAAACCGACCTGAGCATTCGTCAGTTAAATATTTGCATTTTGTCTACTACTATGTCCATGCAATTAGTATAAATAAAGTATAAGTTATGTAGTAGTTCACATGATAGACTGTTGCTCCAACTGCAGACTAACAGTCTATAGAAATAGCATGAGGAGTCATTAAGAAAACATCCTGTGTCTAGTCTATTGTCTGTCATATGAAAACTCTTCATAAGAAGAAACTGGACTAAAAACAAAAATCACTTTTGCAAAACAACTCCACAGTTTCTGGAATATAAAAATTTGGGATTCCCACTTTATCTGTTTTCTTTTTTTTACTGATTATATTTTTTTTTAACGAGGCCAAATTTTTACCACCTCAAACTTCCACAAAACCAAAATGTTGTATCTAAAGATGAAGTCATAAACAAAGATGTTGGCAAAGTCTTACAATTAGCATTCATAAGGTTGTTACAATAAACCAATAATGACAATATATAAATATCTTTGCAAGTACAAAATTAAATGATTAACTCTAGGACATTTAAATCATGCAATGTAATAAAAATCTCATGATTTCTGAAAATAAAAATACAAATAGAAAGAAGAAAAGATACAGGGAAATTAAAAATATACAAAATCCAAACAATATTACAGAACATTTTATAAATAATAAACAAAAAGAATATTTTAAGGAAAACTGTTTTTAGTTTATCAACATTTTGCTAGTCTTTTTAAATTTCTGAAAATGTTTTTTTTATTGATTTTTTATTTTATTACAATAATTACAGATTATGACCTTTTAGAGGCACTAGGTTAATGAAATTATGGGACCCAGCTCAGACAGAGCCACTTTAAATTACCTACAAATGTCTTGAATATTTTTTACTTGTGATATATTTTAGTGCCATTTACATAGCTTGAAGTAAACTTACTCCAAATTCTTTAAATACACTAGATTAGCTATGTTTTGTTTGTCAATAAAAATATTCTTTAAGAAATACTACTATTTTACTATACTAAAATAAGGAGTGATAACACTGAAAAAAAAAATTTTAATTTATGAGGGGTTTTTATTTTTTTACACAAAAATGATGTCAGGTTTTATTGTGTAAATCAATGTTTTTGGAGTAAACTGATATTGGCAAAATGTCCATGATATACATTATTTTCTTTTATCACTCCAAGCAAGACAATAAAGAGACTAAGACACAGGAGGTTACTGAGTGTGAAAGAATAAGAAAAAAAAACATTAACAAGCAGGAGAATGGGAATTAAGAAATCAGAAGATAACGACTGAAATTACATTTAAATATTTGAAGATCAAACTTGAGTGGAAACCAAGAGTTCCACAAGTAAGAAGTACAAGAAAATAAATTGTTAGAATAGAACTTAGCCATTTCAACTATAAAATAATAAAACCTTACCACCAATGTAGTACTGCACTTAAATTCGTAAAGTCTAGGTGTCATAAAGAAAAGTTCATCAGAATAATTACCACAAAAGTATTTATAGAAATGGCACAGGAAAGCTTCATTATGGCTGTGGAAAAGTTGCTGAAACCGAGATGCCAGGTCAGGACCAATAATATTGCAGATTATTTTTTGGATTTTATCAAGAATTTCTAAATATATAGCAGGAGCACCACACCATATGTAGCAGTAATATTGTTAGTTTGTATGTTTTATGGCATATCAATCCATTGTGTCATAAAATGCCAAAATTTAATGTTTTTTTTCTAGATAAAACCTTATTTTTTTAAATAGTAAGACTGCTCTTAGGTATGATTATATTTTTTTAAATCATATTTTTGAGATCAGTTTAACTTCTCTTAAAAACTTGGCATTTAAGGGGTCTAATGAGTTTAGAGTAGATGCTTTTCTTGTTGCTGAATTCACTGTATCATTCCTTATGGTACCAATATGACTTGCTACCCAGAAGAAGATAATATCTGTATTTGAGCTGTTGATCCTATTAAGCAGTTCAATGATGAGTGGGTTTGACATTTTTTTCTTGTTTTTCAGTGTTGTAATCATAGATATGGAGAGTCAGTGCATATAATAAACTTTTAATGTTTACTTGAATTTATGATGTCAAGGGCCATGTCAATAGCTGTGACCTTGGCATTAAATATGGAAGCTTTGTCTGGGAGTGGTTACATTGATTTTAATTTATGGTGGATAGTTGTAAATACAACTTTGTCATCTTTAAATCCATCTGTACAGATGGTCAGTTGGTCTGCATAGGCATCTTTGATGGAGAGTAATTCTTTATGTAATGTGAAAGGATTGGTCTTGGAGTTTTGGAATTTACTTAGTTTTAATAGGAGATTGAGTTGTTTTATCATCCAGGAAGGTGTTTTAGAGTTGATACACTCAATTGATTCATATTGTATTTATCTGTCTCTTCAAGGACATTTTTCATACAGATACCATATGGCTTGATGATATTTCTGTGAAAGAAATGTGTGTATTGTGAATGAAATGTGCATTTATGTGGAAGATTTGATGGGTTGGTCGAGAGCTTATACTATTGAAGAGTCAGTTTTTCCATCATATTGCTAATGGAGGTTCATGTGCTTCTGTGTGGGAATGTGGTAAAAGCTCCTAGAGCTATTCTTAATCCTTGATGTTGTACTGTGTTGAGTTCTTTTGTGTAGCTTTTCCTTGCTTCACTATATATAAAGCAACTATAATTGGGTTTTGATCTAATTAATGAGCAGTATATCTTGAGTAATGATTCTTTACTTGC
>JBBBDQ010000635.1:977500-1265000 GCA_037127315.1 Ascarosepion bandense
TGGATAAGTAGATTTAGTGAATCAGTTGCGGTATACATTATTTTAGATTTTATATACACATCTGAAACCTTTTAGGCTGCTACCATAGAGTGAGAGTAAAGTTGGTTGTAACTAATATAATATATTCACTTTGTATGACATTATTATGAGTGAGTGGGACTAAGCTAATATTAGAAAATCTGTACATATTCAAATTCCTTAAAAATGGTGTTAGAGCATCAAATTTAAAAACACTATACTCCTTACCAAATTCCAAAAGCCTCAAAGTTAAAACTGTTTTTCAACTAGAGACTTTCCTTAGGACTAAAAAAAATTCACTATTATCAATAATGAGGAAGCAACTCAATGTTACCAATGACAAGGAAGCAATTCACAATTAACAATGATGAGGAAGGAACAATTCAGTCATCACAGTTTACTTGCTAAATCAACTTCTCAGGTTAAAAAAAAAAGAAAAAAAAAAAAGGCATTTTCTTTCAGAGGAGAATGCAGTTGAAATATCATTTACCAGCCCAGTTTTTCTAAAGGCATTTCTTGTACTGTGATAATAATGAGATTAACCATTTGTATAAAAGAAAACATTTGGCATTCATTGCCTAAACTGTAGGCATTATTAGTCTTTTTTTTTTTTTAAATGATTTCAAAACAAGCAAGGTGATAATGCCACTAAGCTGCAAGTGGTTACTGAGAACAAAAGTATGGTGATTTGGGGCAAGAAGTGGCTTGTCAACTTCAATGCGTCTAATACCAAGCTGTTGTCTGTCAACCATCACAGGCAACCTCTCCTGCCTCCCATAAGCATGGACCAAGCGATTCTCCCTGAGAGCAACACACTACGCCTCCTCAGCCTTACCCTCTCCTCAGACCTCAAATGGAAACTATATTGATTCCATAGCTAAATCTACTGCTAAGAAGGTTGGATCACTATGTCGATCCAGGATGTTTTTTCCGCCTGAATCAATCCTGCATATATACAAGTCAACCATCCATCCGTGCATGGAGTACTGCTGCCATTTATGGTCAGGTGCCCCTGCCATTCTCCTCAGTGTTCTCGACAGGCTCCAAAGGAGAGTCTGTAATGTGATAGATACTGATCTGGTGGCTCGACTGCAGCCACTTCCCCACTGTCGAAATGTGGCCTCCCTTTGTCTGTTCTATAAATACTTTCATGGCTTCTGCTCCAACGTACTTAAGTCACTGGTGCCTCCTCAACAGGTGTTTACTTGTGCAACCAGATTGGCAACTGGATCCCACCAATTCACAATCAAGTTAGCCAAATGCAGACGACAACTCTAATCCTGCAGCTTCTTCTCTTGCACTTCCCGCCTGTGGAACTCACTCCCATACTCTTGCTTTCCTGATGGCTACAACCTCCAGAGATTTAAATGCAATGTCAATACTCATCTATTAACCACTGGACTCTAGCTCTCTCCCCACCCCCGTATATCCTTCCCTTTCTCTCCACCTATATATCTGGTATCGCACCTGCATTCTCAGCTTTCTATTGCTCCTTTCTAACTAGTTTGTACTCCTCACTCTTTTCTAATTAATCTTTTTACACTTATGTAGACCCCACTCATCAGTGGCATTTCTGCCTTGCTTCGGGTGAAATGATTAAAAAAAAAAAAAAAATTAGAAGATTTTACAAGAAATAACTGGAAATCCAATCCTAAACTGATAACAAGGGATAAGCCTTTACACCTGTTCAAAAAACAAGGAGTGGGAACCACATGATAGGCAAACTTATCTCTAGCTGTATGTTAGTTTGGGAGTTAAAAGTTGGATGCTTCATACTGATGTTTTATGTAATTTCTTTGACACTGTAAAAAAATATAATGCCTTGTAGTCCAACATAAGCTAAGGTGACTGATACAGTTCACTGTTATTTTGAGTAGGTCCAACTCTGAACTATTTGCTGCATTCTCTAGTTGCATGTTTACATTATTGCTGCTGTTGTTGCCTTTAACTCTTTTTTGCATCATTGGCTAAAAAAAACCACACATTTTTACAAAGTAAACAAATCTATGGTGGCATCTCAATAGACTTTATATGATCTACTCCTATTAATAACATTTTATTCATATGCTTATTTTGTCAGAATATAGACAACATTTTTAGAAGAGCATATACCTGACTGCTAAATCTCTGTTTATCTTGTTTCTGTTGCTGTACTGAACACTGATTAAAATAAAAAACAAAACTGAACCCTTAAATTTGCTTTATCTCTGATAATGTAAGGTGACCTTGCTACTATTATTTATTCTTAAGCAAGTCCCCCTTGCAAGACAGAAAAGCCACTAAGACAAGAGGTTATTGATGGTGAAAGAACAAGAAACAAAGAGAAACATTGGAGAGCAAGAAGAATGATCAAAACAGTAGATACCAATTGATATTGCATTTAAATTTTTGAAGATCAAAGTTGGTTGGAAAGCAAAAAGGTAGAAGAGAGTTCCATAAATAAGAAATGCAAGAAAAAAAATGTTAGATTAGAACTTATACTTAAAAAATCTAAACAATTCAACTGTAAATTGATGAGACTTTGCTGCCAATGCAGTGCTGTGCTTAAATTCATAAAATCTTGGTTCTATAGCAAAGAGTTCATCCAAATATTTTACCATAAAAATTTTTATAAATAAGCCACAGGGAAGGTGTATTATGGTGGTGGGAATATAACTGAAGCCAAGATGCTAGATCAGGACCAATAATATTACTGATTCCTTTTTGGATTTAATCAATAATCTCTAAATATATAGCAAGTGCACAAGACAAGATGTAGCAGCAATATTTTTTATTTTGTTTGTTTTACAGCATATTAATCCATTGAACCATTTAATATCAATTGCAGATTTTTCTTTGGATTTTATCAAGAATCTCTAGATATATAGCAGTAGCATCAGTCCATATGTGGTAGCAATATTCAAAGCACAGATGAAGTAGACATCAATATGCAAGATAGATTCTGGAGAGAAAAATTATCTAGCACAACAAGTTTAAGAAGAGTTGTTAATATACCCAACATTGCTCAATTGAATACTCTCTTTTCTTTGACTGACCTATTCTTTAGGCTTCATTTGAAAGAAAGAAAAAGTTTTTTTTTTTTCATTCATGTATTACACCTGGTGATGGCTGGAAAATAGATTGATCATAATCATAACAATAAGTATGTACCCAATAGTGTTTGAACAAGTGAAGGTCTTCTTTCTATTATGTATTGAAAAAAGAGCTTCACTTGTTCAAACAGGTTGGGTACATACATATTTTTGTTACTGGATACTTATTCTTATTGTTGGATGTGCATTGTGGTGCAGTGAAACAAGAAATCGGAGAGCCAAGTTTGAAATGCAGTTGAATTTGTTGCATTCACTTTCATGCAAATACCCTTGGGAAAGGTGTTAATCCATCTCTTCTCCCTCTAACTATGAAATAAATAGCAGGACAAATTGGGTTCTACAGCCTTGATTGGCAACTAGTCTACCACACCTCCTGTGGGAAAATTTGCTGCCTATTCTGTCATGTTTTTTTTTAGACATGATTGCTTAAGCATGTATCATATATAGCACTTAACTGACTGACTCTTACTGTTAGTTGAAATTTATAAAACCTTCCCCTTAAAATGGTGTTTTAGGAAGATAAGTTTCTTAAGTCCACTAACATTTATAGTTCTTTCTAGAGGACTGATGGGGATTTCTTTCCTAAACTTTTGCTTAAGATTGTGAACAGTGAACAAATTGATTATATTATTATTTTTCTTTGGTTACACGTGCTACCTATTTTAGTTGTTACTGTTAGAAGAAATCATGTTTAATGGTTTTTGTTATCTGTCCCAGTTTTCCGTTTCTGATTCTCTAGTGTCAGTTTATGAGATCTGATGAAGAACAGTCATCTTTAAGACTTAAAAAATTCATTTGCTTGAAACCATTTTTAATCACTGACCTGATAAAATGGTTGTATATAGTGGATCTAGTTGAAAAACTTTTGAATAAGATAAACATCATGCATGACATCTAGATAAGAATCTAGATCTGACAAGGCTATTTAAGAACATAAATCAAGTTCTTAGCTTAATGTTTTGGCTTTGTAGCATTCTGGGTTAGGTTATAATGAGGAAAGAGTGCTTGGAAAATCTGATACTCATGGGACATGTTGAAAGCAAGAGACAGAGGAAAACAATGCATAACATAATGAACTTGAGTAAATAGATGATGGAACAGAATTTAGGAGAAATAACAAAAAGAGAAAATTTATTAGGAGCAACAAAGGGAAAAGAAATTGTGGAGAGCCATGATCGCCTATTCCTGACAGGACATGGCACTGGTTACATGATGAATGAATGCCAAATGTTTCCTTATAAGAAAACAGTTTCTATTATGTCTTCATTTTTTTTCTCTCTTACATTAAATCATCCATGTCAATTTTGTGTCAAGGCTCTCATAACATTTCACCTCTTGAGAGATTATCATAAGATGGGATACTTCATAAGAAACATGATAAAAATGAAAGTATAAGGAAACTAAATTAAATCATCTTGACTACATGACCAGACACACCTGAAAACAACAAAACAAATTAACTTAAAAACTAAAAGTGTCTGTGTTCTATTATTTTAACTGATGCTGAAGTTTTGGTATCTCCTCCTCCTTACTCATATAATTCTGTCAACAAAAAAATTACTTTAGTCCTATGAAGTCTTTCTATAGCAATGTTGTTCTTATGTTAATATTTTGGTTTTGTAGCCTCTTGCAGTGTTAGATGCTTACTACAATTTATCCAAACTCTTGGCTTTTAGTCTTGAGAATTCAGTGATTAATGCATTGAACATAATGCAAGCTTTGGATAATTCATTATGTTTTTTTTTTCTTTTTAAGAAGGGTGGGGAAAGTTAAAATATTTTTATAGGCTGGTAAACAGGGTAGTCTTGACGATAATTTCTGAAAGATATTGGCTGTTAGTATAAGTTTACAGTGTTTAGATGTAGATCAATAAGTTCATAACCAGACAAGAGTATTATTTGAATAGAAAATGTTACTATAATTCATAGAAAATATTACATGCTTTAATTAAGCAAGGATTGATTGACTGACTGACTCGGTTTCTACAGTTTTAGATTATAAACATCAGACAACTTATCCTCCCCTTCCCAGTACAGACTCATTTGTCTCCTCGATATCATCAGCAAATTTTTGAGGCCATTATCAATGAGTCACCATTAAATTCTTGGTTAGAGACAACCTCTTGTATGATGAGCAGTACAGGTTTCAATCAGCATGATCCACTGTTGATGTTCTAACTACCATTACACACAGAATTAGTGAGCCCTAGGCAATACACATACTACAAGAACCATAGCATTGGAGTAGATAGACTAAACTATCGTCCAGTTCACACTCCACCCACGTCTATTGAACAGGTGAAGAGGCTCATCCCTTGTTTCCTGTTTAGGATGTGGTTTCCGGTTTTTCTCTTTTCTAATCTTCTCACTCTTATGTAGCCCCCTGCACATCAGTGGCGTTACCGCCTTGCTTGGGGTGATATGATTTAAAAAAAAATCTCAAAGGCCTTCAACAATGTGTGGCACAAAGGTTTATTACACAAGCTCTTTAGTCATGAAATCACTAGATGAGTTTTTATATTATAAAACCCTTCTTAACAGGTAAATCTCTGTAGGTAGTTAATGATCGATCCTCCTCGGCTATATATAGTAAGTTTGTTTTGTTTTTTCTTTTACCATTAGGCTTTGAATTTTCTACATAAACAGGAAAAAAATGTACGCAGGTTCTGAAAAGTTATGTTGCTTATATTTGTCTTGCTGATTATTAATCTTGGTTAATACTTTTTGTTTTACATGTTCCTTAATAATTTTATCTTGAATGTATTGCTGCCCACTCATGTTCAAAAACACCTATCTGCTAGGGCAGCTAGATAATCCCTGTTGCAGACGCCTTCTCAGGCAGGCGTGTTTGTTCAAGACCCATAGAGCCAGCATGTGGTTTATATTGCATCTATGCCGAGTGGACCTTAGTTATAGTTTCTCAGAGAGGGCACTTAATCTGGCATGATTACCAGTTTGAACAAGGTTAGTACAGTATGTTCAAACTCTGTCATAAAGTCTTGGAACTTTGACAGTTTCTTTTATCCAGTTTTACTTACAAGTTTTGTATCAACCTGTGGTAGGGTTGTCAACAACTTTCAACAGTGCTGCATGCTGGAATTGTCTCTCTAGGTTGATATTATCAAAATGTCACATCCCAGACAAATCATTCATAGTGAGAATTGAGCACAAGACCCATGGTTAGGATGTTAATGTTCTTAACATAATGAGTACCAGCAGTCAATTACAAAATCTGACTTCAAATTCAACTGTATAATACACAACAAAACTTTTTTATAAACTGATTTATATCTTTAACTGAAGTCTTAACATTGTTTTCACACTAAAAGTATCACAAAATTGTTTTTGATACAAAAAATAAAATAACATATTGTTATCCCTTATATAAGGTGGTAGAGGAGACAAGTTCCTGCTGTCTATAAAATGTTCACAAGACATATGTCTTAAATGGGTGCAAGACAACTCAACACTCCTGACTGAATGCCAGGAAAACTCAACAACAGAAAAACATAAGTAAATTGTAAAGAAATTTTCTTCTAATAAAGTAAATCAAATAATGCAAAACAAAATGAAAATTTTTAAAAAAAATTATTTTTATTAAAATAAATCATAACATCATTTATTTTTTTAATGAAGTAAATTAACATTTTAAAATATTTCATGAAAAATAATTTGATAATTTATGATTTACTTTATAAAAAAATAATTAAAAGCAAAACCTGGTTCATATTTTATATAATGCTCTTTCAAATGCTTTATTCTATGCCTTGGAGGGATGATAAACAAATGCCTACTTCATCCACATAAAAATTCATGGTTATAAAAAAAAATAGTAAAGCTCAGTCTGAACAAATTCAAAAGGCTTAATTAGATCAAATATGATAAATAGTAAAAAATATTCAGGTCAGTTTGCTGATTTAAGTAAAAAGCAATTCTCCAAAAATGTTAGCTACAACAGATAAAAATAAAGATATGTAAATACTGATCAATGTATCAATGCCAAAAGACCAGTTATTCAGAAGTAACATAAGCTCATTAAAAATAACTGAGAAAATATTTTTATTGAGTTTTCTATTGTATTTTTTTTGTGTCGACACAAAAGATTTCTTTTTTTTTTTTGGACTTCATGCATAAATAAATTGTTTACATGATTATATGTTCCAAGCACTTTCAGCTAATATATTAGCTATTTTCAAGTACACAAATGTAATGCAAACTTTTAACTGCCAAAAACATCTAAAAAATAATTGAAGTTCTTATGACAAAAAAAAAAAAAACCCTAACCATATCAACTATGAACCCAGCTCTCTGATTTCTCATTCTGAATTCTAAAAAAATCAACAAGCAGTTTTGTTTTAAATTCCAGGATGCAATATAGTTTTCTATGAATTATTCAAATCAGAATAGACATCTTTATTGTTCAAATAACAATGAATTACTTCTTGATAGAATATAGACCATTGGTTGTTGCGATCAGTCCCTATCATTCTTTGGTATTATTAGTTCATATCATAACATTTTTAAAAACATATCACTGCACTGATATATGAGTTGTAAGTACCAACAAAAGGATGGAATTCTCATTGAAACTTTGGTAAACCTTCTAATAAAAGGTTCTCTGATAAAACTTTATAGATTTAGGTATTACTTATTTTAGTACATCATTTTATTTACAATTATTGCCATGTCAGTGCACTATTTGAACAAATTAGGCATAAATAATCAACAGTGGCTTTTTATAGTAATCTGTCACTTATTGCCAATTAGGTTTTTATCTTTACATAATTAGTGAAGTAATTCTAAGTAATATAGTTAATTTTGTTGGTAATGTGCTGCATAATTTTTTGTAACCTTTTACAATTTTTTTTTTTACAGTTTTTACTTACTGAATATAATAAAAAAATTACATGTTTTTCTTGTAGTGACTTAAAATTAGAATTCTGGTATTATTTTCCATTCAATGTATCTAATACAAAATATAACTTTATTTGGATTTATTCTTAAAATAATCAATTTTGTAAGTAAAAATCAAGTATTTCTGTACATTTTTCAGATGATCTTAAAAGTAAATGCTCAAAAATTGATAAAAGTTATGAATCTAATTGTTGGTGTCAATACTTATCATATCAAACCCCAGTTTTCATTGTGTTATATCCCAGGAGGGGATAAACAGAGAAAGAATAGTGCAAGAAATAATTCTTAACACTGAAAATATATGAACAGGGATTTATTATACCTCAGTACAATAAACCAAATACACGTACACCAACAAAACAGTTAACAAGAATAACAATCAAGAAGGCAATGTCTCTGTATAGCACGTATGCGTCCATCTCTTGAAGAAGGCTTTCGTCTAGTGACGTCTAACTCGCGTCTAAGGCCGATGGCTCTCGACTAAAGTTGATGACTCATATAATTACGATCACTCTCGTATAATGATGAACACTCTCGATCACTCTGTAATTCGTTCTAGTCCCGGTGTTTTATAACCCAAGCCATACCCATTCCTGGGTAGGACAATATATTTCACTACAACACATTGCAATGTTGATTTTCTAAAAAAGTGAAAAATCAACCTACCCTACTAGACAATAGTCAATGCATTATTTAAACAAATTCAGTCAGTTAAGTGCCGTACGTGATACACGCTTGGGCGATCATGTCTCGAAAGAGACATGTCTGACTGGGCAGGAGATTATCCCGCAGTAGGTTGCCATTGCTTTCTGCGGTAGACTGGTTGCCAGCCAAGGCTATAGAACCCAATCTGTCCTGTTATTTAACCCATAACTGGAGGGAAGAGATGGATTAATACCTTTCCCAAGTGTATTTGCACGTAAGTGAAAGCAACGAATTCAACTGGAATTCAAACTCGGCAAACCAATTTCTCGTTCCGAGCCGATATCCACTGTGCCACAATGCACATCAAATTAGCTGTAATTAATCAACAGTGCCTTTCTATATCCATTTGTCACTTATTGTTAAGACTGTTTTTACATAGACAAAGTAATCATTCTAATATTGTTAATTGAAATAAATGCTGCATAATTTTTTTGCTTTTGTCAAACAGAACTTTGCTTCAAAGAAGTCTGTAATATATTGATGAGTTCATCAAAACTTCTTCCCTCAAGTTTAATTACAACAACCATGAAAACAACTTTTAGCAACTGCATACTTATATGAATGAAGTTTACTGTAGTTTTATTCAACATAAACACAGACTGCTGTATCCTTTTAGAGAGACAACCTAATTTTGCTCAAAAGAGTTCCCTCCACTGAACCTTTCAGAATATAACTTCCTTTTACCTTCTCTTATATTTATATCACACAACTCATTCAGTATTCCTCTACCTTGAGTCGCTCTTAAGCCTTGCACTAGACAAATTTTAGTTAGAAAAATTAATGAAAAATTTTATGCTTATCATTTAAATAGTAATAAATATGTGAGACTTTAAATAACTCAGTCAGTTCCAGTTTTAACATATCTATTGATAAAGATAAGTATTTTGTAGTATGTCCCCCAACACACATGTGCATTCATTCCACAGAATGTCACAATACAATGTAGAAAAACAAAAAACGTTAAAATCAAGTATTGGCATCATGCTTTATAGTTTAACAATTTTGCTCACCAAAATATGAAGTTATATAGTAATGTTTAATTATAACTCTTACAAATGTAGATTGCATTATGTAATGGTTCAAATATCAAAGATAGCAAATATGTTATCTTTGGTTAATTTGTTTTTATGGCTTAACCTCTTTTTGGCTTATTTAAAGCCAAAACATTGTAAGAAGCTGCTTGACACTACCTAACTTCAGTGATCAAATGTGAACTGGTGTTTTCAGCATGATTTGATTATAAACAATAGATGTGTTAAAGAGACACAATGTCAGAGAAGTAATATAGGTAATAATATGGTGCTTTTGCTATATATTTAGAGATTCATGATAAAATATAAAGGAAAATCTTAAATGTCAGTGAACATGACCTCCATCTCAACTTGGAGGTCATGTTCACTGACATTTAACTCAACTTCAATCATTTTCCCATCTTTGTAATGTAGATTCTGTGCCTTTTCTATAAATATTTTCAAGGTGATTATTTTAATGAACTTTCATCTATGAACTTATTCACAATACTAGATTGGTAGCTCAGTCTTATCATTTCACAATTGTGATTACTTGATAGAACTTATGGTTACATGTTAACAGTTTCTTATCTCACACTTTCCATTTGTGGAACTCTTTCAGTTTCTCAACTTTGATTTCCAAACATCTAAGTGCAACGTCAATCATTATCTTTTATCTTATTAATTCTTGTTCTTTTATTGCATTGTCCTCTCTCCTTAATAATGTTTTTATTTTTCTCTCATTATTTCACTCAGTAACCTCTTGCATCTTAGTGGTTTTATTGCCTTGATTGGGATGAAATAATTAGAAAGAAATTCCTATTTACAAGAGTAAAATGTAAAGAAAACTTTGGGTTATTTAGATTCATGTATATTAAAATCGTTAAGTACTTACAAGTGTACAATATTAAAAGAATGCATTTGTTAAGTTTAGATCAATTCTAAAGAGCAAGAAAATAAATACTAATATCAATTCAGTGTTAGTTAACCTTTTACCAATGATCCTGTGATCTTATGAGTGATGAATTATTTTCTCTATCACAGATGAAACATCATAAGGCTCACACTACTCTTTTGTTATTTTCATGGCAAATGTTCTGACAAGCAATATTCCTTAGTTCTGCCAGTTTTGACCTTCATAACTAAAACGTACCCCACCATGTACACTGAGATTAATAATACCCATTCCCTTTGTATTAATTAATAAGAAAGAAGTTACATTTAGTCAGCTTCTTCCCAAAAATTGCTGCTTTGTGGAACAGACTCCTGAGGGGATGCTTACCCAATCACTACAATCTTAACCTCTTTAAGGCTAAGGTTAACTATTATCTTTCCTACATATCCTCATAAACAGCACATTTTACCTGCTACTCTTACAAGCATCAACATCAATTAGTAACCCTATACCTTAAGTGGCTCATGGACTTTGTATTGAGTGAACAATTAGTAAAGTTAAATTACCTAACATTAAAATAAATGAAACCCAGGTTGATAAACATTTGTGTTCTTTTTAAAGTAAATTTTTTTGAAAAAGGCCTGAAAAAATGAAACCAAATGATAAACACAGAAAGAGTTTCAGACTCTGTATCAAGTTGAAATTTATTTACCTTGCATGACATCTATATTGACCAGTGGTGCACCAAGTAGAAAATAAGTGTGGAGAAATTATATAAAAGAGATTAAATTCATTAAAAATAAACATTGTATAAAAACAATGAGTCAACTATTAAAAAAGAAAAAAATGAAGATACCAACACAAAATTGAAAGAAAAATGTTTAAATTTAAAAAGAAAAGAAAAAGCAGATTTTATTCCCTTTTAAAAAAGTTAAAAGTAACCAGACACCACAAAAGAGAGAAAAAAAAACTGTGACTGTGAAAGTGAGAAAATTCAGTCAAAGAGAAGAGAGTGAGCCCGCATGCTTGCTTGCCTTAGAATAACGTCTTGGAGACTCTTTCTTTTGTTGTGTTTTATATATATATGTGTGTGTGTGTGTGTGTGTGTGTGTGTGTGTAAATAATGAGACAAAATAGAAAACTTTTACAGACCATGCATTTTGTTGACATGTACTAGGTTAGCATCTTCAGGTAGTGTTTTACATCCTAATACACACATATATGCTGTAGGAAATATTTTAACCTATAATGCTCTTTCTTCTGAAATATATTCTTTCTATTCTCAATATTAAAAAAGTTTGCATTCTTTGCTATTTTAATAAAATTTTCAGTGATAATTTTTTATAAGATATTCACTTGCCCCAGAGGAACACAAAATAAAATCAAGAATTTTAGCTATATCTTTTGCTTATCTCTCCATAGTATTCATCTTGAAAATGACATTTATTCTGATAAATGCTTTCTCTGATTATTATGGTTTTAAAAATGGACTTTTTAAAAATATATATTCACATAAAATATATTAAAAAAACAAAGTGGGAAGAGCAAAGATTAGAAGAAAATAAAGAAATTACTTATCATAAAGTGTAGTACATTTTTTATAGCCATATAGTTAAATGTTTTTTTGTTCTTGACTCTGAAGAGTGAGGAACAATAACTGTCTATCATTTTGTTGTTTCTTTTTGGTTATGTTTTTTGATTTGCAACTTTACAAAGGAGCAATTTTTTAATGCTTTTACACTTCCCACTGTTTTAATATGATATGTGACTATATACTTTCAAAATATTCATTTTTAAAGCCATAATAAAAATTTCTGATTAGTAAGGAATTACTAAGCAAATAAGGCAATCTGAAAGACTTATTCTTCTCAATGCAATAGTTTGTTTTTGATAAATATTGAATGATAACAAATGAATTATTTTTAACAATTACCTTTGCTGCTCTGATTCCAATTTGTCAAGCCAATTGAAATATTTTTGTTTAGAAAACTTAAAAGTAAAAAGCTTTATAATATTTAGATTATACTATTGAAATTATACACTATTTACATTGTTCAAACTTTTATCCTTATCTTGTTCGTGGCCATATTGAAATAAAGATTTCAGTTTAAAATTCCAATCACTAGAAGATGGCTGGAGTGTACAATGGCTGCAACATTGTGACTATGACAAAAAAGATAAGGACAACACTCTGAACAATGTTAATAGAGTAAAAACATTGGTGTCACTCTTTATCTCCAGTTAAACAGCTGAAAATTTTGCTTGGCAATATTTCCCTGCAAATTCAAAGTCTTGTTCAGGACTTCCAAATCCACTATAAATTTGAGTAAATTATATGTGTGCACAGGAATACATATAAGTTTCATTAAAGAATACTGACAAGGTACTGGAATCAAGTTATTTTTTTATTCAATTTTTTTCTGTTTATATCCTTGATAATAGAAGAACCAAAAGCACTTGAATAGTTTTTACACATTTTATGTCCAGAAAAAAATACTTATATGAACACAATAAAAAATAAAAAACTTAACTGCAGTACCTTGTGAGTTGTCTTTAAAGAAACTTGTGTAAAAGAGGGATTGTTGCCCAAATACACAATTATATATGCAATTAGGAATAATAATATCCAATACTTGTTGATGTTAACTAAGTTTCAAAGATGACAAGTATTTAACTTTATTATTTCTGATTTAACTAGTTATCATATCACAGCTCTAGTTAAATATCAAGCACTTTATTAGCAAAAATCCTGTTCACCTTGATTGTATAATTTTACTTGGCACAGGGTGTGATAAATAAAATGTTGCCTAAATTACTCAACAGTGAAAATAACTCATTTTAATAGATATATTTACCAAAATTGCAAAAAGATTCAATAAAATTGCTATTGGTTTCAACCCTGGGCTCCAGACGACTTTAGAATTCTCAGCAACTCTTCTGGATGGTCTCCTTTAAGATGGTGAATTCTGCCATAAACCTTGCCTTCAGTTCATCTTTGATATTACAAGGAGTTTTGTTGGTCTCGCACTCAACTGCACCCCACACATAATAATCAAGGGAGTCCCAAACTGAGGAGTTAGATGGCCTGATGTAAGGGGTGATGCAGAAATTGTCTGACAATTGTAATCACCATTAGATTCATCCAACTTTTTTTGAACCCTCTGCACTGTTGTTAGATTGACACCCAAATACTGAAATATTTGCATTAAAGGTTCCAGTCTTAATGCCAAGCAGTACAGAAAGCCATTTCCAAATTTCTGGGAAAGGGAATTGTATCATGGTGCTCTTTTTCTTGCAGATGAGACCCAACTGACCCTACTATGATGCGCAGTCAACAAAATAAAAAACAAACAATGTGCATGGCAACAATTAACTTCTTGCACACTGTCTTTTACATGAAAGATACCATCATATATACATAAAATTTCAAATATAACTAAAAATATATCTACAAAAGAGCAACATAAATAAGTACCATTTAAATATGTAGTGCTTAATATATAAATGGAGTGTCTACTCAAGTACAAGTATCCACTAATAATTACTTATAAAGTGATATAAATTTGTTGGATTGATAAATGAATTTTAGTAAATTCTTTGTTTATATTTGGATACAAAACTTTGTGCAAATTTGAAAAATTTTGAGAGATTATATGCAAGAGAAATTTTGCATGAAAGTATCAAATTTAATTTTGCCTGACTGCGTGTCTTTGTGACCAACATGGTATAGGCACACCAGGCTAAATGGTGGGCCTCTCTACCCTAAAAGATGAATGCTTGATTCCTGTCAAAGAGTGAAAATTTTACTTTAAGAATACTCAAAATTACAAGCTAGTACGTGAATATAAATAGACATACTGTTTAATATACAAATGGACAGCCTACTCAAATATGTATATCCACTTATATATACAAGTTTATATAAAAGGAAAGATTCCTAAATGAGTAATGACTTCTAAAACTTATCTAAAATCAATGGTGCTACTGAAAAATTTGATACAAACTATTTCCCACAATAAATATCTTGATGTTTGACCACTGAAATACTGATCTTAGGAATTGTGCCAGGTCAAAACCTTTTTAGCACACCCTCACAGAAATTTACCTTTATAGTGAGAACTACATGTACATCTTATACTAAGGATGCATATATGTATCTTGGTAGCTGAAGAAGTTGTTATCTTTGTTATAAAATAAAGCATTATCAACCATTATTCATTTTTGATTAATACTTCTTTGGTTGTAACTTCAGTTGATTTTTTTTTATAGTTTTCTCATCATAAAACTCAGACTGTCATTTTAGGGCCACTGGTAAATAGAGTGGATTGGAAATCATAAATAAGCTCTTGATACAAATTCTTTTATTAATAATGATTGACAATGCTCTAATTGTAATATTTCTAGTAAATGTTAAAAAAAATTAATAAATAAACATGGCATTAGTGAGCAATTGAGGAAAAATAAGTAACAGGTTTATATGGTTAGATTCAATCTCCTGTCAACAATAAATTTGTTGTAGCTCAACCAATCGGGATAGATATGATAAGAAAAAATTCCTGTGGCAAAAAGGATGCAAGTTCAATCCTTGCTAAAAGCTTTATGATCCACATTGTTTATTTGAGACCACAGAATGAGAGCCTGAGTAGTTGCTATAAAAAGTAACTGAAATTAAGATGAATTCAATTCTTTTCCAATATAATAGCTGCTTTGTCATTTTATTTTTTGTGTCATGGTACTATTTGTAATAATATTAGTCTTTTCATAAATAGACATATTCATTCAAATAGGTTCAACTTTAGACCTATATCTAAGCATGTTGAACCAAAAACATATTTAAACTATTCTAGGTATTAATGAAGAAATTATATCTTCTGTGAAATGGAAGTTGATGCGCTTGATAGGAAATATGATAAATATGAGTTACAAAATACATTAGTAGCATAAAAGCAGCAGAAACAATTTTATGGCAGAATAAGTATTATGACGTAATAGTTTCTTAGAAAAAATATAAAAGCCAAGCTGTATATTTCAATGCATTATTTTGAGAATTGCTACTTTCATAACTATATATAGTATCCTATATCAATAGCACTTAGCTATAGCTCTAAACGTAGGAGGATAATATGTATATGCATTAATATATATTTTATAGCTCAGTTATTACATTGAGCAGTTTTTTAATACCAGAAAAAAATATTTATGTATGTATGTAATTTCATGTATATTCACTTTATATTATATATATATATATATATATATATATATATATATATATACACACACATGCACACTACAGTTCAAATGTTTAATGACACCCCTGGTAATTTCTTATATTGGCCCACAATGTAGTTGCTTTGTACTTTGAATAAGAGAAAATTATTATACAAGGTTTTAAAAAAAAAAAAAGTGAGACATTTTTTTTATTCGGAATTTTATTTTGACAAAAGAAAAAAGCATTTTATGATTAAATTTTTCTCTCATTAAAATATCCTCCTTTAGCCTTGATTGCTGCAGCACAAATTTTTGGCATTCATTAAAAAAGTTTCTCAAAGTAGAAGTTTGATATATAATTCCACTTTTTTTCAATGACTAAGAGCTATTTCAAATATTTTTTTTTTTTACACTTCTGTCAAGTTCATCTCATGGTAATTCTGGGGTTGGCTTCAAACTTTAATTGTAGTGTGTGTATGTGTATATATAAAAACAACGTGGAAGACTGTGCAAAGCCAAAATTGCTGACAGTCAGTGGAATACTGATAGAAAGGCATTTAAGGCAAGCAAACTTTGTAATGAAGTGCTTGATATTATATAAACTCCTAATTTCTTCCTATATGATAATATAGAAATTAGATCAAATCCTTTAAAATATAGGCATACAAGGTCCACCCAAAGATTGTCATATTTTTAAAACCTTGTGAGTTCTTCTATGTTGGATTATACTATTACTGTAAGTGTGCCAATGAAAAATGCAGAAAAGAGAAAGAGAGAGAAATTTAAAAGCATACAGAAGTGATCAATCACTTACGAGATTTTGCTTACAATGGCAATTTAGTTCATTACTATTTTGACAGGAGTCATACTTCTTTTCTGCTGAAAAACATGGTGAATACAAAGATACTTAAGCAATTTAAATAAAGCCTTGATGAAAGCACGTAGAAAGTGAGCTGATAACAATTTAGGAGAAATAATCATACTATACATTTGCATAATACAATATGGATAACATTTGTAATTTATTTGCATGAATATTCTTTTTTTTCCCTTCTTATCAATGTTTCAACTAATGTTTTTCCTGTCTGTTAACCCTGAGAAGAGATATCCTTATATTCTAAGTACAAATTGAACCCACAAATACAAGTTTATATGACCAGATCATTAACTTCCAATTACTAAATTTTGAAAGTGGTTTCAACAAAAAGAGTATTTTGCTCAAGTAAGCTATTTAGTTATTTAAAATGTATTCTGGTCGAGTGCCCCTGCTATTCACCTCAGGATTCTTGACAAAATACAACGGAGAATCTGTAATGTGATCAATACCAACTTGACAGCTTGGCTGCAGTCGCTGTCTCACCGGCGTGACGTGGCTTCCCTGTGCCTCTTCTATAAATACTTTCACGGCTTCTGCTCCAATGAACTTAGATCACTGGTGACCCCTGTGTACGAATTTACATGAGCTACAAGATTAGCAACTAGGTCCCACCGTTTTACAGTGAAACTGATAAAATGTAACCGCAATTTCTACTCTAACAGCTTCTTTTCATGCACTTCCCACCTGTGGAATTCCCTTCCATATACTTGCTTCCCTGACAGCTACAATCTCCAGGAATTTAGATGCAAGGTCAATAGACATCTATCACACTAACTCGCATCCATTCTCACAAGCTCTTTTTTCAACTACTTTACCCCCATCCTTGGTATTCTCATCTGTCTATTACCTAACATTTCCTATAACTAACCCCTCTTTCTCATCACTTTCCCCTATGTAACCCCCCTGTGCAACAGTTGCTGTAGAATGCCTTGCCTGGGATAAGATGATTAAAAGGAAAAGAAAAATTACAAAAAGTAAAAAAGGGTGTAATTAAGTGACAATAAAAAGAAAATCACAACTTTTGTAGTTGGTACTATGAAAATAGGAGCAAGAAAAAAGAAAAAAAGAAATAAAAAGGAATTAACTAACTGGTTATCACTTCTCAGCTGTCAAGAGTTTGATCAAGGAGAGTAAAATTGTTTTTTCAGTTTTGTCTTCTCTTAACACTTCAATATATGGTCTCCTATGAAGAGAGACACTTCATTTAATGTTTCTTTTTATTTCCCTTTTATTACAACAGCCTCCAGAATTTAAAGTTTTTTTTTTCATTGTATCCTGTATAATATTTTTAGTGTTATCTACTAAAATTTGTCTAATATTGATATTATTTTGTTTATTTGTCATATGTTCCTCTACATGTATGCAAATTACACTAAATTTTAACAAGTTAACCTAAAAGACAGTGCAATATATAATAAGTAATGGTCACTACTGGAAGTATACTCTACAGTTAGAAATTTACTTTAAAAAGTGCTCAATACAAAAGTAGAGCAATAATATATGGTAATTATTATTATTATTATTATTATTATAATGGCATACTGCAACTTGATAGCTATAAAGTTTTGGCGTTAAAACGCCATCATCAAGCAGTAAAATGTGGTTAATTTATTTTATAATATAAAGATAAGGATTATTCAAATAAATAAATAAATTAAATAAAAATGAAAAAATAAAAACAAGGTTAGCCAATGAGATGAATTAAGTGGAGTGGGAGGTAATAACACTTCAAAGAATGGTGTGCATACAATTCACTAAACAGTAGTGTAGCAAAAGCTTCACAGAAGAAACCCAGACATGTCAAATTTTAAACCAGAAGAAAAAGATAAAGCATTAAAAATAGATAAAAGGAAACAAGAAAAAACAAAGAAGAGAGAAGATAAATTCAATTTTGGGAATTTTATTATATGGATTTTTTTCTTGTAAGCAAAGGAAACATATTTCATGTAAAGATTTACATATTTTAGCTTTAGTTAATATTTTTCATTTAACTGTAGGAGTTTGATTTGCATCTTTCAAATGCCAGTAAGATTTAGAGAGAGAAGTAGAATTACTATATGCTTTATTATTGAAAGATAAGTTATGCTGGCAAACTCAAGGCTTAAAATTTTTCTTAGTACATTCGATATGTTTGGTAATATTAGGATTTTCATTGGTATTGACAGTAGGTTGATATACAATAGTACCTGTAAAGCATTTATTTTGCATAGGACAAATGTTAGGGTTATGACAGTTGCAAGAACTTGTGTTATTATCAATATTTATGGTACTTTGGTTATAATTAATATTATTATGTTATTTTAGAATTCTATTATTGTGTTTTTTTATTATTGAGATTATCGATGCAGCTATAAATTTTAGTGTATTTTTATTAAAAATTTTGTCAAGTGGATTATTAGTTGGGAAGTGTTTTTGAAGTAGATTAAAAGAATTTATTGCCTAACAAATTGTCCAAACCATTTGGTTAAATGGTGGTGCATACCAAATTATTTTCCTATTTCGATTATGTTTGGTATTATGATTGATTTGTTTATTATATTTAATATCTTTGCATATATAGACACTATTTTTGAGGGCTGTATTATAATAATGGTTATGCTGATAGAAAAGGTCTTCAGTGGAGGAATTATTGCTAATTCTGTGTTCAACTGAATGAAGTATATGTTTAATAATATTTTATTTCTAATATACCACATTCACTTTCTTTTTTCCTTTAATTCATTTTTTTATGCTTCGTCTTATCCTTCTCTTGGTTTAAAATTTGACATGTCTGGGTTTCTGCTGTGAAACTTTCGATACACTACTGTCTAGTGAATCATACACACACGTTCTTTGAGGTGTTATTACTTCCTACTCCACTTAATTCATCTCATTGACCTTGCTTTTATTACTTCAATTTTATCTATTTATTTAAATGTCCTTATCTATATATTATAAAATAAATTAACCGCATTGTATTGCCTGATGATGATCTTTTAACACCAAAACTTTATAGCTATCAAGTTGCAGTATGTCATTTATTATTATAATAATTGCCATATATATATATATATATATATATATATATATATATATATATAAACAGAAAGTTCTGGAAATTAACAAATTGGAATTAACAACCAACATATTTGAACATTACTTTTTAAGTCAGTTGTTAATTCCATTTCATTAATCTCCAGAATTTTCCATAACATTGTTTACATTTGTCTACATTACAATGCATTTTAGAGTAGAGATGCTTACTTACTAAAATCAAAAGTTGTTTATATAAGGATTGATTTAACTTTGATTAGACTGTGGAATTATTCGTGGTCAAGCAGATTAAGATACACCAAATCAAAGACACGAATTTATGCTAGTTGGTTTCCTATATAGAGAAGTAGTAAATTTATGTGTCTTCTTAATTATAATAGTGAATGCCCCCAACGATACAAGTTAGCTGTTATAAAAAACTTACTTCAACACACAAATGATATCTTCTTCCAAATCTATATTTTATAAAGAATTACACAACATTAAGCAAACACTAGTCAATAATGGATTTCCTAACTCCGTTATTGATCAACAAATTAAAATGTATCTCAACAAAATTAACAATAGCTCTAACAATAATGATAATATTAATAATAATGGTTTACATCAAAATAAACATAACACTATTAACTTATACTATTGCAACCAAATACATAATAATTATAAACAAGATGAAAAAACTCAAAAACATAATACGTAGAAATGTTAAACCAGTCGAAAGTATTAATCAAATTAAACTCATTATATATTATAAAAAGTCTAAAACAATTGACCTCATAGTCTATAATAACCCAACAAGCACTAAACTAAATTCTTTACAAAAAACCAATGTAGTGTACCAATTTACATGCCCATTCAGAGATTGCATCTCTGATACTAATCAAAAACCTAGTACATATATTGGTTTTACTACAACCACGCTCTCCCGTAGACTTACATGTCATCTTTCTGATCAGAGTACTATTAAACAACATTTCTCTGAAAAACAAACATGTAGGTAATATCAGACAGATTTTGGTCAACAATATGGTGATCCTTACTCATACACACAGTAAGAGGAACCTGCAGATATTGGAGGCCATGTACATCAAATCAAAACAACCAACACTCAATAAAATCAACTTTAAAACAGGAAATAACATATTACATTGCATTTGACTACATGGTTTTGTTGTCATTTCGCGCTATCCCGCGGTGTGACGTCATAAAACCGCATCACAAACTTAAGAACTGCGTTTATTATTTTTGGTAACTATTGCCGTTGCCAAGCGGAGTTTTATGTCAACACAAAATAAAATCGTCGGTGATGGTGGATTTTATAATATTTCAGTTTAAACTACCTCTCTGAAGATGGCTCATGTAAGCCAAAAGCTTAGAAGAAAACCAATAAATAATTATCCAAATGTTGGAGAATTTTTGTCTTTATTTTCAACTGAAATTAAAGCAAAAATACGACGTTTAGAACGGCTCATGATTAAACATAATAGACATTCATTGTCTCTTATATTTAATAGAATATGTTTAGAAAATTACTTGCTGCCTTGATATACTAAATATATATATATATGTGTGTGTGTGTGTGTTTGTGTGCCATTGACTCCTATAAGAAGCTTATGTGACCTTTGACAGATTTTTTTTTTTTTTTTTCATCCCAGCCTCCTCACCAGCAGGAAAGCTAGTGGGGAAAGCTGGTTGAGATGCCAATCATCCATCCATGCAGCAGGTTGTACTGGGTTACATGTTATCAGTAACAGGCCTAATTCTAGCCTAACCAAAATCATATTCAAATCTAGAAAACAATATAAAATAAGAAACCAGCTGTCTTCTTTGAGTCAGACTTATAGAACCAAGTGCGTAGTAGAAGAATCTGGTATGGTACACTGTATTTAGAAAGAAGATACACTTTACCCTCTGGAATAAGATCAAGATAATATTTCTACTGGAACAGTTCATTTCAGCTTCCTACATGCTACAACTCTGGATTGCACTTATTTTATTTATTCTCAGATTTTAATGTTTGTCTTCCTCTTGTTTATTTTCATTTGTAATTATTTTAGTCTGAAGAGATTATTTTAAGCTAAACTAGATTTTCATTACAAAATGAGTATATCTAAAGCCATTTCTCCATTAAACAGAAAAAAGGACAAAAATTGTTTCCAATCTACAGCAATATATCTCTAGATTCTATTTTATGAAATATGTATCAAAGTGACAGGATATAAAAATAATTAATAAATAAATTTGGTCTAATATGATAAGTATTATTTTCACCCATTTATTACAAATATAAGAATTAGTAAATTCATCTTATATATATACATAGAAAAAAAATTTTAAATTTAACTATTGTTTTCTTTCAGGATTAAAAAAAAATGAAGAAAATTATTGATTAGTAATGTATTGCTGTATTCAACTGCTTTTTAAATGTTAAAAGAAAAAAATTATCAATTTTTATGTTACCAGAGAAAAGATTAATTGCCAGTGAATGTCGACTAAGATAATTACTCTAAAAAGAAAAAATATTTAAAGTATTTACCATAGATTTAAAGAAGAAAAAGTGAATAAATCATAATACCATATATAAAGGACAGTGCAATTTTCTAAAGAAGTAATGGATTTTTATTTATTAATTCAACAGATTTTGTTACTTTAAATGTTATTTATAGTGAACAAGAATATTTGAGATTCTATTCTTATTAAACAGCATATTTATTTTCATCTACCAGCCACAATATTCAAGAAATCTCATTAAAAAAAAAAAAACCTAATGAAATTTCTAAAATATTCAGGCTTGTAGACGAAAATAAGTGGATCATCTACTCAAACATGATATCCACTATAAATAATGTTTAAAGTGATAAAATTTGTCAGGTTAATTAAAAAAAAAATCCATTACTTCTTTAGAAAATTGCTTTTATTACATTTGACTATGAAACTGAGCAGGTATGAAAAATTTTGAGAAGTCTATGGTGAAAGGAATTTTGCTTAAAAGTAATAGTCAACTTTGCCTGATTGGGTAAGTTCTCTGTAACTCAACAGGGCAGATTGGATCTAACGATGGTTCCTTTTTCCAGAGGAATGCAGATTCAAATCCTACTTGAGGGCACATATTTTACTTTAATAATACTTCTCAAATATTCAGGCCAGTCGATAAAAGTAAATAAATATACTGTTTTCATAAATAAAAACTCCAATATGAGTATCCACTATAAATAACATTTAATGTGATAATAAAATATGTGTATGTTAAAAAAAATTAAAAAAAAATTAAAAAAAAAAAAAACAGGATATAACTGCAAATATTCTAACACTGAAAAAAATAAGGCATAATTTTGGCATAATTTCTGCCTGAACTTCTGTGATGCAGAATTATCATTGTTTACATTTAGACTAATGTCCTCATCTTTGTTAAACACACAATCCCTGTACCACCAAATAAAAATACAAATGCTTTAATCATTTAGGTTATTATCCTGTAGCCTAGGTGATTAAGTTATGAGTTTTCAAATTTAGAAATATAGTAATTGTGAGTTCAATCCCTTGGCGAGGTAGTACAGATTCAAGACTTGGGGAAAACACAACAATATTTGAGAAGTACTTAAAAAGAACTAGACAATATATCCCGAAATATAGACAGTAGAATGAGAAAAATCTATCCCTGTAGAATAAAGAGTTTCGTTTGAAATTCTTTGATGGTTATGCAGATCAACAGATACATGAAAAAAAGGCTGGAGAGCACAATGACCAAAGTGTTGTGATAATAACAAAAATGAAGACAATAGTCTGAATATAAGCAATTATTGGCATATTAATGCCTTTTTATTTTAAGAAAGGTAAAAATGCAATTCAAACAAAACATTTATGTGGTTTATATAAATGACTAAATGGGTCAAAAGTGGAGATTTCATCCCAGGTGATGCTCTGCAGTTGGAAGACCAGCTGAGGTTGATAGGAATCAAAACTGATGTATTATTTAAAAATAATCCATGTTATACAATGTATTATTTACTGCAGAATATAAATGAACAATCTAAATTTCTATGTAGAGTTGAATATGAATGCCAAGGTGTGAAAAGTGGAGATCTCTCCTTGGGTGATATAGAACAGCAAAGTTTGATAGAGATCAAATGAAGACATTGAAAATCCTCTGCATTATATGAAGCAGAAAACAGTCAATATATTCAAAATATCCAAATGGTTATGTTAGACACTGTGATGTGTGACATCCACACAAGTAAAGTAAAAAAAAAAAAAAAAAAAAAAAAAAAAAAAAGTGAAAATGTTTCATTTCTGAACAAATTGTAACAAACAATGAAAACTGGATAGTTTACAAGAACAGTAAAGTAAAAAAAATGATGAAACAAGCAAAATTAATTACATTTACTGTACCAACAAAGGTGATGCCATTAAATCAACTGAAGGCAGCAATGTCGAAAACTGCTCAGAATTAGTTAAGAGGAAGGAAACAATACAATATTATATGAGAATAATATCAGACTGTATGTTTATTTAGTAACCATGCAAAAAATTGTTATAGACTGGGTGGGAAGTCTTCACTGATTCACCTAGTATTGTATCTTTTAATAACAATTTATTCTAGTCTTTACAGAATTCCCTTAATCTTTAGGACTCTGTAGGTAACTATTTTCACCAAGTAAAATGTTAGCCAAGCTAAATTTGAATTTCTTGGTTGTGTAGTCATATCCTTACATGGCAACACCTAAAACAATCTTGACTGAAATTTAGAGCCAGGCTACTGCAATTTCAAATACATAGAATTAATATATAAAACACTATATTTTTTTTTGGGGGGGGGGAGTGATTCCATATCCAGTAAAAGGGGAAATAATATTTATAAATGGTGTAGAGTACTAAATGTTAATGAAAAAATATTTCAGTTTCCAGGAAGACTGAAAAGATTCTTACAGCAATTCTTTGTCAAAAAAGAAAACTTTCTTAGAAAGTACAATTATAAAGTCATCTATAAATGGAAAAGATTGATATAGCAAAATGGTAAATATTTTGTTTAATAACGTTAATACTGCAACAACAAAAAAAAAAAAGATGATTCTTATTTTATTTGATAAATCAAAAACCTGTTACAAATAGTATTTTATCACAATACTTTAACTTGATACAGTCCTGAATATTACTATTATTTTATTACATACTGTTTTATATATACTGTTGTTGATTTTTATCACAATAGATATAACATTCAATATTACAATAATATGAATAAAAACTACTATAGAAATAACAGTAATAAGCCTAACAAAAAAATCTGTAGCATTATGTTCTTTTAGAAACCTGAAAGAAATCATTATATTGTAAGACAATTTTTCCTCAAAGTCTTTCTTTTCCTTGAGAGAAAAGAGAGTCAGAAAGGCTTTTGCTTAAGTGGCTTTTAAAATCATACATGAAAATAATATGAAAATACAATGGCTAATATGAGGTCTAAATAACAAAGAGAAGTGTATTACTATAAAAATTGCCAAAATCTACCAATTTAAAAATGGTATCTTTTTAAAAACTGAAGAAAACTTAATTGTAATAAAGTTTCATATTGAATCATTTTTTTTTTTTGGCAAAGTTTAACAATCATAACCAGAAAAAAAAACCCTTGTGTCAAAAAGACATTTTTTTTTCTCTTGACATCACTATTACTGTATACTCTCTTGGCAATTTTTGTTGTTTTAAAAGGCTAATTTTAGAATTTTAATAAAGCCCGAACATATAAAACTGGATTGAGACAATTTTTATTTACTTGGTTCCTGACCTATTTTAGTGAATTTATGGGGGCGAGAATAAATTAAAGAAATGCCTGGAAAGTGCATTTTTTTGAAACTTATAATTTCAATTAATTGTTGCTATTTGTTTATTTAAATTTCTTTTTCCTTCATAATGTTATGTATAAAAGAAATTTGTTTTCAAAATTATTTCTTTGTAAATGATAAATATTACATTGTAGTTAGTTAAACATATTTTCATATTTTTGTAAATAAACAATCTAATAGTTTTTACTACTTTTGTTAATTAAAAAAAAAACAAAGAAAATACATAAATTTATGGATTTTTCATAAAACTCAAAAAGATTTTTAAAACAATAATTGCCAAGGAAGTATACAGGAATATCACTGGCAAGAGAAAACTGTCCTTTTGACACACTGTTTAACTGTAGGTATATTTGTTAAACTTCTTTTTTGTTGTAAACCATTGGAGACTGATGCCTTTATAAATATAGACAAGAAAAACAAAAAAGTGAAAGAAACAATCACCAGGAAACCTAGAGAGAGAGAGACCTAGAAAATGAATTACAAGAAATCTTCAAGGCAAAACATATTGAATGGCTTCAGTACTGAGAAAAAAAAAATACACACAAAGAAACCCAACACCTTAATCCTTCCCCATAAGAAATAAAAGTACACAACAATGCACACAGAACATTCGTTTTCACCTGAAAAAGCTGATACATGGAGAGGTTTCCTGAAGGTCAGGCTTGAGGTACTTTCTGAAGCTACAAGTGGAGGAGGAAAAAAAAAACAAAAAAAAACAAAAAAAAAACAAAAAACCACAATTGAACAATTTAAGGGAATTTATTATTCATTTTTTACTAATATTCCCTTCAGTTTTTCTTGCTTTTTTTTTTACAGCATCCAAATTGTCATTCTATATCCTTGGAAGCCTGCCTTGCCATGAAGGCTTAACCAGTAAACAAATACCATATACATTCTTTTCTATCTGAATTCTGGGACGAGGAATTATCATTATTTGCATGCAGAATACTGTCTTTATCTGTCACGTACAGATAATAATCTGTTGTAATAAATTGTCCCACACTCCCTATCGCCTACGTGAACTGACTATATCAGTAGCCATATATAGTGAGCACAGGAGATACCTGTGTCTTGCTTCAGCAATTACTACTCTGCCACCATTTTCCCAATCTTGCCATAGTGTATTTTCTTTACAATAAACCTCTCTTTTTTCATCTACACATGTTGCTGTTCTTTCACTCAAGTACCACCTTATCTGTTTGTAATCTCTTTAAAGGATACAATATAATCCATATGTAAATAATCATGACTTCTGTTGAAAATGCATCTTTGTTATTATTATCACATCACTTTAGCCATTGTGCCCCCCAGCTTTTGTCAGGTTCTTGTCACTGTCTAACATTCAGAGAATTCCAAACTGAATCCTTTTGTCTTATAGAATAATAACCAAGTGGATTAAAGCATTGGTTTGTGAATTTAGTAACATAGTAATTGTGAGTTCAATACCTATACATACTTGGATTCAATGAAAACAGAGTGAGCAGTAACTGCACAGTACCAAATAAGTACTAGACAAGATAGCCCACTAGAATGAAAAGAAAATCTATCCTTATAGATTAAATAATAGGTTCAGATCAAAATTCCCTGAAGGTTACCTGGATCAACGAGCACCTCATGAAAGCCAGAGGGTACGATGGGTAAAATGTTGTGATAACAACAAAGACGAAAACAATAGGCTGCATATAATAATGTAAATAACTATATTATTTTCTTTGAAAATGTAGGAGTGGCTGGAAAATAAAAGATACACAGCTTATTTAAATAATGTCTACAGTTAAAATTTCTGGACTTAATAAAACATTGTCATAAGTCAGGCTTCCATATAGAAATGATACAAGTTAAAATCTCAGAGGTTTATTGTTTATTTCCAATCTATGCTGCTTATATAACTGTTGCAGAGTAGTAACCTATGAGTTGTGATGAAAAGCAATAGAAATCAGATAAAAATACTATTGAAAAATTAATAACTGAAAATGCTTCATCTAAGAAATTTTTAAGACTATTCCATCTATGAACAATGTCTACCTAATTCAACAAATGACTTTATATATTAATACATCACTGAGGATTTATAGGACACTTCTTTACTAAGTAGATTTTGAAAGGCTTCTGAAGACAATTTTGTGTAATATTTTTCACACTATTTACTTTATCAACATTACAACAATATATACCTGTTTCTTTTACCATTTTAACTGCTTTTAATGGACTCAAGCATAGTATGCATTTGAAATTTGAAGCTTTTTATATTAATTTTTATTTTGTAGTGAATAAATATGATATCCAGAAGTAATTCAATATATTCATAAGACCCTCTAACTCTGATGAGCAGTATTATGCAAAACTCTAGAGTTGGTAAAGAGATAAGCTTGTAGAGGGTGTGAAAGCCATGATTTGTTTTTCAAAGGTAGCAATGCCCCTAACTACAGAGATATGAATAAACACAAACATAAATTTACAGACCAAACAATAACAATTATGTATTAGGCAATCACTGTCAGAGTAATTAGTTCATTGTGGGGATGGTAAGCATCAGTCATAAAGTACAAGTGTAAGCTTTTGGGAACATAATTGATTGAAGCTTGTACTTACAAATAAATCCAACTATCATCCAGTAGTAGTGAACAGCACAGGTGTGTCACATAGGGGTATCATTCCTGATCTATCAATGTGGTTGCTTTCTCTGTCTATCACTATATCACTGCCTAAATGCTAATTCTCCTCTGCTTATATCAGTAGAAAAAGGCTCAGCTTCACCAAAATTTTTGTTTCTTGATCTTTCGTTTAATTGACCAGACATTGAATCCTTAATTCTGATTTACTGATCCTGTTATTTTACTGAAACTACATTTGTGTATTATGTTATGGTATCTAAAAGTTAACTAATGCTTTAATCCTGACTACGTCCATCCATGCACAGGAAAATCTTTTAGTGTTTTGGAAGTTTGACAGATTGCTTGAACATTTGTTTTTGTTGCAGTTATCTATTGAACACTTATTTAAAATTTTGCTAGTCTTAAAATATGCTAAATGACATTACCAAATGAATAAATTAAATATGAAAATATAAGTATCACTTATATAATAAAATATTTAGCTTCAGCAGGTGGAAATAGATTCTTTAAAACATTTCTTTGCTAAAGAAGTAACTCTTGTTTGAACTATAATACCATACCATGGTAAATGTTTCTTTAACAGTATCACTTGTCAAAGAAAAAAAGAAAAACAGCCAAATTGTACAGAAGTGATTTTAAATTTTGTGAAGAAACATTTAAAAGGGAAATTAGTTCTTTTAACAAAAACTTAGGTTAGATTATTTTTATAGACTGTAATATAGTATAGGGATTAAAATTGGGTCTCTTCTGTTTGGTTGTAACTTTGATATGGAGAATTGTTATCCATTTTCATTTCTTTTAACTTTGCTGAAATGCTTTTTCCAGTGGAATTTTGGAGTTTGTATCTTCTATTAGTTCTGTTTTTTTGATTTTAGGATAGTTGGTGTGACTTATTTTGGGATGCTTGGTTTGGGGTTTCTTGCTTCTATGAAGATCTCTCTTGTGGAGTCATTGACAAGAGAGATTCTTCAGTAGAGTGGTTTAATTACATTGGAGATTTTCATAATCTTTGCAGGATTGTTTTGGTAGATGGTTTTGAATGCCATGAAAGAGGGGTTCTTAGTTAAAAAGGTGTTAGTGACATATCTTGAATGGTCTGCAACTTTTGGTGGGCTTAGTTCTGTGGGGAGGAGATATAATTTTACCTTTTCCCCACAATGTTGATTTTATTTATTTTATTAATACTGTTCAGTCATCTAGTTCTAATTTTAATAGCCTCTCAAATCAGTGATTTGTATTTATTTGGTTGAGAGTATTGGTGGCAGTTGATGATCTTTGTACAACACACAAATATCACACATTTCTGGTCTGCGTTTCTGTTATCATTCTTGCATCTGAGAATTGTAGATTCTTTTTATGTATTTCATTTCTATAATTTCTTTTTCTTTCTTCCTGATTTCACAGAATTGTGTTTATACCAGATGATCTCAATGACAGCACATTTCATCACATTCTCCATAATAATGGCTGAAGTCTTTCTCTCCACATCTCTTACCTATTGGTCATCCCATGCCTCAGTGTACAGATCAGTTAGAACAAATTTAGTATAAGAGAAATTTAATATAGAATTGGCTGCACTAGAGGTAGTTTCATCCAATACTGCAAATTTGCTACCAAATCAATATTAACCTAAAACTTAGAGTTATGTTCTTATATAACTTTGTCAGATCAAGATTTCAACATAAATGTCATGGTGTCAAACTCATTCAGAAGTATCTAAACTATCAGCTAAATACAACTGCATTCTCATATTGATGGTTAAAAATGGTTTTGAGCAAATGAAGCCAGTAAAAGCATCCTTCTTTGATCCTTATGGACTAGCACTATAGAATCACAAAGAAATTTATCAAGTAACAGAAACCACATCACTTGAGAACTTTCAAGTGTAGCAAAAACTAAAATGGATAACACATGTAACTGAAAGTGAAAATAATGACATAATGAAGATGTTGATGTTTCACACTAAATCCAACAAAAGTTTAGGAAGAAAGCTCCATCAATAGTGGAAAGAGCAATAACAGTTATTAAAGTTGAGTAACTTATTTCCCTAAAAAATTATTGTAAGAGAAAGATTTTTATAAATTTCAACTGAAAGCAGCACTGGCTGCTTGGTCAATAAATGCTGAGTGTTTCCTTACAAGGAAACAGCTAATATTACTATTATCATACTATTACATGTGCAACTAAAAAAATAAGATACAGACATTTAAAGGAAAATAGCAGAAAACCAACAAGATTTTCATAGTAAACAAAAAATAGAAGATTAAGAAGTTTAATTTTTAAATAACATCATTGGGGTCAGCTTATAGGATATAGCTTGTCCCATGCTATAGGATGTGCGTTGTGCTGCATTGGATATCAGCTCCGAATGAGAAATCGGGGAACCGAGTTCGAATTCCAGCTGAATTCATTGCATTCACTTACGCGCAAATACCCTTAGGAAAGGTATTAATCCGTCTCTTCCTTCCAGTTATGGGTTAAATAACAGGACAGATTGGGTTCTATAGCCTTGGTCGGCAACCAGTCTACCGCAGAAAGCAATGGCAACCTACTGCGGGATAATCTTCTGCCCAGTCAGTCATGTTTCTAAAGAGACATGATCGCCCAAGCGTGTATCATGTATGGCACTTAACTGACTGACTTGTTCCATGGTCAATACTGATGGTCTTGACAAGAGGAATAGCATGAAAAATCTTGGGAACTCAGATGAACAATTTTCATTCCCCACGTTAGTGTTAAAATGTAGTCACTTAAGTAGTTTATTATAGGTATATTCCTTTATTTTTTTATTAACACTTCTGTTACTATGGATGTATTTATACATCTTCATGAAACTTACATTGCTTGCTGTTAGTGTATATGTTTTCAAGACATTGTGAAATGTTAGTCCGTTATGTTCACATTATAAATCAACTAGTGCTTAGTGCTATTTCCAAACAAATGCAGAAATATAGTAGCATACAATAAGACATGATCTGTGACATATTTTTAAAATTATATTATGGATTAGAGTTGCTGTTTATCTTAGTCTGCAGTGTGTCCAACTGAAACCCAAATGGGGGCACTCAACATCAACATCTTTATAGTCATTTATTTTCAGTAAATGGCAATTTTCTATTCTTTCCAAAACATAAAAATAGTTCTCATACATATTTTTTTTTTTTTTTTAATCATATCACCCCAAGCAAGGCGGTAATGCTACTGATGTGCAGGGGGCTACATAAGAGAGAAAAGATTGGAAAAAAGAAAGCTGGAAACCACATCCTAAACAGGGAACAAGGGATGAGCCTCTACACCTGTTCAATAGACATGGGTGGAGTGTGAACCAGGCAATAGTTTAGTCTATATACTCCAATTGAAAAAAAAAAAATAAATAAATAAAAAGACAACAGTGACAAGATTGGAAAGAGAAAGCCGGAAACCACATCCTAAACAGGGAACAAGCATGGCATTCTTGACTAAAAGCCATGCCATAGAACCTTTCTTACTCAGAACTGAAAGCCTATCTCAAATTACATTGTTCCACTGGAAGTAAAGATCTTTATTTTGGTTTGAGTTTGTGATAGTTTGCTGCTGTAGTTGGTCTAAGAAATTTTTGCTTTTTTACATTTAGAATAACTTTAGCTTACTTAACTGAAGTAAGTATAAGATTTATTTTATTTCCTTCAGACTTGCTATATTATATTTTAATTGCAAAAAAACTTCTTTGTACAAAATTAATGTTTATGAAACTTGATCTTGTTATTTGAAAGTTAATTTAATATTTGTCTCTATGAAATGTTCATTCACAAAAGCAACTGCACTAATGACCAACTTTATTAAATGCGTAATCTATATTTCTAACAGATGAAAAAAGTATGTTGAATTTTTACCACACTTCATATACTGAAATTTAACAATTTAATTTTACTTGATTTAAAGAAATAATGTATTAATTCAAAGACTTCTCTTCCAAAGACTGTTTCTCTTTGATTCTCTTTTAATGCTAAAAAAATTATTAAAAAATTATTAGTTACATAAAGTTAATTTAATATTTTTTTCTAGGATATTGGTATTCATAACAAAAAATATAAATTGATGATGAAAGTTAATTTTTAATGAGTAATTTGTGTCTTTCTTAGAGGATCTTTAAAAATATGTTGAATTTTAGTCTAGTTCACCATTAAAAAAAAAACACAAAATAGGAGCAAATGTTATATTTTATACAAAATTAATGACAAATTATTTATTAAGGATGTTGCTATGTAAAATAAATGTCATAATTAAATTCAGTAACTGTAATTCAGTACTTTTAGATATTATAAATGAAATGTACAAAATGTTAAGCCTAAGCCTACTACTAAACCATACATTTTATAAGTCATTTTTTTCTAGGTACTTCTAATCATAAAAAAGTATGTTTATGAAAAAATAAGTCAGTATAACAATAGTTATTTTATTTCTAAGCAATAAAATAAAGTTACTTTCATTTTTATTTGTCATACTTTTTTTTTTCAAAAAATCATATGGGTTTTGTTTTATTAAAATTGTTTTAAGTTGAATAATTCAATGATTAAAATGCATATAATGGATTCAAGGCTCCGTCAAATAAGATATCAATTGTAATTAAAACTTAGTAAAGAAAAATATACCAAGATAAAGGAAATTGACTTTTCAAACCAAATTATACTCTTAATTTCTACCTTTTGTTTAAATTTATTAAACTAACAACAGCACTTAACTACCACAAACCCAAACTGAAACTAAAAACCTTCACTCTTAATGGAAACACAAAATTTGAGATTGGCTTTCAATTCTAGGTAAAAGATGCCTTGTGATATGGCCTTTAGTAAACAATGTCATTGTCTCATGTCAATCCCAATGTTATTTGGATTGGAAATGGCCAAGTAGGTTAAACTAGATGCACACATGTGTATAAGAGCATAAGTGCTAAGGCTTTGCATAACCAGCTGATTAATCAGACCTGAACTCTCCAAGTGATTGCCTAGCCCAAGTAAGAGCCAAAGTGAAGTCCATACAATCTCTGGTATCATGAACCACTTAACCATCAGGATCATGTCTCCAGGTATCACAGGTTACCATGCAATGCATGGCCAACAGATCGCTCTACATTTTTGAGGGGGACTTTTTACACTTCTACATGGGATGCAATTAGCATATTCTAGGCTCTGCTCACAGAGCAGGTGTTAGTTATAGATTTTATTTTTTAAGAAATTGTAGTCTTTTAGTATATATGGTATAAAAGTGGTATCCAATATAAATGCAATGTTATGATGAAATATGATAAATATGTTTGCATCAGTGAGTGTTAATAGTTAAGCTAATTATGACCCACATCCTTTATACTGTCAAATCTGTTGATCATATAACGTGTGTGTGTATAAAATTTCAGATATAGCTAAAATATATCTGTGGAAGGACAATATAAATAAAGACAAAAAGTCTTTTAGACATTAAATTATGTCACTTAGCATCCTCTATAATTTATGTAAACTTTTGAGTTAGCCTGATGAATATTTGAGAATTTCTTAAATTTTAAAATTTTGAAAAACATTTTTATTTTGCTTATAAATACTTGGTGTAAAATAAAATTCTTATATTTGCCTTGATTAAGTCCATCAGAGAATGAAACACTGGCTAAGACAAGTTTCCCTTGTGTGTGTGT
Organism: Ascarosepion bandense; assembly: GCA_037127315.1. Classification (NCBI taxonomy): domain Eukaryota; kingdom Metazoa; phylum Mollusca; class Cephalopoda; order Sepiida; family Sepiidae; genus Ascarosepion; species Ascarosepion bandense. The sequence continues at coordinate 1,011,372 of JBBBDQ010000635.1, forward strand.
ATATATATATATATATATATATAAAATTATTTAATTACTTAGTTTTTGGTCAAAATTAAATTAGATCCGTACACAGTTGTATAAAAGAGTGTTCACTACAATTATATTGTAGAACTTTTGAATATTTTTTATTTGTAAACAAGTTATTATTGTGACCCAGGTTTCTACCTTTCGGTGTCTTCACGAGATTTACAATAACTGATTTTACCGCTTTTTTTTAAACGCTCAACGTGACAGAAATCCTTTATGAATGCGCAATTTTCAAAATTAAAAGTTGCTTAAAGGTCTTAGAACATTTTCATTTTTGATTGCATGAACCTAATAGGTATTTGTTGGTATGGTTACACTTGGTCATAATTTCTGTTCTTTACCCATCAATATCTGAAAAAGGTTTAATGGAAACATTAAATTTTACTAAATAGTACATAGATATACCATCTGAACATATAGATATAATTCTACATTGCCAAAAATCCATACTTTTCCACAATGGTAAAACATGGATTAAAAATCAAATACTGGCACTTTTGATATACCACAAGACTTGTATGACTAAGGTGAAATTTCAGAATTGATGAGAATATATATCTTAAATAAAATCAACAAAATAATCTACATAGACAACCACAGATTATACAGAGATGACAGATTAATGATAGCAGTGGACAACAAAAGAGAGAATGATAGAATAATTAAAATACTTTACAAACTCTTCAAAGATCTAGATTTTGAAATAATAGTTGAAACAAATAGAAAGTTAGTCCAATATTTAGATATAGATTTACAAACTAGCAATGTCTTTCTGTATATAAAAGCAAATGCAACTTTAAACTACATGAACAAGATCTAACTATCCCACAAGCATAATCAAGCACATTCATGAAGGGATAGAGCACAGGCTATCAAAAATTTGTCAAACAAAGCAATATTTGATGAAAAGTAAAAAAAGATTATGAAGATGCCCTAAGAAAATTTAGCCATAAGAACATTTTAGAATACAATCCTCAACCAAGCAGACAAATAAAAAACAATAATAGAAATTGGAACATTATCTGGTTCAACCCACCATTTAACTTAGAAGTAAAAAACAAAATAGGACAAATATTTTTAAATTGATCAATAAACACTTTCTCAAAAGCTCAGAATTAGACAAAATTTTGAATAGGAATGCAATCAAACTAAGTTATAGCTATACTAGTAATTTAGAAAATTACATAAAGAAACAAAATAGCAATGTACAAAACAACATCATTAATAAGGAATGTAACTGTAGGGACAAAAATAAATGCCCACTTCAAGGACTTTGTAATACAAAAGGAGTTATTTACAAAGCAAAATTACATGACTTAAATGACTTAAAACAGAACATATTTGGGATCAACCAAAGACATTTTTAAGAAGGATGGAATAACCATAGGTTTACATTTAAACTAGAAAACTTAAATGTACAAAATTAGCTAGCAACATGTAGAAATTAAGATAAACATATGGAAAAGACCCTGACATAACGTGGAGTATAATAAAAACAGCCAAGGCTTAGAACGGTGGTAAAATATGTAGACTGCGCCAGGAAGAAAAGTTGCGTATTATATTATTCCCAAACAAAAATGAATTACTAAATGAAAGAACAGAAATTATGACCAAGTGTAACCATACCATAAAATAATTATTAGATTCATACAATCATGGATGAAAATGTTCTAAGACATTTAAGCAATTTCACCTAATGTTGAAAATTGCGCATTCATAAAAGATCCCTGTCACATGAGTGTTTTTAAAAAAAAATGGTAAAAGAAGTTATTGTAAATCACCTGAAGACACCAAAAGGTAGAAACTTGGATTGCATAATAACTGGGGCTTTTAAGAATATTTAGAGTAACTTTACTGATTTCACAGTTGTATGATTTTCACTAGTTACATGTAGATGTTAAGATATGTGGTTACGCTATAACAAAACTGGCATTTCTCTATATATATTTTTTTCTTCATTCTAATTTCACTTAGAATGGTTAATTAACAAAATTTGGTCTTTTATTTTCATATTATTAAAGTATCTTATGATAATTATAGTCAATTTGCATTTACACTTAACAATGACACAGCACTACAGAAAGTAGATTTTATTTGCCATTAATATCCACCATAAATATGGCAGTATGAAAAGAAACATCCAGTATTAATTATAGGATTTTAACAAAAAACCAATGCCAAACATCTCCATATTTTGTTTTATGGTGAATTTTCTTCTGTGTACCATATCTCTTCAGTTCACTAGATATCGTGACTCACCACAATTTCCTGTATTTTGTGGCTCCTTTTGTTTTATTGCTATCTCTCCTAAACCTTGTTCTGCCAACAATGTACACAAAATAACATTTTCTTGTCTCTCTTACCTTCAATATGTCCTGTCAGTGTCAAATTTTCTAAGCCATGTACCCAAGAAATTTCAACTCTTTCTAATTTTAAATATAAGTATTCTTTTTTGTCTCAATTTTCTCTAAAACTTTGTTATTGCTTACATGTTCCCTCCATGATATTCTCAGTAAGCTTTTGTAGAACCATATTTCTGTTACATATTCCTTCATCTGTGAGAGAATTATCCAGCATTTACCATCACATAGGAGAATTGACATTGTATAACATTTCAGTAGTCTTTTTTGTTTCTCATGAAATTTTCCTGTTTCTTAATATTTTGTTTAGCTTTTGGAAAGCTTTTTCTATACATTTAGAAATATTTACATTTTTCCAATTGTTTAATTTTGATATCTCCAATTTGTAATTTGCATGTTGGGTTGTTCCTTTTGCTAACAACAATACATCCTGCCTTTTTGCAATAGATATTTAGTCCTATTTTTTAATACTTTGCTTAGCTTTTGGAAAGCTTTTTCTATACTAATGTTCCTTTGGATTTCAGTGTCACACTTTCTGTCCTCTTTTAAAACACTTTAGAAATATTTACATTTTTCTAATTGTTTAATTTTGATATCTCCAATTTGTAATTTGCATGTTGGGTTGTTCCTTTTGCTAACAATACATTCTGCTTTCTTGCAATAGATATTTAGTCCTTTTTTCTTGCTTTCTTACACTACATTTTATAGGAGTTCTTGTAGTTTCCTATCTATGCTATCAACACTGTATCAGCTGTATATCTTATATTGTTAAGATTGTGGCCAACAATAATGAATCCTGCTAAGACATCCAATCCTCTCTGAATTACCTCACTGTATAGACTGAATAAATCCAGTGAGAAGACACACCCTTGTCCTACACCCCTTTCTAGTTTTGTATATTCACTAAATTCATTTTCTATCCATATGTAGGTAGTATGCTCCCAGTATAAATTCTGGATTATTCTAATATCCTTAATGAGTTAAATTAGATACACATACAATATAAAATATATGTTGTGATGTGATTCAAGGTTTCCTACTTGAATGCCCCTTCCTCAGTAGTAGAATAACTATACATACAAGTCTATACACCATACAAGGTAAGAGTTATTTCAATATCAATACACAAACAAAATACACTAATTTTGGGTTGTTTATAAACATAATATGCAAAATCTAAATTAAATCTGTACTAGTTTTAACATGTGAAAATTCCTATTTTGATAGTTTAATGAAGCTTAAGTTAATGATTGAGTCTCTATGACAATAAAATATCCATAGAAATTCCCCTACTGCATCATTAAATATTTGAGCTTAACAACTTTAACAAAATATTGCAATAGCAATCATAAATATGAATGCTTGTCATTATTTTTAGAAATGTGTGCAAATGAAAAGATTTGATATTGACAATTTTTCAATTTCACTATAACAGTGGTTAAACACTTCTATTTTCCCTTCTTTCTTTCATTCATTCTCTCACTGAAATCAAGTAGTCTTTTCTTCTCTTGTTATGTGATTAAAATGGAATAGTCCATTATTTATGAGGTATTGACTAAGTGTAACAGTCACATGAACTAATGACGTAATGAATATAGACAATTATAATAGGATATATAAATGTATATAAATGATTTTATAGTTGACATATAATGACTGGCTGACTGGTTGTATTCAAATATGCCTGTCTACTAGGGCTGCTAGTTGATCCCTGTTGCAGATGACTGCTCAGGCACATCAGTGTTTGTTCAGTACCCACAGAGCCGACCTGATGTTTATACTGTAACTATGCTGTGTGGACTTTAGCTACAGTTTCTGGGAGAAAGTGCATTACCTGGCATGAGCAACAGTCTGAACAAGCACACTTAAACCCTCAGTTACGATGACTTGTGACTTTGTGCTAGCACAACCATTGACAGCTCACAAATAGTTCCAGTTACCCAATATACTAAAATAAAAAGACACACATAAGCAGGAAATAACTTAGAAATGTAGGTGTTGATAGTTATTCTGGTTGACCTATTTTCCTTCTCATTACAACTAATCTTGTTATTAATTATTCAAACATCAATATCCATGCTCCACATGTACAAAATATTTATAATCCTATATATTCTGCAACAAGTAGTCAAATGTAAGTCATTTATCATTGTCCCAAATAAATAATTGATATATGATAAACAACTTCTTACATTCATTACAATATATAAATATATTTATATATAAAAATTAAAATTGTGTATAAACTTCCCAGAGTTCTTAATAAAACAAATATTTCTATGAAAAAAAAAGAAAATTAGTTGCTAGTGTTATATTTAAAAAAAATAAATAAAGATGGTGCTGATAATTTTTACATGCATACTCTCACCTAAAATATCTTACTATTTATATTAACAACAACATACGTTATATTCACTTGTGTTATAAAAATTGGAGAGGTACTCACAGTGGATCTCAAATCTTCCTGTGCTAAAATCTTACTTGTCTGATCTTCTGTGAATTGTACAACTGTTGCTATCACTTTGGCTAGGGTCTGAAAAAAATAAATTAAGAAAACAGATGATTTTTAGACCTTAGAGATTACAGGATGGAGATGAGAAAAGAAACTGTAGATATACATTTTTGATGTTAAAGTGCAACATATAAATTTCAGTTACCAGATGAGTTTTTGATCTTAGTCAAGATAAATAAAAAAAAAATAACTCAATGATTACACTGATAATAAAACATAAAAAATAATTCTCATTTTTTTAAAATTCTAGTTATCCAACTTATTAACTGTCTTAAATTTTTGATCATTTACTGTTGTCATAAGAGCCAGTTACCCTCTTTACTATCATAAATGAACTGATGCATTCATGATAAGTAGCCCTGGGTAATTGCCTAGAAAGAAAAGAGAAAATAATTTTATTGCAGTGACTTGTCTAGCTGAGTACTGAATACTACTGACTGTTGAGATAAGACCCCACATCACAACATTTATTAATGAAGCTTATTTTTACTCTTAACACTCTCTGGAAGCTACTAATTGCTACTGTAAGTAAATAAAACTGGTACTTGACAATGAAAACAGAGATGAAGAGACTTGAAGCAATAGAAATGTAGTTCTATAGAAGAATGCGGAGAATACCTTGAATTGAACATGTGAGCAACACCAAAGTTTTAAAGTATATGTAAACAAAAAAGACACTTATATATAGCATCAGAAAGAGACAGTTGAAATTTCTAAGGTACATAACGAGAAAAGAGAGCTTGGAAAACTTAACACTCACAGAACCTATTGAAGGCAAGAGAGATGAAAAGCACATAACCTATCTAATCTAATGAAGCTTGTTTAAATGACTAGCAAAACAGAAATTAGGAGATACAGCAAAAAGAAAAAAAAATTAAGAGCTATATAGGACAGGAAACTGTAGATAGCCATGATTGCCAATATCCTAAAAGGGCATGGCATATAAAAGAAGATATAGCAGTCAATGCTGTACAGTCATCACAGATGGGAAAGAGACTTGAAGCAACAGAAATAGTGATTCTAAAAGGATGCTGAGAATACCATGGATTGAACATGTGAGCAATGTCAGTTTTTTTTTTTTTGTTGTTGTTGTTTAATAGCCTACCAACCTCTATGTGTTATTTAATGCCAAAATCTAAATATCTTGAATGTAATTTTAGCCTTCAACTACAGATATTCTGTATACAATTTTATGCTTTCAGGGTAAACATATCCTTAAGATATAGAGTTTGTAGATTATCTATTATAGGTGTTATATGTTTTAGTATAAACTTATTTTTAAAGGTAGGACATTATATTTTCAAATAGTTTTCTTATATATTTATATCTTATAGAGACTAAGTGAATACATTCAGCTAAAATGTGTTTCACTGAGTGCAGTTTGGCATATTGTGCATGTTGGTTGATCTTCATTCTTCAGCAAGTATGAATGGGTAAGGCATACGTGGCCTATGTGTTGTCAAGCTAGTGTTATTGGGTTGTCTGGAAAGTTCATGCAAATTTTTAAGGGAAATTAAAACAAAAAAATTATGCCATTAAATATTTTTTCAACTAAATATAAACCATTTAAGTTACACATTTCAGCATTTTTTTAACTTAATTCTATCTTCCCAGAAATTTTGGTAGTTTCTTGGCAAAGATCTCATTAGGGTGGTTTTTTTATGTCATCCAAAGAATTAAAATTTTTTACCATTGAGATTATTTTGAAAGGGCATGAATAAATGAAAATTCGAAGGCGCAATGTCTGGTGAATATGGCGAGTGGGGTAACATGTCCTAATCAAGCTGCAACCATTTTTGCCTGGTCCCAAAAGTAATGTGAAGTTGAGCATTAACCTGATGGAAAACAACATCTTTTCTGTTTGCTGTTTCTGGTTGTTGTTTTTAATTGTAACTTTTAATTTGTCAAGTTGTGAGCAATATTTTTCAGAACCAATTGACTAATAACTTGGAAAAAGCTCATAGTACAGGATTCCTTTCCAATCCTAATAGGTGACTTTCTTAGGATGAAGACATGCTTTTGGAGTGACTACAGTTAGCTCATGTCTCTTAGCCCAGTATCTTTTTCACTGAAAATTATTGTAAATGATCCATTTCTCATCACAAATCACAATTTGCTTAAAAAAGAGTGCATTTTCACTGTACTTACACAGCAACTCATAGATAGAAAGGCAATCCAAAAGATTCTTTTCACTCAAATCATGTGGAACCCAAATATGATAGCGATTTTAGTACCTGAGCTTCACTTATAGGATATATATCCTATATCATCTAACAACTCAAACAAAAAAAGTAAAATTGCACACCCACAAAATTTGATCCAAACAACTGAAACATTTTGGAAAAACCCAGACCAAGGCAAATTTTACAAGTCAGTGTGAAGAGTAAGATTCTAGATTCTGATTGGAAAGGAAATTGTGGGGACTTCGGTTGTGTTTGACACAAGGCCAATTTGACAAGCATCACTGATGCTTCTACGTTTTTTTAAATATCAGTTGAATGAATGTTTGGAAGAATAAATGTGTTTTGTTTGTAAAATAAGTGGAATTTTATTAACTGAACACTAAAATTGTAAGAAAAAAAATATTAAAATAGAATGTTCATGGAGAAAATGCATATAGTTAATTGTTCAAAATAAAATGTAAGTATTTAAATATCCCACAGATATTACTGATAGTTAATAGTAGCAGAATGCATATATGTAAAAAGATTAAAAAGGTTGCTAATAAAAGTCTGTGTTCTTTTCCTTTTTATGGCCAGAGAAAAGTGAAGAGGAAAGTCAGGCAATAAAGAAGATTGTACTTATCGAAGTCAGTTGAAGTATACTGTTGTTGTTGTTTCCTTTGACAGTGTAAGGGTGAAGACGAAGAAAGGAAAATTGGAAGGAGAGGTAGAATGAAGCATGTCTTAAAATTTCTTCCTTACATTGTGCAAGGTCCTTCAGATTAATTGACCAATCAAGAGATGTGGTTTAAGTAGTAGATTTTAGTCATGTGACTGGCTTTAACAGCATACCCATTTTCTAGATGTGAAAAAAAAAAATTGATCAGGGTCATAGATCAATTTTCTATTTCCTATTCAATCCTACTTTTCACACTGACTTGTGAAAATTTGCCTTGATCTGGGTTTTTCCAAAATGTTTTTAGTCATTTGCAGGTGTGCAATTTTACTTTTTTCATTTGAGTTAATTGTTAGATGATATAGGATTTGTATCATATACACTAAGTGCTCATGGATGGTAGATTTTGATAAATTTAATGTTTCTGCCAATTCTACCAGTGTGTAATGCTGGTTATTATCAATCAATGTCTTTATTTGGCTGTCATCTGTAGTGGGGGTGTCTACCTGAATGTTCTTCATCAATAAGGCTACAATCACTAACAGATAAAGCACCTTCAGCATACACTGCTCATATCTTTTTTCATTGCTTGCAAGACATTTTTTTATCTTTATGGTAATAAAAAAAAAAAAATTAAGTGTCTAAAATGTACTGTTATCTTCCATTTTCATAGGGATGCAAAATTGACATGAAGTAAATTTAAACTTTCTTTCTCAAGAGATAATTTGAAATGTTCTTTAATTAAAAATGTAAGCAATAGATGATGAATTTGATGTGTTCTAACATGTTGGAACATAATTGACAAAAAAAAATAACATGAACTTTCTAGATAACCCAATACTTTAACTTTTCTTCTTTCTCTAGATATTTGTTTCTATTCACCTTGGATCAATGTAATTATGAAAAGCATTGTTGGTCCAGTGCTTGTCATTTCTATTGAATGAAGCAATTTATTTTACTTTTCAGGCTTGTATAAAGGATCTTGAAATTATTATCAGAGGTTTCATTTTGGACAGACTTTGCAGCTGAATCTGCTGGCTTTCCTCTAATTCCTATGTGGCTTGGGATACAGCATAGCACTATTTCTTTACTGTTGGATAATGAATCCAGCCTGCATAGGAATTTCACTAGCAGTGTGTTGTCAACTTTTTATTTTTATTGCTGTTATAGCTGATAGGTAGTCATAGAATATTACATATCATTTTTGTTTCTAGTGATCAAGTCGAGTGATATGTCTATTGCAGAAATCTCTGCACTGAAAATTGAAGTTATTTTTGGTAGATGTTTCTTTTATATTTTCTTTTTACACACTGATTTACACCCTGTTTCATTTTTGTATTTTGATCTATCCATGAAGATGTATGAATGTCTGGCATAAATTTTGATTTTTTTATAATTCCACTTACAATATAAATGGATATGTATTTGTTTTATCATGTTTGCTAGGTTTTAGATTTATTTTAGGTATTCTTATGGTCCAAGGTAGTATATTTGGTATGATTGTATCATGAATTCTAGATAGCGGAATTTCTGTTTCTTTAATGATGGGTTCCATCTGGAGTTCAAAGGTTTTATAGCTTTCTCTTTATGTTGGAAAAGGTTTCTGTATTTTGAATCGAATATGATAATTGTATGTAGGACATGAGGGACTTGTTTTATATATTATTGTTTGGTTAGTTTATTCTGCCTATGTTTTGGTTATTGGTTTGTTTGTTTGTTTCTACATAGAAACTTCCAACAGGAGATGTTCTAAATGTGCCAAACACCAATTTTAAACCTTCATGGAATGTTGGGTTAAGTATTTTAAGATAAGATTTCCTTTGAAATTGGTATATAAAGTTTCCATATCCAACTTGGATCAAATTAATGTTCTGTATAATTTGAGTAGCATTTGTCAGGCTGCTCCTCAATTTTTGTGGGCCACCACTCTCAAGAGTTGAAACGTTTTATTGCATTTTGTTCTCAGATATTTTAGGTGTGGTGTGACCATTAGTCTCTAGCTGAGAATTATTCCCAAGAACTTGTACTCATTTACCACTGGGATTTCTGTCCTTTGAATTCGCAATTTTGGATCATTATACAGTTAATATCTATTAAAAAATGCATACATTTTAGTTTTAGAAAATCTAAAAACCATTATTTATTTTGTCTATTTATGTATTGCTGCAATTTCCTTTCTGTGGTATGATTATTTTTGAATCAGTAACATAGTAAAATCATCTATATACAAAGATTCCTTAGGAGAATTCGTTTGAAATTTTATTTATACTCCATTGTGGCACTTCTTGGTTTTTGGGATTGAACAAAATCGGCACAAGACAAAGTTTTAAAGAAAATTAAAAAAAAGGACATTTATATGTATCATCAGAGACAGTTAAAATTTCTGAAGCACATGAGAAAAGAGGGTGTGGAAAATTTAACACTCACAGAACATACTGAAGGCAAAAAAAACAGATGAAAGTAGACAATAAATCATAACCTACCTAAAGTGCTTGTGTAAATGGCTGGCAAAACAGAGATTAGGTGACATAGCAAAAAGGCAAATTTTACTAAGGGCTACAAAGGACAGCAAGCTGTAAAGAACCATGAAGGGGCACAGCACCTAGAACCAGAAGCTTTATTCAAGTTTTAGTGCTATTATAATAATACCTTTAAGCTTCATGATAAGGTAAGGCTTAATTACCTACTTAAGGAATGCACACCTATTAAAATAAGCAAGAGTGTAGATTGACCAGGAGAGAATATTTTAAGCTAGTGCTACAAATGTAAAAAGAAAGAGAAAGGATGCAAAATACATTGGCTTCAAATCATAAAAGTAACTAAAGTATCGCCTTTAAGTAAGCATTACAAAGAGAAATATGTTAGTCAATGACATTTTGCAACAGTAGTCTTTAGAGATGAGTGTAGGGCTACACTGGATGGACATAAGGGCTAGGCTAGATGTTGAATTATCTATGAAAATAGTCAAACAACATGGTATCAAAAACAAAGTTGAGGTAGAATAATATTTTGGGCTCATATTGTAGGTAGTAAAATTGATGATGGCATCATGATAACAGCAAGGAATTATTTTAAGTTTTTGAAATTTTTTTTTTGAGTAGTAGAACCAAAAAGCTAAGCTGAAGAGTATATTTATGCAAGTCCATGCTCCTTTATAGTCTACAAAACTGATCATTGCATACCTTGCCGAAAGGTCTCAAAGATACTGTTATAACTCGTTTTCAGCAGTTATAATATTAAGTTTTGCTTTAGCACTTGCTGTAATGTCTGTAAGAAATACTCTCAAGACTGACTCCAACAGTTTCTTTTTAGACTACCTAGAGTTCTTTATTATAGTGTCTAAACTAGTTCATTAGTGTCAGTAGGAATGTATTAATTACTCCACACATCCCCCTTTTGAGATTTCTTTTATTAATAAATATTTTTATACATGAGTGATCAACCCTGCTCCTCTTTCTGGCGAGTTTGCCAATGTACTTTGTATCTTTTCTGTTTAAGATCAAGCTCTAGTTTTTCCATACACTTTCTTTTTCTTGAAATTGAACTTGTATGTTCAACAAATTCTTGGGGTATTAGTACACAAAACATCATACAGCACTTCCATTCTTTTGGGTCTTTCTTCAGTAAACTTTTTCTTTAGCTGATTATTATGTCATTTTTGTTCCTATTTTTTCCTCTGACCATGTATATCATCTTTCTAATACATGATATGCTGCCTTCCTACATTTCTTTTTCATGTTTATACACTCTGAAAAACATCTATTCACCAATCTTGAAAAATTTCATGTCCTTTTTGTTATTTGTTCTTATTCTATTTTTACTTGTTAACAACTTGTTAAACACTGATTTAATTTTTCTTGTAAACATTAATTCTGCTGACGGTATGCCTGTTATTGTATTCGGATTTGGCAGTATATGGTAAACTTTTAAGAATTTTTGTAGTGCTTCTTTGTTCACTTTTCATGTCTTGCTTTTTTCAAAGCTCTCTTGAAATTACCCACAAACTGTTCAGCTTGTCAGTTTGATCTCAGGTGATACAGCAGTGTAGTAATATGTTCAATCAAGAACATTTTATAATCATGATGAGTCCCTCCAAGCATTTTCCAAAGCCAAAGTTGCATCAGCAAAAGATTATGGTGACTGTCTGGTGGTCTGCAATTGATGTTATCCACTACAGCTTTCTAGAAACCAATCAGAGCATTAATGCAGATCTTAACTGCAATCTACTTGCTGAAATGCATGCATACCTGCAAAAGATGAGACCTGCATTGGTGAATCGACGTGGTCCAATTCTGCCCCACGATGATGTGTGGCCACATGCTAGAATAACATTGCAAAAACTCACAGACTTGGAATACAAGAGTTTACCACATCCTCCTGATCTTTGACCCACTGATCATCATTTTTTTAAGCACATTTTTAAATAAAACTTTTAGGTTCAAACCAGAGATGGAATCAGCTTTCAAAGATTTTGTTGCATCACAGCCAATAATCTTTTATAAATGAGGAATAAATAATCTTGTCGATTGATGGCAGAGTTGCATAGATGCTCAAGACTCATATTTTGATTAACTGTAGAAATGTTGAAATTAATTTTTCAAGAATAAAATTATGTTTCTGAAATCAGCTATAATTTTTGTAACAACCTAATACTATCAAATATATGTACCTAACATGCAGAATTTGAGAGCTCCACTAAATGATCTACTTAAAGGTGAAAAGTAGAACTGGACTGGTAATTGTCAGAAGTCATTCAGACTTATCATTAACACACTACAACTCAAAAGTAGAAAACAGCAATTATGGAAGAGGAGCATTAATTTTACATGAATACAATGATGGTAATATGAAAGCTATTTGTCTATACTTTTGAGATGAGATAGTATTTACATTATTTACATAGTTCAAACTGTTGTTCTCCTGTTAAAACCATCTTTGACATTTCAGCCATTGTACACTCTGGACTCACTCAGGTGCTAGGAAGTTTTAACTGAAGCCTTTATTTTTATCAGTAGAGTCTAGCATTCTCATTGCATGTGCAATACCACTTCCGATGTCATGTAGTTATCTTCCTTTAACTCAACACTCTAAGTTATTTGACCACTGCTATAACCAGGTTTTGAACTCACAACTCTGTAACTGGGACTAACCAATGCCTATATCCACTGGTTCATGTGTCCTTGAGGACATGAGCGTATGAATTTCTGGGACTTATAAACCTAATATCTCAGTAACCAGAGTTCATATGAACTTTGTCTTATTCTTGACTTGCTCCAATGCTGTGAATGGTACACCCCATTTCAGTTGAATACTGGCATCAAACTTTTTTACATATGAGCTTTGTTAAAAAAATCTGCACAAACACAAATTCTTTTTTTACATACACTGCTGGTGCTGCCCATTTTGAATGATTAATCTTTTCAATGACACCTATTTTTTCAAGTCTGTCTAATTCTTCATTGACTTGCTCCAATGCTGTGAATGGTACACCCCATTTCAGTTGAATACTGGCATCAAACCTTTTTCCACTTGAATTTGAAACACTGAGCCAACTCATTCAACAGAACACACCAAAAACATTTTTTAATTATTTCTTTAAATTTTTTACTGTTTTTTTTTTAAATTGGTCACATGTTCATTTGTTTTTGCAATAAACATTTATAGGCAAATCCCATAGCTCAAATTATTCCATCCAGTCAGTATTAAATAATTTTGTCATGTTTTTTGACACAAGTCTTAGCTTTTACACACTTATTATGGAATGAAACATTACAAGTTATTTTGCCAATAAAATAATATCTAACCTGAGACATTACTTGTGACTTTTCAAGTCCTTTTAATATAAGCTTTCCAAACTCTTTCCATGTGGCTTCATTAATTATTCTGATATCACTCCCAGTATTTTGTAGCATTTTTACATCCACATTATTTTTACATTCACAAATTTTCTTTTGTTTTTTGTGATTATTTTTTCTGTTGTAATGCTGTGCACAAATGTTTTCCTGTAAGAATTTATTCTGGATTTAGGTTTACAATATCACTTTGTATGTTTTACTTTATCACATTTGTAGCATTCTTAATTCATAAAGAGACACTCATCTCTAAGATGTAACCTTCCACATCTGAAACATGGATTAATTCTTTTTGTACAGTTTTCTTTTGTTTGTATATATGTACACATTTTCTTGAATTTCTTCAGCATCATGTCTCAGATTTAGGATTCTTTGACATTCATCCAATATTTCCTGTGGTGTAAATTTATTATTTTGTTTAAGTTTAGTTTTTTTCCGAATTATTTCCATTAATTTTTGTTGCTGTTTTTGCAGTTCCAACACATGCCATTGAATTTTATCACAGAAGCCAATATTTCTACTATCTTTCAGGAATATCTGGGTTTTTTTCTATACATAAAGAGAAAAACTTTAACCAACCTGAAGCAAAAAGTATTTTTTCCACTCGTTATACTCAATACGAGATTTAAATATCCTTGTAACTCCAGTTATGACTTGTATTCTAGTAGGTATGATATAAAGTCTTAAGTACTTTTCATGACATTTGTAAGAAATACTCTGAAGACTGAATCCAACGGTTTCATTTTAGACTACTTTGAGTTCTTTATTATAGCGCCTAGACTAGTTCATTAGTATTACCAGGGGTGTATTATTTACTCCACAACAGATACCAATTTAATAAAATGTTTCTTCAGCCTCTCTAGATATACATCTAATAGAAATCTTGTAATCCATCTATATATAAAATTCTGTAACTTGTTAGTCCATCTAAAACAGCCATACACTGACCAATCAAAACCAAATTTTTGTGGAGAAGTGCAAACAGGTAAGAGTACAAAGTACAGTCGGTTTTACTAGGTATATAGTTAAATGCAATAAATTTTCATTAATTTTTTTTCAGAAAATTAAGTTTTTTTTTATTTAACATAAAAACTGCTTCTACTATTTTGAAACAATTTAATGATTAAAAGAACAAATACTTATTTAATAAAAATGCAATAATATTTTTTGCATATCTTCTAAGTTTTTATATATACAAAAAATCAGTTTCCAGTTCATCCTGCATTTGCAAGAACTATAAACAAATTACAAGGTCAAATGCTTCAAAAAGTTGGAATTTGGCTCTAGAAAGAAATATTTATGCATGACCAGTAGTATGTTACATACACAAGAGTAAAAAAAATTCGAAGAATGTATTCTTCACCATCAAAAAAGGAAAAATCTTTTTAAAAATATTGATTATGAAATCCTATAAAATTAAATTAAAGAAATTATTAAACAAATTATTTTTTCAAACAAATCAGGTTATTCAAATTTCATTGATTGATTTGTGAAATTGAATAAAACAGAATTTATAAATCTCAACAATACTAAATACATGAAGTATTTCAACATATATCAGTGTTTTTTTTTCTAGTTGTTAAAAAGTTTTATGATAATGAAAAACACAATTCAAGCAAAAACAATTTCTGAGTAACAATAATAAATGATGCATGCAATATTAAAGTGTGAAACAATATCTATGAATAAATGACTGATGAAGATAACAGAAAAATAATAATTTATTATTTATTCATGTTGGATAAAGTATCAAATACATTCCAATGGCCTATATATTTTGAATTTACTTATAAGTAAAAATTCATATTACATTTAGTTTGATTGAATAATAATACAAGTGTCATTCAATAAATAAGGTGAATTGTTTGGTATAAGGACTTCAAATACAGATAGAAGCTTACTTTTTTCTTTTTTTTTTTTTTAATTTTTTTCTTTACTTCTTTTTCAAAGGGATTTAAATTTTTGCAGATTGAAAAAAAAACTTTGAGAGTTTTGGAGGTTAACAAAGATGGCCAACCAAGAAGCATGCTCCAGGATTGAACACAGGTCAGTTATCAAGATTTTGGTTGCTGAAGAGTGCAAACCAGTTGAAATTCATAGGAGAATGTCAACTGAGTATGGTGTCACATGTTTCAGCCAAAAAAATGTCTACAAGTGGGCTAAATTGTTTAAAGAAGGACAGAGTAGTGTTGAGGATGAAGACAGGCCTGGGAGGCCTACAGAAGTGAGGTCTCCTGAGGTGATTGAATGTCCTCATTCAGTCTCACAGAAGGGTGACAGTGGCTGACATTGCAAGGACTTTGAGCCTATCTGTTGGGACAGCACACAAGAAGGTCAGTTCACACAGCAGCCCAAACAGTGCAGACCATTAACGAGCTGGGCTGGGAACTGCTCCCTAATCCCCCTTACAGCCCAGACCTTACCCCTTCAGACTTTCACCTGTTTGGTCCCTTGAAAGCATTCATGAGAGGCACAAAGTTTGAAAGTGACAATGAAGTCAAAAGTGCTGTGAGCAATTGGCCGAGACATCAGTCCAATGATTTTACGCTGAAAGAATACGGAAGCTTGTGCACAGATGAGAAAAGTGTGTGACACTGCTGGGAGACTAAGTTAAAAAATTTTTTAAAAGTAAGCTTCTATCTGTATTAGAAGTCTTTATACCGAAAAAATTCACCTTATTTATTGAATGACCCTCATATATGACAGTTTTCCCAAAAAATAATTACCAGCCTTTTTTAAAAAGATAAAAAATTTTACTGACATTAAAATCCAATTATAATGAAAACACTGACTTGTATATCAGCTTCTAACAATATACTGATTAAACAGCTTTTCAGAAACAGAATATTTTCACTATTTACATGCAAACTATTGTCCTCATCTTTATTGTTATTGCAACATTTCAACCACTGGGCTTCATCAGGTATGTGTCAATCCAGATGAACTACAAACATAATTTACCTCAAAATTCGAAACGAGCTCAAACGTGTCTTGCTTGCAAAATAATAGCAGAAAAGAAATATGGCCACAATTGAAGACAATTTATGCATGCCTATCTCATCCAAAACAAGACAATATTCGCACACATGCTAATTTTGGCCATCCTGGAATGGCATAAAAAACAAGGTGCCAGTAACACCGGCAGTTTTGATATTTTTTTTTTGTGTATTAGAGCTGAATTTGCAGATTGACAGTCAAACTGACAAAGAGGAAGTAGGAGGGTTTAGTTGGTGTCTGTTTCACAACTGCCCTGTGTAACAACCATGAAAGGAAGACACGAAATCCATTTCCTAGAGGCAACCAAGAAGAAAGGAAAACAACTGGCTTACTAGCAAGCATCAGCACTGCACCTTTTGACCCAACTCATCATCATTTATTTTTTTTCCTAGATGAACTACAGGGAATTCCAAACTGAACCCTTTATTTAATCTATGGAGGAAAACTGTTTTCCTTCCATTGCCCATGTCTAGAAATATCTCATCTAAATTTTTTTTTCTCCAAGTACACACTGTTTAGGATGTGCATTGTGGCGCAGTGGATATTGGCTCAGAACAAGAAATCGGGGAACCGAGTTCGAATTCCAGTTGAATTCTTTGCATTCATTTACGCGCAAATACCCTTGGGAAAGGTATTAATCTATCTCTTCCCTTCAGTTATGGGTTAAATAACAGGACAGATTGGGTTCTATAGCCTTGGTCAGCAACCAGTCTACCACAGAAAGCAATGACAACCTACTGCAGGATAATCTTCTGCCCAGTCAGTCATGTCTCTTTCGAGACATGATCGCCCAAGCGTGTATCGCGCATGGCACTTAACTGACTGACTGACAAACTGTCTGTCCCAGTGATTAGACTTATAACTATTATATCACAAAATTTACAAACTAACACTTTAATCCACTAGATTAGTATCCAGTGGGACAATTCTCTGTAAAGAACTTGGAGCTTTAAACATAACCTTTGTGCTGATGTTTAACTGCACTTACGGAAGATTTTCTATTACAGCTGCTGTTGCTGAAGACATACTGTCATTTATCTTTACTTATTAGCAGTTCTCATATCATATTTTTTTTATATGCTAGGTTGACAAAGGAGGTCCTCATAGCCTAGCCCATTGGTTCCCAAGCTGTTCTTTTTATCTCAGTTGCATTTTCACCTCAATAAATTTTATATGATAAAAACTACATATTAAAAAAAAGAAGAAAAGAAAAACGGAAAGAGGGTTAAAGGGAGATAACTGTGAATTCAAAGCCTGAACATTATCATTGATAATTCTCTCCTCCAATTAGTGGACCATAGTTACTATATTCTTAATACTAGATATAATGGTAAAATATCACAACGATAAAATCCGTCAATTATTAATACTTGAACTCATGTATGCAATTTCAAGTAATCCATAATAATATTTAAAATTCTGGAAACATTTATTTTTGGTATATAATTTTTTTGAAACTGTTTCTAAATCTGTCTTTCAATAATTTTGCCTGAGCTGCTATCTTCTTCCAACACACCTACGAGGCACACCACTGTTTGGGAACCACTGGCCAAGCATATGTACTGATTCTTTTACATCTCAAAACCTCCAGTTATTCTTCAAAAGAATAATTCAAGGACATAAAAGTTTTTCATATAGTGTTTTAATGACTTACCTTTGTTTCACGACCCATCATATATTCATAGAGAATATTTTTCAAATACTAAAAAAGAAAGAAAAAAAAACACCATAAACCATTAGTTTACGGACAAAAAAAAAAGAGTAAAGAAAAACTAGTCAAAAATTACTATCCTACTTTATCTAAGATATTTAAATAAGCCTACTATGTTTGCTACTGGTAGTTAGAGACAATATGAAATGGAGTAAAAACCAAAGGAAGAAATAAGCAGCTATGTATAAATTTAAAAGACATCTGTTGGTTAGTTTTTGTAATCTAATTGGTAAGACAATATCGGTCTTATAAGTGCCTAAAGATGAAGGATGTAAGTTTAAATCATTTTTTTTTTAAACTGATCCATAATGCTTACTAAGCAGTCAGAAAAAGCAAAAACAATTTGGAAGAAAAATTAATAAAAGTGGCAGTGATTCATTTAGAAAATTCAGACAATATTAGATCATTGCAGAAGTCTGTGCCCAATTAGAAAATTAAAAACAAAATTTTACATACTCACAAAAAACATTTATTAGTTAAGTACATAGTCTCCATTGTTTTTAACAACTGTCTCCCATTGTTCTACAAGTTTGTTGATACCATTTCCATAGAAACTTTGTGTTTTTGTTTTTTTTGTTGGAAAGTTGTGAAGTAGTTTTCAACTGACAGTACAGAGTCAAATGTTTTAATTTAAATTCTTCTGTGGAAACCAGAACAAATGAAAATTCAAAGAAGTCAAGTCTGAGGAATAAAGGGGTACTAGAGAGTTTCCAGTTTCAACAAGGTCTGTTTCACAACATTTGGTCTTGCATTGTTGTGATGGAAAAGGACACTATCTTGATTTGTCAAAATGGGCCATTTTCCTTAAACCCAGATTTCTTCAGATGGTGACAGTTAAGATGTCAATTTTCAAACTTTTAGTGAAATCTTCTATTTATTCTACGTGATAAAAAGCAGAGCATCTTCATTGATATCAGAAAGTTATCCAGAGCATAGTTTATCACTTAGGTTAAAATAAACCTGACAAAATCTGTCAAACCACTTTTTGTGCATCCAAAGAGCTGGAGCACATCCCAAATAAATTTTCTGAATATATTTTGTCACAATTCTAACACTTACTACTTTCCAAAACTCAGAGCATAATATGGCAAAAGTGCAGGTTTTCATCTTCCATCTTTAAGGTATGCATTTGTAAACACGCTTTCAACTAAGTCTGACTTGCAAGTGAATAATGAAAAGTTTAACTCTACACTGCAGCAGAAATCTGCCTTAAAATAAACGCCAGTGTTAAGTTGCAGTCATTTTATATTAACAATGAAAATTGGGCACAAAATTTTGCAATGATCTGGTATTTTCAGATTTAAATTTCTTTTTATAAACAAGTAAAAAAACAAAAAAAAAAGAAACAGCATATTCTCCCATAAGTAAAATTTCTTTGCATAAATATAAAATAAAATCACATATGTAAATATATTAGATGTGTGCTCAGTGTGGCAGTCATTGTTGCAGAAAATAGGTTGAGTCCAGCCAATGTTGTGTTCACTTTAAAATAAATACCCTTGGGAAAGTTATGAATCCCTATTCTTTCCTCCTAGCTATAGATTAAATAGCAGCATAGACTAAGCTTTTTTTCTTGGGTGGTAACCAGTCTAAAGAAATAAAAATTTGAATTCCACACTATGGAGTAGGCAACAGGAAACCTCTTCACTATCTTTGCCAAGAACATATGGCAATTCACAGATAATAAACAAAAAGCATCTGTGGAAAGCCATAATCACTTATGTCTAGAAGGGGGATGGCATTTTAATTGATCAATTGATCCGTGGTCTATAGCTTATCAACCCTTTGCAGATTATGTAAAACCAGAAAATATTTTTCAGATTGTAAGAATTTTTTTTTTAAGATAATAATGATTTAGTGATATAAGCCATACTAATTAACCCATTACTGGAGAGAGAAGAGGTGACTTCATACCAAGAGTAAGTGAATATAACAAACCCAACTGAAATTGGAACTCAGCTCTCTGATTAACAATTCTGAGCCATTATCTATTACACCAATCACACAGGACTTGATATTCCCAAATGGTCACCTACATATACTATCAGGTTCAACATTGCTAGACTTTGGTGATTGTACAAGAACCAGTGTTTCAATGTGAGATTACTGTAAGCCTGGCATTTTAAGATAAGATAAGATGAATATATAATAAACACAAATTAAATTATCCTTTATCTTTTTATTCAGCTAACATTTAGCCTACTAGTAATTACAACAGTTAAAATCCATTTACAGCAGAATTCAGTCAATTTAAATACTTTATCTGGGTGTTTATTTGAATAACAAAGGGATTATTTTACCAAGTATTCTAAGCAATTTTCTAAAGAAGCAATGAATTTTTATTTATGAATCCAACAGATTTTATCACTTTAGACATTATTTTTAGTGGGCATTCGCATTTGAGTAGATGCTCCATTTAACATTCGCTTTCTGATCATGAAGCCTGAGTTCAAATCCCTTCATAGTTGATTTGTCAGGAAGATGACTTCTTGATGTTTTCAGTCTAGAGAAGGCAATTCCAGCATGCAGCACATTTGGAAGTGCCTGAAAACTATACCATGGATTGACCAAAGCTTTGTGATTGAAATTGGGTAGACAGGACCCTTTGGGAGCAGTCAAAGGTTTGAGAGTATTGGTCTTGTTCAGACTGTTGATCATGACAGATAACACGCTCTCTCTCAGAAACATAGTTGCAGTATAACCCACAGGTGGGCTTTGTGGGTGTTAAACAAACACAAATGTGCCTGAGCAAGCATTCATAACAGGGATTAGCTAGCTACCCTGGAAGACAGGCATCTTTAAATACGAGTGGCTGGCCTTTTCTCTTTTTTTTTTTTTTTTTAATTATTAAACAGTATATTTATTTTCATCTAACAACCAAATATTTGATAAATTTTATTAAAGAAAACTATATACATTAAAGGTAGGATTTGAAATGGCGTCCTCCTGGGTAGAGGGAATTGTTATTAGATCCAACATGCTTTAACTAAATGAGCTACAGAGAACTACTGAAACACTAGTACTCATTAAAAACAATGTTTTTCTAAGTAAAAAATAAAAATAAAAAAGGCTTTAAGCCTTTTCTGTTTAAAATAAACATTTTCAAATAATAAAAACTGGATTCAAATCACTCATTTCATGCTTTCTGAAGTAATCGGGTAAGACCTAATATTTGCTGTACATATCAAAGTCTAATTTTACAAATATATTAAACATATGAGTGTGCCCCTGCCATCAAAAATGATGGCAAAATATTTGAGAGAAATATTAACTGTTTCCTCACAGGTTATCCAAATGAGCATGACAGAAGGGAATAAATATATATATATATATATAATCTTCACTACTCGACGACATAATTATTGCAGAAAAATGAAATAAGGCACTTAAAGAGCAAACACATACCAAGAAGTTTTATAACTGGTAGAAAGAGAATGAACCAAGTCAACACTGCCTCACTATTGTCTCTCTTTCTCTCCATGAGCATAACAGGAGGGATATATATATATATATATATATATATATATATATATATATATATATATATATTGTAGTAGCATTGAAAAGGGTTACAATATACAAGATTTTTACTTGAAGGGAAAGAACATCAAAGTACATGAAAATAAGAAATGGTTATTGCAATAGAAAGTACAATAAGTGGATACACAGAAATCAGTAAGACATTACTCATCCCTGAAGCAAGATGCTGGTGAATATGGTGCTCACTGTATATAGTTCTTCATATTAGTAACTCCACATAGAGAAAAGCTGGGTGTAGGATATTTTATTACTTCCGACATTGGTGGGGTTAGCGGAACTGATACTTCTGGCATTGGTGGGACTAGAGGAACTGAAATGTCAAAAACATTATACAACACTCCCATCAGCATTTCTTCATCCATTTCTTGCGTGACATCTTTAGTATGTCAGGGCCTTAATTGGTTTAAGTATCTCTTATGTTCAATATATAGGTTACTCTGCCAATTCTTCCAGTGATTGTTCCAATTTCCCTTAAATTTTTGCCACCTCTTTAGTTTTTGAAAAACTTTGACTTCAAGCTTGAAAGATTTGTTCATAAAGTTTTTTTCATATTTTTCTTTGTTAGACTCAGCAACATCCTGTCTAATACCGAGTGAATTCTCTTAAACATCAGTTTAGCTGGTGACATGCCTAAAACTGTGTTTGGTTTAAGAGTGATTGTGTACACCAATAAATATTTCTGAATGCTCCTCTCATCTGTTTAAACCATGATTCTTTCTTAATGCTCTTTTAAAGCTGTCCACAAATCTTTCCACTTAACTGTTGGATCTAGGATGGTAAGAGGTAGGGTGTGATGTGGTCAATGGACAATGACGTGCAAAAAATTTTTGAATTAATTTCTGGTAAACTGTCCCATTGTTGGTTACTATTTTGTTAGGCACACTAAAATGACTAAAAAAATTGAAAATTTCTGGCCACATGGAGTAGCTGTCCACAACTATTAGGTAGGGGTCCAGCATAATCAATGTTTAGTCTTGTCCATATAACATCTGTTTTGGACCATGGCTGAAATTTTACCAGGGGTATGTTTGCCACTAGTTTTATCTCTACACACACAATTTTTTCAATATCCTAATTCATCCTAGGCCAAACACATCACTACGCATTAAACTTTTCATCCTTGAAATATCAGGATGACAAATGTGAAATCCATTCAGATATTTTTTTTTTTTTTGTAAAGAAGGCATTACTATTCTATCTGTGTATAAGAGTACTTGATCACATTAAAAATGGTGATATTTTAAATCCCTTTTTATATCTTTCATTCAGCCATACTTGCTTTTTCATTTTTCTAATGAATTTGTCCTTTTCTTCTCTCTTGATATCTTCCAAAGTCACTGATAATTCACAGATAGTATTACATAGTAACACTGATTGTTCTTTTACTTCCAATAAGGCAGCTATTACTGTGGGATTAGTCTAGACAAACCATCAGCATGTCCAAGCTTCTTTGAGGGTAGAAATTACATTTTGAAATTATAATTTAATAAAATTATTCTCTAATGCTGTAACCTGTTGGCTGTGTGGGTAGGGATAGTCTTCTTGGATCTGAAAATTGTTACTAACAGTCAATGATCCGTTTGTAGAGTAAATTTCTGTCCATGAATATACCTGTGGAATTTTTTTACTGTGTAGATTATGACCAAGCTCTTTTTCAATCTGGCTATAGTTTCTTTCTACTGGAAGCAAAGTTCTAGAAGCATGGGATATAGGCTTTGTGGTCCCATCTTCAAACTTCCGACAGGCAATATGAATTCTGCTTTGACAGGTCCACGGCCGACCTGCTAACAACTGTAACGGAGTACATGCTACAGGCCCTTGATGAGTCTGACGAGGCTCGCGCGGTTGCTCTAAACATCTCCCAGGCTTTCAACAGGGTTTGGCACCCTGGCCTCCTATGCAAACTACGCGGTTATGGTATTACCGGTTGCCTGCTTGACCTAATCCAATCTTTCTTAAATAACCGCAAAATGAAGGTCGTTCTGAATGGGCGTGCCTCTTCGTCCTACAGCATGAATGCTGGTGTCCCACAGGGCTCTATCCTGGGCCCGACGCTCTTCCTTATTTTCATCAACGACCTCCCAGATGAGATCAAGTCCCAAGTAGGCATCTACGCAGATGACACTACAATATACTCCCGCTCCAGTAAGAAACCTATCGTGGTGGACAGATATAATCTCGCTGCTGACCTTGAGCGGGATCTACACTTTGTGGTGAACTGGGGCAAGAAGTGGCTTGTCAACTTCAATTCCTCTAAGACCAAGCTCTTGTCTGTCAACCATTACAGGCAACCTCTTCTGCCTCCCATAAGCATGGACCAGGTGATTCTCCCGGAGAGTAATACACTACGCCTCCTCGGACTTACCCTGTCCTCAGACTTCAAATGGAACCACTATATTGAATCCATAGCAAAATCTACTGCTAAGAAGATTGAGTCACTATGTCGATCCAGGATGTTTTTTCCACCTGAATCCATCCTGCATATATACAAGTCAACCATCCGTCCGTGCATGGAGTACCGCTGCCATTTATGGTCAGGTGCCCCTGCCGTTCTCCTCAGTGTTCTTGACAAGCTCCAAAGGAGAGTCTGTAATGTGATAGGTACTGATCTGGCGACTCGACTGCAGCCACTTTCCCATAGTCTAAATGTGGCCTCCCTCTGTCTCTTCTATAAATACTTTCATGGCTTCTACTTGGATGAGCTTAAGTCACTGATGCCTCCTCAACAGGTGTTTACTCGTGCAACCAGACTGGCAACTGGGTCCCACCCATTCACAGTCAGGTTAGCCAAATGCAGACGACAATTCTACTCCTGCAGCTTCTTCTCTCGCACTTCCCGCCTGTGGAACTCGCTCCCGTATTCTTGCTTTCCTGACAGCTACAACCTCCAGAAATTTAAATGCAAAGTTAATACTCATCTACTAACCACTGGCCTCTAGCTCTCTCCCCTCCCCTGTATAACCTTCCCTTTCTCTCCACGTATGTATCTGTCATCGTACCTGCTTTCTCAGCTTTCTATTGTTCCTTTCTAACTAGCTTGTACTCCTCACTCTTTTCTAATTAATCTTTTTACATTTATGTAACCCCCTGCACATCGGTGGCGTTTCTGCCTTGCTCGGGGTGAAATGATTAAAAAAAAAAAAAAAAAAAAAAAAAATTACTACCATTGGATGCCAAAATTATTTCAAATTTGGCATCAAAATGAGCTTACAGCAAACAACATTTTATCTTCTGAAAAGCTTCTTCACACTATTTTGACAATTCCATTTTGCTTCCTTTTTTAGTAGGCTGTTCAAAGGAGCTTTAAGGACATCCATTTTTGGGATGTAAATGCTATAGTAGTTGGCCAAGCCAAGCCTAAAAATGCCTGAAGATTAGTGACGCTGTTAAGTGCTGGAATGTTCTTAATGGCTTCAGCTCTTTCAGGATATCTTCTGCCATACGTGAAACACACTTGGGCGATCATGTCTCGAAAAAGACATGACTGACTGGGCAGAAGATTATCCCGCAGTAGGTTGCCATTGCTTTCTGCGGTAGACTGGTTGCCAGCCAAGGCTATAGAACCCAATCTGTCCTGTTATTTAACCCATAACTGGAAGGAAGAGATGGATTAATCCTTTCCCCAAGGGTATTTGCGCATAAGTGAATGCAATGAATTCAAATGGAATTCGAACTCGGTTCCCCGATTTCTCGTTCCGAGCCGATATCCACTGCAGCACAACGCACATCCCTTTTTTATCTATTATTTGACCCAAATACTTGATTTGTTTCATAAAAAATGAATATATATCTGATCTGTGTTTGAAACCATTCTCATCTATTTTCTGGAAAACTGCCTTTATATGCTCTTTATGTTGCTTGTTATTCTCACTCTTTAGTGGAATGTCATCGAGGTGTGCTATGGCAAACTCTAATCCTGCCAACATGGTATCCATTATTTGTTGGAATAAACTTGGAGTGGCTTTCAACCCAAATCTAAACTGATTTATAAATGGAACTTTCTGTGTGTCTGTCCGTTACCTATAGACTCCGAAACGGCTGAACCGATTTTCTTGAAAATTTACACAGTTGTACTATAAGCATCTGCCAGTGTTCTTAGCTAGGTTTTGTGTCAAGCTACCCCCAATAAATATCGAAAATCGATAATCAAAAAAATCGGATTATAGAAGGATTGGTCCGATTTTAATCAAATTTGATACACTCATAGACAAAGACATAAGAAACGATATTCTGAAGTTTCAAAGTTGCAGTTCTTACAATAATGCAGAAAATTTGATATCGATACCAGGAAATCAAAATTTCACTTACATCCATTCATTTTTCTTTCAGTCTAGGGTTTCACTTTAACTGGAAACAATTATTGCTTTTTAGTTTTTCATGCCAACGTCCAAAGAGTCTGAGCTCCAGGACCACGGATTAGTTTTAAAACTTTAATTACACCCGAGCAATGCCGGGCTATACTGCTAGTGAAATACAGAATCCTTTATTTTTATTTATATTTAGTAATTTTGAGCATTTTTCGTCCACTTTTACCTGGAGGTAAGCATCTGCTAAATATAATTTTGAAAATTTTGCCACCATTTAGTCTTGAAAAAAATGTCCTCTGGTGAAGTTAAAGGATATGCTTGATCTTTAAAAAAAAAAAAAAGAAAAATTGGCACATACTCTAATTTTCTTGTTTTTTTTTTTCTTTTTTTTTTATACATACATACTTGGTGACACCCAATCTGAGTATTCCATTTCAGAAATCACACCCATTTCTTCTACATGCTCTAGTTCTTGGCTCACTTGTTTTAACATCAAGAAGGGCACATTTCTTTTTGACTTAAATACTGAGTTTATGTTGTCTTAATTCAAACCTTACTTTGGTTTTCATCCATTCTCAGAGTCCTTCAGAGAATATGCACGGAAATTGTTTTTTTTAAATCAGAAATAAATTTTTCTGTTTCATTATTTTTTATATTTGCTGACACATCTACTTTATTGCAAAATAAATTCACAGGTGGTTCCCAAAAATCGAATAGCACAATCCAGTCTGTACCAAACAGATTTGTTGAACTGGGTAGAACATAAATTTTCAATTTGAATATCTTTTCAAAAAACAATGCATTGCAGTTAAATTCAAAGTTTAGTCTTCCTGATACACTTGTGACACCTTACGCCTGGGGCGGGCCGTCTAATGTGATGCTCGTTCCAGTTGACGGTCATGGCAATACCAGTTGTGACACTGCCATCCAGCTGGCCAGGTGGTTCAGTCACTGTTGCTGGTTGTGACGATCTTGTTTGATGTTGTCACCACAAAAGCTGGTTTACAAGACGTCTCTTGCAACAACGCGCCACTGTCCCACATTGTGAATTGATCCCATAGGTCGTGTCGGGCAATTTTAGTAGTCGCCTTTTAGAGCCAGTCCGGACACTGGTGCACATTTGTGGTTAAAAAAAATAAATACGGCACAAAAAAAAAAAAAAAAAAAAAAAAAAAAGAAAAGAAAAGAAAAGAATAAAAAATTAATGAAATAAATGAATATGGTCGAACACACCTGGAGAGTTATGAAGAATGTCTTTATAAAAAAAACGATGTTTTTCTTTTCACAGGAGCAGATCATACAGTTGTCGGAATGTTGGTTTACAACAGAGAGAGAGAGAGAATGTTTTCAAAATCTCAGAGTTTCCAATCTTCAAAATATTATTCAAAATAAGAATGTCTTTTCTAAGTTTCATTAAAGTAGGAGAACTCATCAATTCTCGTTAAGGTCTTTTCATGTATTCATTAAATTTTCGTTAAAGTCTTTTCACATATTCTCTATAATCAGGGCTGTCAATTCTCTATGCAACTTCTAAATTAACAAAGTTCTTTCAGGAGTTTAATGGAGTTTACTGAAGTAGAGCGAACGAGGAATCAAAATTTTCGGTTCTCCCATGATTAAAAAAAAAAAAAATAACATTCTTTCAGGATTCATATCAAAGGCGCATTATTCCAAATTAGCTCTAAGTTAATCGGTGGCAGGCTTCATTCGACATTAACTCTTTAGCCATAAGTTCTATGGTAGGCAACCAGTCGTGGGTCATGGCTCCCCAGTTGAGAACCTTTTTCCACAGTCGTTACATTTCAACTGATAGCTACTCAGCTCACTTAAAAACAAACTCACAGCTTCTCAAAGCAGCTGACAACAAACTGGAAAAAAAACAAAAAAAAAAACTGCTTTTTCTCGCTAAGTCCAGATTTTTATAATTATCCCCAATCCTCTCAGGGGATTTGGCTGACTCGAAGCCTTCGGCCAATAAAAACATTTTCCACCCACTCAATTCATAGAAGGGGTTAGCTCGACGAATAAGGTATAATTCTGAAATTGAGAATATTTAAATTCCCACAATTTCTGTTCTCAGAGACATCTGTTGAGGGACTTTAGCACTGCCTGACCCCATCAAATAATGCTGACATTTTATTATGACTGCGACCATTTCATCAATTTTCCACCTAACCCAAAATAATGCATATCATATATGAAAAAGAAAGAGAATTACATTTCTCTCTTTCCTTAAAATTGTATGCTAATTCATCTATTCCCCAGATTTTACAAGTACATGATAGTCTTAAAATAGCTAATTTTTCTATTCCCCGGACATTTACAAGTATATGATAGTTTTTTTTTTTTGTTTTTTTTTACATAAGCTCACATCGCAAATTACAATAAAGCACAGCCAATAATACTACAAATATTAATTTCTCTCTCTCTGCTGTATTAAACCAACAAAATAAAGTATCCCCGCGGGAGATAGTGTCACACACTTCCCACTACTTTTTAAGTATTTTTCAATGGAGGGCTACCTTTTTTCCCCACATTTATTCATTTATAATAGAAATATCACTACCAGTGTCCAAAAATAGTTTCATGGTTTCACCGTTTATCTTCGTATTCACATACTTTCATTTCTCACCATCTTTGATTACATTCTGACGAGACAACATTTACTTTAGTTTTAAATTTTGTCTTTTACTGTATTTCTGCAATGAGTGATTTTGTGTCCAGTACAGCCTCACACAAAAAACCTTGTCTTTGAGAAAAAAAAAAAAAGCTTTTTTAAATTGTGACACTCCCTACCACCACCAGCCATTGCACGGAGATGATTTTGCCTTACTTTTTGCAAATTTCTGTGGTTTAATAGCCTGAACATAAGCAATATTCTTTTCCTCAATTCTCGTGTTGTCTTGTTCCACGTTTATCAATCTTTGGCCCTCCTCAGTTACTTTCTGCGGTGTTATTTGTGGATCTTGCTCCAATTTGGTAAATATTATGGATTGAATAGCTTTATCTTTTGCTGTTGTTAGTCCCTGCATGAAAATTAAGCACTTAAACATGTCAACTGACAAATTAACTAATTTAAATAGCTCATACTGTGAATTTATTTTTTCAACGTATGTGACAAAATCTTTTTCTTGTTTCACAATGTTCAAGCATTTATATCTTGTATGAAACAGTCTCATTCATCACAGATTTCCAATAAAATCTTCATCACCGCTTCAAGAGATTTCTTTCAGTTTTTTTTTTTTGGTAGTATGAGATTCATATACTTTGTATTTTCTTCTGTACTTAGTTTTTCTAACAAGATTATTTTCTCTTCATCAGACCATTGGGCACATCTTTTCAAAAATATTGTTTTGTATCTTCAAAAAAATAACCTGGAAAAGTGACACCGTTTCCTGGATCATATTTAAATTCTGATAAAGAATTAGATGTACCTTTGACTGAAAAAAAATCTTGAACCTCATGCCTCAAAAATATGTTCAGATAACACAACTTTGCATAACAAATCTTACTTTTAAGTGAGTCGAATCCTTTGTGTTTCCTATGTTATTCCTTTGCACAAAAATACTTCTCATTTAAAACAAAATAAATCCTTAGAAATCCCAGATTTGTTATTGTTTAAACAGTATCATCACACACTTTTGCATAAGTTCTTTTTCAGAATTCAACATAGTCACTTTTAAGTATTTTTGACATCATTCTTTTATTCGCCACTGTTGTATTGTTGAAAAGGGTTACAATATGCAAGGTTGTAACTAGAGTGGAAAGAAAACCAACATAATAATAGATGGAAAGAAGAAAGGGTTACTGCAATAGAGAGTACAATGAGTCGATGAAGAGAGATTAGTAAGACATTACTAATCTTCAAAGCAAGACGTCGATAAATTTGATGCTCACTATATAATTCTTTTAAGAGGGTGTAGGATATTTTATTACAACTATATATACATACACACACATGCTGGTAGGATGCAAGAAAGTTATATTCATTCATCCCAGAGATGCACCTCAATTTTTCCATAATAAAAAAATGATATATGTGGGTTCTCAGAAAGTAGCCTTGTTATTATTTTGAACAGGATATTTCCACTGAAAATATGAGAGAACTTAACTCCCTTTTCATGTGTGTGATTTTTTTGTTTTGAAGGAACTGGAAAATGTATGCTCCACATGACTAAAAATTGAATAAAATAAATAGTTTTAATAACTGTTTATAGTAAAGTTTATTATTTATTATTACTATTATGATTGAAATTTCTTTTTAAACTGTCCTACTTTTAAAACTACGTAAATGTGGGGTGGGTAACATTTAATTATTTTTACAAAGATCTTTAAAAACATTTAAAAAATCATTTTATTCATTTATTTATGGATGAGTCAAAGTTTCATTAAAATAAATCAATTGTCTTATATTTTTTTAATTTTAGACATCTAAAATAAAATAAGAAATTTTACTCAAGTACATCAGTGTACAAAGAGGCCAAACAAAACTATTGTTTATTACAGAGGATATCAAAATGGGCCACCAAGAAAATTTTAAAAAATGGTTTCCCTACAATTACACTACATTCAACTCAAACTTTCCTTAATATTTAAAAACAGGAGTAAGGGAGAATATTTTGCTGTATGGAAAAACATATGCAAACGGATGGCTTATTCTTGGCATCAAATCTTCTATTGCTGCTGCTACTACCACATCTTCTATTGCTTGTTTGACCTCCACTCCAGTTGCAACTTCAAACCTGTCTGATGCAACTGCAACTCTATCTGAACTGACTACAATGCTGCCAGATGTAATTGCAAACATTTCTCTTGAAAAACTTTCTGCTGCAAATTCAGAGTGTTTATCTGCCACTCCATCTAAATCCAAAATATTGTAATTTCAGAAACTGTTGGCTCACAAAAATAAAAAATAAAAATTATACTTATGAGAAAAAAAAATAAGATCACTTCAGAAGAAAAACAGACAAAATAGTTTAAATCAGTTTACTATTAAGAAACTCTATTATGACTGTCTCTTAAATGCAGTTCTTGCTTATCGTGTTAGTGAACTAGTAAAATCCATTTCGCAAACATTGCCCATGGAACACTAACATTTGAACAGCAGTCCTACAACTGTCTACAGAATGGTGAGGAAGCTTGGTTTCCTTTCATATATCAAGAAGTTTGATGCAGTGATAAATGCAGAAAACTGCACTTTAGTTTTTGATTCAATGACACAAGATGGGATCCACATGAACTGTGTTATCTTAACAACGCCATCATCCACTCATCTTGTATCTCTGGAATGTCTTCTTGGAGGACCACAAATGACTACAAGCAGTATTTGTGACTACAGCAAAAAGTTAGCTAAAGTAAGGTCACTGTCTACTAGCCAAAGTATTGATGGCAGTTTCAAAAACTGTTTTAAAAATTAAAAATGTTGCTTAACAAACCAGGCTCCTGTCAACCATTTTATAATTGTTCAGTTTACATATCAGGAGGTTTCAGTAATTGACTGCAGATCTTCTCATTTTCCTTATTTTTATATTAAGTTAAAAATTAATTTATACATTAGTTATTGGTATGATGTTGATTTATTTTTCTTTGTGTTTGTGTGAGAGTGTGTATGCGTTTTTGTATGCATGTTCGCGTGCATGTGTCAAATGCTGTGGTTATTTCTCTTTTTCATCATGTTTCTTGTCTTTTTGTACTCTGACTGTTTTTTTCCTCTTTTCAGCTCTGACTCTAAAAATTAATGTAACAATGTCATTTTGGGTGTCACAGACAGGACTTGGGGGTTTTGGGGTAATTTGTCTTCTCGAATTTAACTGCTCAATGAAGCATCTTTACAGATGAATTCAGAAATTATCCTTACCTCTAATTCTGTAGGTTCCCTCAGGAGGGGACCATTGTAATCATTGTCATGGTGGGAGGTAGGCGTATTATCTGAGTAGGATTGGTGAGACATATTCAGAACTGATGGACCATCTGCTTTCACCACATTTGTGTTCTCCATATCTTTCAGCTGAAAGGAAGCATTTACAAGTTTAAAAAAAAAAAAAAAAGCTTCTTTTGAAGAAACAACCTTTTCAATTTATTAAAGGATTAATGTACCATATTTCCTTGTGTATAATATAAGAATTTTTCAATAAAAATTAAAGGCAAAAAAGGAATGGGTCATTTTATACACAGAACGCATTTTTATAAATCTTTAGTCTGCTTTGTAAAAAATCCTCTGACTTGAACCAGCAAAATTGCAAATACACTCAGCACAATTGATAAAATAAAGTAGGCAAGTGTTAAGAATTGTTTACAAAAGGCATATGTTGGTAACATGTGTTCTTTGGAAATCAGCATAATTAAACACAGGAAGTTCACTGAAATTGATTAAAAAAAAAAAAAAAAATCAAAATAGAAAATATACAAGATCTATCATGTTTTGATGACACTAATGTTACAACAAAGTGCCTTTCTCTGAAAATAAGTTGAAATGTGAATTAAGGGAAGAAATACACAATGGCTAATCATCCAGTTCATTTCTGTTCTTTAATATTCTGAAAAATTAAATATTTTAGTGAAATATATGGCACTAAAATATTATTATGGTACAACTATTTTCATTTTAAATTTACAGAGATATCTCTACTCGAAGATGCAATTTATTCTTTGTTTTTAGGACAAGAAATACTAACAGATAAAGTAAGATCAGCACTGGAGAAGCTGAACAGGAACAAAGTAGTAGGGCCTGATGGGATTGTAACAGAAATGCTCTCAGTTTTAAATGACTTCGGCATTGACAAGATCACAGAAGTAATAAACAAAATATACAACAGTGGCAACATACCGAAGGGACTCACTAAATCTATCTTCATAACATTACCTAATAAACCAGGTGCAAATGAATGCAAACTCCACAGGATAATTAATTTAATTAACCACATAGTCAAACTAATGATGCAAATTCTGATGAAAAGAGAGTGAAGGAGAATTGGACCGAAAATAGGACAAGAACAGTTCAGTTCTGTCAAAGACACCAGAATCTGAACTAATTCAGAATTTAGAACTGTGAGTAAACCACATGCAAATAGATAGAAGTAGGTATACAGAAAAAAAAGGGGGCATGAGACAAGGATGCATCTTCTCCCCAGATTTATTCAATCTCTACCACGACAATATCCAAAGGCAATTGGAAACCTTACTAGGATTTATTATCAGTGAACATAATCTTAACAATATAAGAAATGCAGATGATACCATGCTGATGGCTGACTCGGAAAGGCAACTATAGGACATGGTGGTAGAAGAAAGCTGGAAAATAGGATTATTCATCAGCTACAAGAAGACAGAAAATATGGTCATAAACAAAAGAAAATGCCCAAGATGCAAGTTACAAATTAGAGATATATACTTCAAGTATATGCAGACGTTCAAATACCTGGGAAGCATTTTAAAAAAAGATGGAAAATGTGACACTAGG
Source organism: Ascarosepion bandense (assembly GCA_037127315.1). Classification (NCBI taxonomy): domain Eukaryota; kingdom Metazoa; phylum Mollusca; class Cephalopoda; order Sepiida; family Sepiidae; genus Ascarosepion; species Ascarosepion bandense. Next base: position 1,044,978 of record JBBBDQ010000635.1, read on the forward strand.
ATCTGAACACATATTGGACAAGTGAAAGAAGCATTCTAAAAGCTAAGCAAGGTGTTAAATAGAAAAATTTCATTAAAAACAAAGAAAAGAATGCTGGATTGTAATGTGATATCTATCCTCTTATTTAGCAGTGAACTTTAACAATTTATCCAAGGATGAGGAAAAAAAACTAGAGGAAGTAGAAATGTGGTTCTACAGAATAGTATTGTAAATTCCACTCTTATTCAAAATTAGTATAAAAACAGCAGAAATTCCTTTAATGAGGAAAGAGGACTTGGAAAATTAGACCTTCACAGGGACATATTGCAGGCAAGAGAGGTAGGGGATGGTAGTGAGTTATTTGGCTTATTTTGTTATACAGTATATCAACCTCAATGTGTTATTTAATGCCCAACAGAATTTTTAGGATAGATTTGTATAAATAAAATATATATTCTTTGTAAGAAATCAGTTTGTAGATCAGGTTTCATTGACATATCTTTGTAAAGAGTTTTTGTCAAGAGTCAGATGTATTGTTGGTAATTTTTTTTTTTTTAAATGTACTGCTGGTATTTTTATTATAAAAATCTACTTTTATACTTTCATAGTGTTTTGACTGCAGTTTGGAGGATAAGTATTTGCCCATAGCTGGGAACAGAACATGGACCTGGGAACAATAACAATTAAGAGGTGGTTCTATGCTTCTCAAAACCTCTCCAACAGAGGCCTTGTTGTTGGATGTAGTTTACCATCATCAACAGGACACATTTACTTGATTAGCTTGTTTGAATGGAGGTCAGAATAAAGGGGGACATTAATAATGAAAGGAAAACTGCTAAGAGCTACAAGGGACAAAAAATTGTGGAGAACCATGATCACCTATGTCCTGAAGGGACATGGCTCACAAAAGAAGTGCTAAGAACTTGTAGCACTTTAGCTTTGTAATTCTGTGTATACATTCTGTGATTTTTAAAATGTGTCATAGATAAGAAAGAATAATATATCTTCAAAACCATTAGTCTTTTTATTTTGGAGTGAATTTTGAGTTGAATTATCACATTTTGACATACATTCTTGAATATATATAAAATCGAATTAAAAATGCTGAGGACATCATTTATTATAATCACAATTATTGTTTTCAAAATCAGTTTCAAATACTTCATAAATTCAAATCAGTCATGAAAAAGATCCTGAAAATAAGGTTACTGATTCAGTAATGATAATCCTTCTATATTTCTGAGATGAGATATTGTAATTATTTACACTATTTACAGTTTGAACTGTTGTCCTCATCTTTGTTACCATATTCATGATGTTTTGCCTGTTGTACACTTCAGCCTTCTTCAGGTGATTTTGAACTGAACCTTTTTTTTTTTTACCCACCAATATAGATTGTTCTAGTTTCATATGCCATGCCTTTTCTGGATATCTCAGTTTCAGTTATTTCCCTTTAACTCAATTCTAAGTTTTTGTTCACCTCTGCTGTGGCCAGTAAACATCGTGCTATTGAACTCACAGCTCTTTGGGCTAAGTCACCACCACAAATATGAAAAATATCAATTGTTTTTCTATAGAATACACATCTAATAAATTTTAAATGATTATTCTCTTGTTTTATTAAGATTTTTAAAAATACTAGAGTAAAAAGAAATATTTTTGTAAAATTAAATGAAAGAAAGACTGAGTAATATAGGTGATAACACTCTGATATGTTCAATGTCTGCTTCAGTGAAATGAAAAATTTGTCAATTTCAAATCTTAATTTTTTAACCTCTTATTTCTTAGACTAATGATCTCTATTAAAACTTATGGTTTTTATTGCAGTACTTTATTGAAGATGTTAAGCTAAAGTATTTAATACAATGAGGGAATTGCCTTAGGTATTTTATAGCTGCATAACAAAGGCACAATCTATAAAAAAAAAAAAAATAGACCAGCATATATACAGCTTAAATGAATTGTACACCAAATTAGTGCATACTAAGGAAATCCTGTGGTAAATAAAATAGATTTTTTATCAATTTAAAAATAACATAGAATCTAACTAGTTCAGAGAGATTTAGCAAGTCCCAAGCATTTCAGATAAAATAATTGTTGTTTCCAAGATAAATTTTTTAAAAGTTATGGTCAAAAAGATTATTTATACCTTTTTTATAACCTGAATTCATCCATCTCTGTAACACTGTCACCACAATAAAAAAAAAAAATTAAAAAAAATGTAAACCTAAAAAAACTGAGCCTTCTTAAAAATTCCATGTGATTTAGTACAGTTACTCTGGTATCAAGTTCCAAATACTGCGTAGGAAAATAATATCCTTTCATAAGAGGGTGGGAAAAAAAATAAAAACATTTTTTTCTACTATTCAGTGAAAAAAAAAAAAATGTTTAAAATGTGAAAAAGTTACTACGCCATTTTTACTAGCATTTAGTTATAACATACTAAATGGCTATGAATTACATATTACATCACTGAAAAAAAAAAAAAGAGTAAACAATGACTTTTTCCCTCATATCTCTTTCAGAGTTTAACAAAAATAAGGTTAAGTAAGTTACTTGCTTTAAATATTATGTGTGTATATATAAAACATTAATATATTTTTTATATTACTTTTTTAATATATTTATATATTTTCTAATAAAGTCTTACAGATTTAAATACTACTTCAATAATATTAACATATTTAAGAATTAAGTTAGGGCAAGGCCCAAACTTCAGCATTTACAAAATACAATAACTTTTTTTACTTTTTACAATGATGTTCACTCTGTACAAGGTCCGAAAGCCATTTGAGGTAGATTGTTACAGGCTAACAGGTATGGTTTATAGGGATATGTGAAGAAGAGAACAGTCAACCCTAGAGTTAAATAGGTATAGATTATAGTGATTGGGGAATCCTTTTTTTGAGAATCAGTTTCACAAAGCAGTGATTTGCGTGAAGAAGCTGCTAAAATGGAACTTACATCCCACTAATGGACTACAAAGGGAATGAGATCGCTTTGCTACAATGTGCATGGTATGGTGAGTTTTAGCCATGAAGGTTAAAACTGGTAGAACTAAAAGATGTATTTCATCTGAACACTTTCCACAGAAATAGTGATAGAGTAGCATAAATGAATGGCAGAACAAGGTTTAAGAGAGATAACAAAAAGACAAAACTTATGAAGAACTAAAAAGGACAGAAAAGTGTGGAGGTTATAGGATACAAATCCTAAATCGTCCAGCAATTAACTGAAATGCAAAAAGTAAAATTGCACACCCACAAAATTGGATCAGAATGACTGAAAACATTTTGGTAAAACCAAACCAAAGTAAATTTCACAAGCAAGTGTAAAAATTAAGATTCTGTATTCTGATTGGATAGGAAATAACAAATAATATAGAACTATAACCCGTTAAATTTTCTTAATACCTAAAAAATGGGTTTTCAGTTGTATTTGATCACATGACTGGAATTTAATAATTATCCATGTCTCTTGATATCTTGACCAGCCAAAGACAGTCCAATGAGGGCAAGGATCTAATAAGGACCTTGTCACAATCTAAGGGAGAAATTTCAAGATGCCAAAGCTGCCATGTCTTGTCATACGTTTGTTCTTCCTCTCCTTTCAATTTTCCTTTCTTTGTCTTCACTCACACACCATCAAAGAAACAACAAGACATCTTCAACTGATTCTTAAAAACTAACTTCCATAAATACCATTTTCCTTTATTGCTTCACCTTCTTTTTCACTTTCTTGCTGGCCATAAAAAGGAAAGGAACAGATTTTATTAGTAACCTGTTAATCCTTATATATATATATATATATATATATATATATATATATATACACACACACACACACACACACACACAGCCTACTACTTACTACTATTTCTCTGGAACATTTAACTACGCACCTTTTCTCTTTCAACATTTAACTCTTACAAATTAATTTTCTATATGAACATTCTATTTCTTACAAATTTGTTATTCTGTTCAGTTAATTAAATTCCACTTATTTTACAAACAAAACACTTTTATTCTTCCAAACTTCAAACAACTTTTCAATCTTCTGATGATATTTTAAATTGTAAGGACTTCAGTTGTGTTTGGCACAAGTCCAATTTGACAAACATTACCGAGGCCCCTACAAGGTTTTCAGAGTTATGATTACCAATATCCTGAAGGGACATGGCACCTAAAAGAGGAATCTGTCAAAAACCTATTCTGGTATGCAACTCAAATCAGAATAAAGTTAAAGATCACATATCTTAAATGATGCTATGCTGTTGTTTGCTGAAAAAAATGAAGCAGCACATAGCATTCTGCAAGTTAGTCTCCAAAAACTACTGGTGGGTCTGTAAAAATGTGTTAAATAACAGCAAGCCCTCAATTCCTACTTTAATCAATGAATTTAAGGTCCACACATCTTCAACAGACAAGGCCGAGTGCTTTGCTTGCAGATTCTCCACCAACTCAACATTTCATTCATCTGGGGTATCCGTACCCGACTTTCCACCTAGAACTGAGGCTCAACTGAGTGATGTTCACATTACCCCCTCACTGGTCTCTAACGTTTCAAAGCTTAACCCCTTATAAGGCAAGCAGAAATGACAGAATTCCAATCATTGCCCTGAAGAAATGTATCCCTGAACTCTCCTCTGACCTCTCCAAACTATAACTATTGCCTCTCTGCTTCTTGCTTTCCTGCCTGCTGGAAGTCCTTCTCTGTGGTTCCTGTATTTAAGAACTCTGGAGAACCCTCAGACCCCTTCTAATTATCGCCCAATCAGCTTCCTACCGATTTTTAGGTAAAGTGTTTGAGGCCATTATCAATGCTGAATTGGTTCAACATCTCACAGCCTCTTCTCTGATAAACAGTATTCTGCAATGTAATTGATTCCAACCTGGTAGCTCAAATCCAGTCACTTTCTCACAGACATAATGTGGCTTCCCTCTGTTTCATCTACAAATACTTTCATGGCTTCTGCTTCGATGAGCTTAGCTCCCTGGTGCTCCCTCTGCATAAATTTAGTTGTGCTACAAGACTAGTGACTAGGTCCCTCCCTTTTACAGTGGAACTGATCAAATGTAACTTCAACTTCTACTCTAGTAGCTTCTTTTTTCACACTTTCAACCTGTGGAATTCCCTTCTGTATTCTTGCTTCCCTGACAGCTATAATCTCCAAGAATTTAAATGCAATGTCAATTGCTACCTCTTATCTCTTTGACTCACATTCCTCCCCTAACATCCCTTGTATCATGTTCTTCTCCCTTTCCGCTCTACTCTCATGCAGCCCTCTTCACTTCAGTGTTCTCATCCTTCTCTTATTCATTCTCTGACACCCCCTGTAACTTGTTCCTCTTTCTCATGACTCACTTCTTATATAACCCCCTGTGCACCAGTGGCAATACTGCCTTGCTTGGAGTAAAATGATTATATATATATATATATATATATATATATATATATATATATAAAAATTTAAGAATACTAGAAAAATTAAATAAAAATTAATAAAATCTTCCTTGTCGGTTATTCTTAAATAAACATGTTTAAAACAAAGTTTGCCGCCCATATATATATATATATATATATATATATATATATATATATTTTCCATTTGTAAACAAGTTATTACGTGACCTAGGTTCCTACCATGTGTGGTGTCTTCAGGCAATTTGCAATAACTCATTTACAAATGGAAAATATTCAAAAGTTCTACAATATAATTGTATTAAACACTTTAATACAAAGTGCACTGGTCTAACCTTATTATGACCAGAAACTAAGTAATTAAACAATATATATATATATATATATATATATATATATATAGGATGTGACAGAAATACTCCTTAGAAACACTTCACACATAATGGTAAGTTATTAGCTAAAAGACATCTTTGCCACTAACATCTTACTGTTAGGTGAGAGGTATTTCTGATGCACACACTATATAAGGTAGATGCAGCCAGTAAACCATTAAAAAATAAACCATTTTGAATGAAGGTTCATATTTTACTCCTTTTTGAAAATCTTGTTCAAGTACTGCAGCTTAAATTGCTTAAAGTTGCCAGATGGTTTGAAATATATAAAAAGAAAAAAAGAAAAACTTAAATTCTAACTTTTTTCCCATGCCATTTAGTGTCCCATAGAAAAGAAACTTAATTTTTATTTCATTAGAAACTCATACTCACCTTCTGCAGTAATTCTCGTTCCCGTATCCGTGTTTGTGCCAATTCTCCATTCAGCTGTGTTACCTGGGCCTAAAGAACAATAAAGAAATAAACAAAGGCTTAATCATTTTACTAAAAAAAAAAAAGTCTTTATTATAAGCATACTAAAAAAGTATACTTTTCCCTTTAATTAAACTGTTTTTGTTTTAAGTACAGGGCGTGGCAGAAATGCCTCTCATATAATGGTAATACATTGTATAAACTTTGCAACAGTTAATTTTAAATTAGTGATCTATACATAAATGTGAGAAAGTTGTATTGTTCCTTTTTCTTACATCATGAGCTTTCTGAAGAATTGTTTACATAGAAAACACTAGTTTTTGTTCAGTCACAAAAGTTCAGTAGTAATAAGACTAGTTAGTACTAAGATGGAGATAAGTTGAGAACATTGGCTATTGTAAGCAACCACCTAGAATTCAAAACATGTTTTGGCATTAAGAAAGCCACAATGGATTAATAAACTGTAAAAAGCAAATCAGTCTCTGCAATATGAAGATTTGTATCACACACCTAAAACAAAATAAATTCCTAAAACTGAAAAATAAATATAATCTGAAGCTAACCATAGCACTTTCAATTTTACTTCCTAATATACTTATCTATTATCATCAACAGTCAAATGTAATACTAATTTCTTTTATTTACTAGTTTGATGATTTTTCATGTTGACAGTATTGGAAAATGACATAAATTTTAGTAAAATCTATGACAAAGTGAAAAAAGTTTTTGTGCAATATTTTTTGTCCTTTAGTACTTTCTTAGACTATAGTCATGTTTGTGTTAATGTAATTATGTGTGCACAATGAAAAAAATGATAAAAAACTAAAATAAATTAAATGAAATTGGCTAGAGTATATACCCAAATGTGTGTAGTGGTGCAATGGATATTGAATCGAAATGAAAAATATGAGAGCCGAGTTTGAATTCTAGTTGAATTTGTTGCATTCACTTATGGATAAATAATTCTTGGGAAAGGTATTAATCCATTTCTTCATCCTCAAGCTATAGGTTGAATAGCAGAACAGATTGGGTTCTACAGGCTCAGTTGGCAACTAGTCTACTGCAGAAAGAAATGGCAACCTACTGTGGAAAATCTTCTGCCTAGTCAGTCATGAATCAAAAGAGACATGATCGCCCAATCATGCATTATGTATAGCACTTAACTGACTGATATATCCAAAAGACATATTTAAAAAAAAAAAATTAATTTCAGTTTTTCTCTTTTGTGCACATATGTAGTCACATCAGTGTAAACATCACTTTAGTCTGATGAAGTTCTAGAGCACAAAATTCATCACACAAATACTTTTTCCACTTTGTCATAGATTTCGCAAAAATTTACTAATTTACCATCTATTTCTGTTTGCCTAACTTCATAAAAATTAAAACCTGTAAACTTATTTACATGTAATAGTCTTATACAATTAACAAAATAGAAAAAAAATAAATCACTCAGGAAAAAATATCATTAATTTCTAAAATTTTTATAGATAAATTATTTTTTTTATATCTGTTATGTCCCTTCTGATATAAACAATAATAAAACAAAATTATTTTAAATTAGTTACCAATGACAACATATTTTGTTAGGTTTTAACTTTTATTAAAGGTTGGTTGGATGATTTTGTTTAGCAGCATATCTACCTATATAGGTTATTTAATGCCAAAATCAAAATATTTTGAACACACTTGTAGACTTTCAACTACAGATAAAATATATTGTTGATAATACTTCTATAAATAGGTATTGTTGGTAATTCTTTATATAATAATGATATGCTGGTATTTTTGGGAATCTATTAGGTGCTGCCACAGCAATTAAAAGTGTTTCCCCACTTGGCAAAATAAGCGATCTCTTGATCAGAGGCCTTGTTGCGGGATTTATCGTTATACCCAGGACTTATTATAGGGTTTTCACAGGTAAGTTTTTGAATATATAAATACAGATAATACCCATGAAAAAGATATTATTTATATATGGCTCAGAACATAGGGATCAGTATAGTATTTGTTCATTCAGCCTAGGACCAAAATGTTCTTTCTTCTTTATATGCAGTGTCTTTTGTAGCTGTCATCTCTTCTAAGCCTTGGTAGCCATCCATTTACTCGAGTTCATCATATATACACTATTTACATTATTCAGACTATTGTCCTCATCTTCGTTGCCATTTTTAGGACATTTCAGCTATTGTATGCTCAAGCCTTCTCCAAGTGCTAAAAATTTTGAACTGAACCCTTTATTGCAATCACTTATATCATTCTCATTCTTTGTGTGAAGCTGCTTCTGGTAGTCATAAATTATCTCCCTTTAACCTGACTCACTAAGTTATTTGAACCTGGTATCAAACTCACAACTCTTTGGGTCAAGTCACTGAAACTCACCAACTGCCTATATCCACTGGGCCATGTGTCCTTAAGGACAACATTGATTGAATTTCTGGGACTTATAAACCTAATGTTTCAGTAACCTTTTCTTTTTTTTTTTTACCAGAGTTCATATTGCAATTTTTGATATTAATGGTTTACTCTGGTATTTTTACCAGAGCTCATATTACAATTTTCTGGCACTCCATATTACTGGTTCTCATATTGCATTCATCTCAGTGCTTTGTCGGATTATGAGATTTTTGTAGCCTAGCATATGTGCTGATTTCTTAAGTTTCCAGTAGCATTCTTTATTATTTTAACTTCATCCCATTGGGGACGATGAGCCTCTTTCTCCCTCCATATGTGGTCAGCTACAGCCTTGCAATGTTCTTGTAGCCTTACCTTAAGAGGGCAGCCTGTTTCTTCTTTATATTTCTTTCCACAGCTACATGGAATGGTGTACACACAGTCCTTAGTCATGTCCTCCTCTGTTGGGGTCTTTACTCAGGAGAAGTATCGGCAAAGTGTAGAACCACTTCTGAAGATCATCCTGATGTTATATAGACCACAGATCTTTTGTATTTTCTTTGATAACCCCTTCACATAGGATAGACAGACTAAGGCTGTTTTCTGAGAGTTATTATGCACCCTCCCTTCCATGTTCATTGGAGTTGTTGTCATGTACCCTGGATAATTGTTACATTGTTGGGTACTGTTTACACTGACCATTTTCTGTTTGTATATCTCTGGGTCGCCACTTATGATTTTTGCTCAATGTTGCAGGCAGTGGACAATCCCTTTCTTTACATTGTATGAGTGATGGGTGTTATTGAGGTCACATGGTCCAGTAGTGTCTATGCCTCTTCCCGGTGTGGCCAGAGTATGAAGGTGTCATCAATATATCTCAGCCATAGAGTTGGCTTTAGAGCTGTGGATTCAAATGCCATCTCTTCAAAGTATTCCATGTATATGTTAGCCAGTGATGGTGATAATGGTGAGCCCATTGCTAAGTCTTCATCCTGTCATTATATGTCTGTTTCCAATCTGAAGTGTGCTGTTTGTGTACAGAAAGTCAGCATCTTCATCAGGTTATCTAGTAGAATACTGATACATTATTCTAGGGATGAGTCTGAGGCCAGTCTGTCCCTAGCACCTAAAGAAGGTAAGAGTATACAATGGCCAGAGCGTACAACGGCCAAATTGTCGTACAAATAGCAACGAAGATGAGGACAATAGTCTGAATAATGTAAATACTGTAACTACTACCTCATCTCAGAAATATAGACAATTCATCACATATGTCATGCATTGTCTTCCTCTGTCCCTCTTGTGTATCAGATTTTCTAAGCTCTCCTTCCTCATTATATGCCTTCAACTGTCTCTTCCTGATAAATATTAGTTTCCTTTACGTTTCCATTTTTTCCAAAATTTTGTTCATACTGACATGTTCGGTCCAAAGTATTCTCAACATCCATCTGTAGAACCACATTTGTTTTGCTTCAATTCTCTTCTTCATCTTTGAGGAGATGATCCAGCACTGCCATATAGGAAGATATGGTGAAATAGGCAGCAATTTGAAATAGGAACCCATAATGAACATGGAAGACAATGGGTCCAATAGTGTACAGTGAATGACCAGGTAATAGCCAACACCACACTCCAGTTATAATATTTCTTTATTATCTGTTTTTGACTGCCTCAGTATTTCCAAGTTAATTTCATCATATAGCTCAAGTAGAAGAATGATGGCATAGGAGATTTATCACTTGTCTGATTTCCTTCAGGTTGGACATTTGAATCAGAACAGGAATCATTCATTTAGTTTATATAACTGTTTACTTTGTCACAGTAAAAAATTACAAAAAAATGTACAATTACAAATGGTGCATAAAAAAATATACAATTACATATGGTGCATGAACTTTTAAAAATTTTTAATTTAATCCATTTTCAACATTCTTATGAAACTTTTTTAAAAGCTTTGATGAAACATCATTTTTTTTTATGGCAGGACTGGGATTAATCTCAAAGCAAGATGGGCCCTGCCTGACAGAAGATCTTAGTTTACCTCTCCATATACACCTGTCAACATACTGAGACTTATAATAATTTGAGGTAAGGATTTACAAGGCTGGATACTCTTCCCGACACCCATGGTAATAAAGTACATCAAGTATTTTTATCGAGACATCATCTCTAGGAAGGTTATCATTCAAGGCTCGAAACCCCACCCTAGCCTCATATATAAGTAGATATTGAGATTAACATCTAGTGGTGACTGTTTCATGCTTGAATGCAATCTTCAGGCCATCTTCATGACTTGAAGATTGCATTCAAGCATGAAACAAAACTTATCACCTTGTGTTGACCTCAGGGTACACTTATATTTACATATAATCCATCTCTGATATTGAGTACTTTTATTCATAAATATACTATACCTTAAAACTATATTTTTATCATATATGTTGGCTTCTATAAGAAGTTTATCTGCCCTTAGACAGATTTTGTTTTTTGACCTGCAAAAAAGATTCAAGGGAGCTAACTAATACTATGTAATTTTACTAATGCCAGGTTTGTTCAAGATGTAGGTTATAATGATTCTCCAGAATTTACTTTTCTTTGTTATCTGTGAATTGCCATGATTCTGTTGTGAAAGTTAAGTGGTTTCTTATTGCCTTCTCTAGGGTTGGGAATTCAAAGTTTTCCTTTTCTTAAAATGGTTACTACCCAAGGCTGTGAACCATTCTATTTTGCTATTTAACATTTAGCTGAGGTAGAGGATGAGGATTCATGCTCTTTCCATTTTCATGTATGCAAAAGATAACGTGCTGATATGGTACATAACTCGCACATCCACTCCTGTTTGTTGCATAGAGATGCTAATAAAATTTTTCAATAAATTCACATATAGTCTGGTGCTCTTGCAATTTACCTCAAGTTCCTTGATAAAATCTAAAGAATCAGCAATATTATTGCTCCTAGCAACATGGCTTCAGTCACTTTGCCATTGCTGTAAGGTTGCCTATGCTTTTTCTATAAATAATTTCATGGTAATTGATCAGATGAACTCTTTGCTATGGTGCCTAAAATTTTTAATTTAACGTGTAATAATAGACTGCCATCAAGAACTCATCAATTTACAGATTAGCTGGTTAGATGTAACATTAAAATTCTATGCTAACAGTTCTTTTTTCTTGCACTTCTTGTTTGGGAAACTCCTTTCTGGCACCATGCTTTCCAGCCAACTTTAATCCGTAAAGATTTAAATGCAATGTCAATTGCTATCTACTGTCCACCTGATTAATCTTTCGTCTTTCCGCTCATTATCAATATTTCTATTTCTAATTCTTTCACACCCTGTAACCTTTTGTGTCTTAATAGTTTTCTGATTTGCATGGGGTAAAAAAAAAAAAACTTAAGTTATTTCCAGCAAACAAGACATTTAAAATACAAAAAAATTACGATAATATATCATCTCTAAAACTCTTACAAGTGATAGAATAAAGAAGAATAAACACATATCTAACCTGTAAATCAATGTTATAGAGTTCCAAATTCTGAATGTCAGCATTGAGGTTTGGGTCAAGGCTGGGGGAGGCAAGCAAAGGTTGAGGTAATTGACTCTGTGACATCTCATATTGGTTGCGTAATTCAGCCATTTCCAATCTGTTAGGAGCAATGATAGAAAAGAGAACCATCAATTTTAAAAGTTTTATGTCATTTTATATGATGTAATATTGAAACATTAATGTATCAATTAAAAATTTGGGTAAATTTCAGAATAAATCTTTTAAAAGTTCAAATAAAAACAAAGACCACTGCACACTGCAATTTGTATAGATCTATGTAAAGCATCTACATACCTTCTCTTCTATGTGACATGTCACTTCAGGACATAAAAGATCACAGCTCTCCATAACTTCCTATCCTTTGTAGTGCTTAGCAATGTTAGACTTTTTACTATCCTTCCTCCTCTTCAGTTACTCTCCAAAAATTAATTTCATGAAATTTCTAGAAATTAAATTTTGATCCCAAAACTTTGTTTTATTAGTTAAATGCAGAACTTCCTAGAAAAAGTAAATCATTTTTTTTTCTTTTTTTTTTTCATACAATTACTTCTTTCCAGAAACTCTGCTCTTAATAGTTATATAAAAATAGTGCAATAAAACTATGACATTATTTAATTAAATAATCTATTTGCTTTTATAAATAATATATACTAAGGACATTATAGTCTGAAGAAAAGTTTTTTTTCAATGGATAATAAATTATTACAAGAACTGTTTTCATTCTTTTTATTCTAAAAGTTTTAAAACTATTTTTAAATTTCAAAAATCTTTTTAAGATTCTTCACAACAGTGAACACATTAGGCTTTAAGTTAGTAAGTGAAGACTATATTTACTAAGCAAAAATTGAAAAGCCTAATACAAATCATTACACAGTAAGAGTTTTAATATAATTTTTAATTTCTTTTTTCATGAGTATAAACGTGCCCATTTTGAAAGTATGGTGGATGATACATGACATTATCAGAAAATAAGAATGATGACTAGTAAATTTAAAGTCAACATTACTAAAATTAGATTATGGAGAATATTTCCAACATTTTTAAGATTACTGAGTACTTTAAAAAATTATATAAAAATAGATTATGCTTAACACCTTTCAACATCTTATCAGTGCTTGTTAAATGATTGACAAGTGATGAAAGATACATAAATCCCCACTACTGTTTGTTTCAAAAAATCAATTTTCCTGCTTTTTTTTAAACTTAAAGTAAATATATTTTTCAGATCAGATTAATTTTATGTTAAATCAGCTAATATTCCTCAAATAAAGTTCCAGAAAAGTATACTTAATTTTGGGAAATTTTTTAATAAGAAGAATTACATTGTGATGAAGGATAACTAAAAAGGGTTCTAATCAGCTATTTTTAGCACAAAAAAAAAAAAAAAAAAAAAAAAAAAAAATGCATGAACACTAATCAATATCATGTCTGTTTGAAACACACCAGAGTATTTTGTTTACTGGAAATAATAAATTTAATCCTTTAGTTTTCCATTAAGGCTAAAATGAAAGCTTTTTAGTTTTTGAAATTCCTTTTAAACTTTAAGTATCAGGAAAAAGAGGAGGTACTTAAACATAAAAATTTTATCTGGAATGACACTTGTATTTGCTACAAAAGAGAACATTTTCTTCTTTTATTTTATGTGTCATGTTCCTTCAAGATGTTTGTGATTATGGTTCTCCACAATTTCCTGTCCTTTGTAGCTCTTAGTAAATTTTGTCTCAGGTTATCTCTCCTGAAGCCTGTTCTGCCATCCATTTACACAAGCTAGTTAGGTAGGTAATTCACCATTTTCCTGTCACTCTTGCTTTCAATATGTCCAGTGATTGTCAAATTTTCCAAGTCCACTTTCCTCATTGTGTGCCCAAGAAATTTCAACTATCTCTTTCTGATGTTAAGTATAAGTGTCCTTTTTGCTTCCATTTTCTTTAAAAGTTTGCCATTGCTCACATGATCACTCTATGGTATTCTCAGTACCCTTCTGTAGAACTATATTTGTGTTACTTCAAGTTTCTTTATTTGTGAGATTGTCCAGATTTTATTGTCATATAGGAGGATTAGGATAGATACTGCATAACAGTTCAGTATTATTCTTTTTATCTAATTAAGTTTTTCTGTTTTTTTTTAAACACTTTCCTGCTTATGGAAACTATCTTTATACCAAAGTGCCTTTGGATTTCAGTATCATACTTTTTGTCTTTTGTTAAAATATTTCCCAAATACTTGAATTTTTCTAATTGTCTTATTGTAATTTGCTTGTTGGGCTGTTCTTTTTCTGCTAACAGTCATTTATTCTCCCTTCTGGCAATTGATTTTGCTTCCATTTCTAGAAACTTGGTTGTTGCTCATAAATTCATTCCATGGTATCATCAGCATCCTTTTGTAGAACCACATTTCTATCACCTTAAGTTTCTTCCTCATCTGTGCAGAGATTGTCTAACATTCACTGCCATATTGAAGGACTGATATTACATAACAGTTCAACACACTTGCTTATAACAAAATTTTCATGTTTCTTATTTTCTTGCTAAGCTTTTGGAAGGCACTTTCACTATTCCAATGTGTCTATGGATTTTGTTGTTATAGTTTTGATCTTCTGTTAAAACCTGTTCTCAGGTATTTAGATTGTACTTGTATGATATTGGTATAATTTGCATGCTGGGCTGTTCTTTTTGCCGAAAACCATGCATTCTATGACCTTTAAATTTAATGATCACAAAAACAAAAAAGTTAAATTTAAATGATGTCTGCTGATTATCTTTTGTAATAGTAATACTGACCATTTTCTTTTAAGGAAACATTCATCATTCATTGACCAAGAAGCCAGTAGTACATTTGGTTGAAATTTGTAAAATCTTTCTCATAAAACCATTTTTTTTTTCCCCCCAAGAAAATAGGTTTCTCAAGTCCAGTAGCATATCACTCTTTCCAGTATTAATGAGCTTCTCCTTCCTAAACTTATTTTAAGTAGTGTGAAATCTACATCTTAATCATAACATTATTTTCTCTTTGGGTCATATGTGATATCAATTTTAGTTGTTGCAAATGTTGAAAGTTCCCAAGTGATGTGGTTTCTATTACTTGGTACATTTCTTTGTGATTCTGTAGTGCCAGGCTATGAGGCTTGAAAAAGGATGGTCTTCAAAAAGATCCACAGGCTTCACTCATTCAAAGCTATTTTTAAACATTGATATTAAAAAGCAGTAGTATACAGCTAACAGTTTAGCAATTTCTAAATGGGTTTGGTGCCATGCATAGCATCCATATGAAAGTCTGAATCTAACAAGACTATTTCAATGAATAACAAACCTTCTGTTGAGAGGAAGGCCCCGAAACAGTGCACATTCTCTGCTGATGACCCTAGCTTAAATATAAATTTGAGAGGAACACATCAAAAGAAATTAAATGAAGTCATCCTATGCCATAGAGAAGCTCGGTGGAAGTGTCATTGGCATGAAGAGTATTACACATTCAGCTTGCTTCAGGTGAGTTTCAATTACTTTTCAGTAATTTACTTCTTCAGCTAACAGTTTAGCAATTTCTGAATGGGTTTGGTGCCGTGCATAACATCCATATGAAAGTCTGAATATAACAAGACTATTCAAGCATATGACTTAAGTTTTCACTTCTATTAGCCTCATCTTTATAGGTCAGACAAGCTTCTCAGGAAAGGAAGATTAATTTAAATATTGTTAGAAACATTTTCTGCATTTCTGTAACAGAATTAATGTTACAGACTTTACAAGTAAGTGAATCTATACCATCTGTTGGTTTGAATGTAAATTAACTTGATGTGAAATGCCTAGGTAGCCAAGCAAGACATTTGGATTTTACTAGCATGACAGAAGTATTCTAAATTCTGTTTTTCTATTTGAAGCTAGCTGTTGGAGAAACAAAATTTAATTTCAGTAAATATTAATTAGCATTTGAAATTGTCTCAGTTTTAACTTATGACTTAATAGTTTTTCTTTTTATTTGAGAGATCAAGCAAAACAAAAAGCACCCATCCCTTAATCACACTCATTGCTAGAAAACTGGCAGATAAAATAAATCAGATAACCTTACAAGGCAACTACCGTAAAGGGATTTACATTTTGTTATTTATATTTTTAAACTACTACTTGAGGATATACAAGGTCAAATATTCAGCTGAACCTGTTGATATGTGATCAGAAGATGAAGTAATCAAACAATTTCATCTGATTTTAATACTATGCACATATGAAAACAGACTTGTAATATGACAACCCAAAGAAATGTACCCCCCCCATAAATACAGGGAATTACCACAAGGTGAAGCAGTAATCCATCATCCAAAGATACACAGAGAATTACTGTAGTAAAAATTAAACTGAAACAAAACTTGACCAGAAATTAAAGTGAAAATAAAGAAAAAAATCTGCTCAAAAATTAAAGCAAAAAAAAACAAACAAATATCTCACCCCAAAATGAATAATAATAATTCATTATCTAATAAGTTAGAAAATTATGGTAATATTTAGTCATAATATGGTTAATAAATACTATATATTTCCTTATTTACTCAATAAATATTGCTATTTCAGAGAGATTTTTAAAATACATCAAAATATTCCCAACAAATGATCTATGATAAAAAATTAGAATATTTTGCTGCAAAATTCATATATGAAAAATAAGCAATTTTGCTTTCAGTTTTCTTCCTTCAAATAATGAGTTAAATAAGAGTACCATAAAAAAAATTCACCGACTTTGAAAATCTTTTTGTGGCAAGTTGGTGGATTAATTTAACAATATACTTTTGGGTTATTAAATGTTTTATAGACCAAAGATCACAGTGAATTAACAAATAGGTAGGTAGACATAGGTTTGGTTTTCACTAGATTTCAAAAAAGTAAACATGTAACCATTTTGAACTACTTGAAAAAAAAAAAAAAAAAAGGTAAACAGGTGTTTGCTTTATAGCTGAATCTACAAGTATTCACTCAGAAAAAGTGTCTTACTCCACCACAGGGAATGAAGGCAGCTTATTCTAAGACCCAATCTTGTGTGGCAGATAAGTTTCCTTACTTTCTGATTTTTTATAAATGATTGAAATCAAATATCTGCCTGAATTACTGACATGAGGATTTTATGGTATTTACACATGGACTATTTTTCTCATCAATGGGCGTGTGGGTGAGTAGTTAGAACATTCACTTTTCAATCAGTAGACATGTTCAAATTTCACTATAGTCAAATTGTCAGGAAGGTTATTTCTTGATGTTACTGGCTTGTAGAGACAATCCTACAGTGTGGCACTATTGGAAAGTGCTTGAATACTATACCACAGGTTTGGCCCAAGCCAATTTATTCAGATCCTTGCAAAATAATCTCAGTGGCAAAAATTTATTTCTTTGGATGACATAAAAAACCACCTTAATGAGTTGTTTGCCAAGAAGCCACCAAATTTTTGAGAAAACAGAATCTAAGTTGAAGGAAAAATGGAGAAAGGTTGTGCAATAAATTATTCATATTTAATTGAATAAATATTTAATAGCATAATTTTGTTTTGTGTTTTAATTTCCCTTAAAAATCAACAAACTTTTCAGACAGCCCAATAGCATGTTCATTATAGTATGTTAATTATAGTATGTTATAATTATAGTACATTATATTTATAGCATACTATAATATCATTTATATTATATTATTTTTAATATATTGAATATATCAAGAATACAGGGTGTAATGGAAAAATTGTCTACATTATGCAAAAAATGAAAATAACATTGGCATCTCATTTTAACAGATATATTTCCCAAAATTACACAAAAATACCTTGAAATACTAAGGAGTAAATTTATTCAATAATAATAAAAAAAAAATTGCCATTGACTTCAACCATGGCCTCCAGACAACTTTGGAATCTTCTACAACTCTTCTGGACAGTTTCCTTGTTTAAGTTGATGAATGCTGCTATAACCCTTGCCTTCTATTCATCTTTGGTGTTACAAGTTTTGTTAGCCCCTCAGTCAATGTGCCCTGCACATAATCAAGGAGAGGTGCAGTCTGGAGAGTTAGGTGACCAGTTGTAAGGGGTGATGTGGCCACATTAACTGTCTAACAACGACTGGGTTCTCCTGCTTGTGTGGCATGGTGCAGAATCCTGTTGCCAGGAATAGAATCTTCCAGCAGCCATCCTCTTTACCCAGGGCAGCACTATCTTTTCAAGACATTTGCTGTAGGCTTCCATGTTGAATCTGAGGCCCTATGGGAAGATGAATGAAAGCATAATGTTGCCATCACTAGTGATCACTCCAAACACCTTTGTAATCACCATTAGACTCATCCAACTCTTTCTAAATCCTCTACACTGTCCTCAGATTGACACTCATACACACTGAAATGTTCATATTGGAGCTTCTGGTCAAGCAGTACAAAATTCCATGTTCTAATCTATGGCAGAATAAATTGTCTCATGGTGATCTTTTTTTCATAAATGGTGTCCAACTGACCCTACTATACTGTACAGTTTATAAAATAAAAAACGCACATGCACAAAATTAAAAATATAAAATGGCGATAATTTACTCATTGCAACCTATATTATATTCATATTATATTAATTCCATCATTAAGTTTGCCACCTGAACTGTAATTCTTGGCAGAATTTTCAGCAGAAATTTTCATTAATACTCAATCTCTGTGATTAATATTCACCACTGAATTAAGTGTATTGACAATGAAAGTGATTATGCTGAAAAATAAATACAATTTCTATCATTAAGCTACAAAAGTATTGAGATACCTATACAACAAAGGATAGATATGAAAATTGATTTAGAGATGCTTTACTTACTTGTATTTCTCTCGTTCTACTTCTAGTTGTCTTGTAAGGTCAATGACTTGTCTTCGCAAACTTTCTCCATTTGCTGAACCACTTTGGATAGCATCCAATGTTCGCTGATTTTGGTTAACAAGTTCCTAACAAAAAATAAAGAATCAAAAAAGATAATCAACTATATTTTTGGCAGGAAGGTAATGATTTCTCTGGTTGTCAACCATTTTATTTAAAACATTGTGAATGCCTCCAATTGCATATAAAGATTTTCCCGTTGTAACATTTTATCTTAGAGGATTTGTAAAAAAGAAAAACATGTATTATTAGCTCAGGTCATTGATAATTATAATATTGATATATGTTGTCTCCAAGAAAAACTCAAAGATAGACTGGATATTAATATAAAAAGGAACACAAGTTAATGGCTTTGAAAACAGACAGTAAATATAATGGAAATAGAATAACATCCATAAACATTGGATGAACAACCATAGTATATATATATATATATATATATATATATATATATATATATATATATATTGAACAACAACATTAACAGTAGTAACAATAAGATTTGATCATTCCCCATAAAAATTTTAAGTGTTTGGAAAACCTTCAGCACTTTTGTGAGATAGCAAAAGAGAGAGGATTGTAGAGTTATTTACAAAGTTGCTGAAGATAAGAATCACATCAATTTACAAAATGCCTTCAAGTTGAAACAGCTTTCATGACGTTGATGATAAGCATATATAGAAAGGACTAATGAAAGCTAGACCCTGAATCAATTGATGATTGTGTACCATTGCTAATAGCAATTGCTGCAAGATACTGGGTTGGGATGGGAGATAAGTGAGAATTGGCAAAATAAAGAATATACATGCTAAAGTAACAAATCATGCAAGATAAATAGGTTATTAGGCAAATATTACCATATTGAAAAAATGTTATTTTTTTGTTTTGTTTTTGTAACATTTTGAAAATTTTTAAGCAGAAACTGAAAAAAAAATCTAAATTACTCTTAAAAGCAAAAATTATCACTTTTCTGTCTCATCAATTTTGACAACTGCTCAGTCATTTTATTATAATTTTAAATGCTTTTTATACAACAATTTTAGCATAAAGATGTCCAAATTTTGGTTATTGTGTCACTGAAAAACTGACCTTCTTCAGATGTATGCCATTTTTAGTAACTACAGCAATCAAGACAAGGACATCAGTTTGAATAAAACCATGTAGAATAATGAAATCTTACATAATTTCAGTATTAACTCCATTCCACGATATGCAACTAATTCCACTGTTTATATAATGTAAATCTGGTCATTTATTGTGAAACAGAGGTTGTATAAACATTTTAAAAAGGCTATATTTTGGCAATATGGCAATATAAATAACCAGTAAATAAATACTTACCTGAGAACCAAAGCTGGAATAAAATGATGTATTTCACTAGGTGAAGAGTTGATTGGTACAGTTTTAATTGTGATTTAGGCTTTACTTAATACTGTGGTATGTTTGGGTCAGTAATTGTGGCTAGTTTGTTTTAATTATAGGACAGTATAAGTATAAACATATGTACGAGTAAATTAATTTAGAGTAGTGTTATAGAAAATAAAAATAATTATATCTTGCTTGTAATGGACAAGCATGAATACCTAATCAGGCTCCTGGGCTAATAGAATTTGGTGGATACTTAATTACACATGTTCATGCCTCCACTCTGTATCTATAAATAAAGATATATTCAGATGAAGCTATATCAAAAATCTATATGTATATAAAAAAGATGCATCAAAATCTAAATGTAGCCCCTTCAAAGAGCCCCATTAAATTTAAAAACATTCCAACTAGAGGGCCTAAATACTCTAAATTGTTTCAAATGAATTCAAAGGAGCCCCATAAAATCTAAAATTAAATAAATCTTTTCTGTTCTTATATCTCTTAGTCTTTAGTCTTATCAGGGGCCCAAGACTAGTCCTGGGACCCATGGGTTGCAGCCCATACTAGTTCATATGTAAATATGGCATTGCATCTTTAAAAAGAGGAGGAAAAAAAAATTTAAAAAACAAATGATGACCAAGAGAAAAAAAAAGACATGCAGTAGATTGAAATTTACAAAGAAAAGGCAGGCAAAAAAAAAAAAATTAGTTAGAAAATAAAGTAATTGTTAAAATAGAGAAAAAAATTTCTTTAAAAAAAATATGAAGAATAAAAATTACTATCTTTGCATGTTACGATCCAACTATGTTTAGCTCTTTAAATCAGTAACTCCTAATGTCATTGTTTTTCTACAGAAAAAAAAACACACTATTCTATAACTTGTAAACATTAATTCTGTTTAACCCTTACTTTTAACTACTACTTTCTTCATCTCAGTTACTTTCCATTAGCTTTAGACTTTCATACTAAAACCATTAGTAAATAACGTAGATTGGAAAGAATCAGTTTTTGGTGAGAATGAGAAAGTGGAATTCAATTAAGAGAGCACCTGTAGTTGGAATATGGTTTGGTTTCTTTTATAGAATATATACCTTAATAGTTTATTGAATGCCAACAAGATTTTTACAATATATGTGTGTATGAATAGAATATATATTCTTTGTAAGAAATAAGTTTGTAGATCAGCTTTCTTTGACATATTTTTGTAAAGTAGTTTTTGTTGAGAGTCAGATGTATTGCTGGTATGCATTTTTTCCAAAATGTTTTGCTGATAATATTCTATTTTCCTTCAAAAATGTAGGATTGAAATTTTTACTATAAAAGTCTATTTTTCTAATTTCATAGTGATTTGACCCTAGTTTCCCATAGCTGGAACCCTAACAGGTGCTACCACCCTAGGTCAAGGTGGACCTGGAAACAACAGCAATTAAGAAGTGGTTCCATGCTCCCCACAACCTCCCAATGAGAAGCCTTGCTGCCAGGTGCAGTTTGTTGTCATAAATGGGAAGACAGGTTTTGTCTTTAATCAAGAGTATGTGTCATACTGTAAAACCATACTTTTTCATTCTTCTGTCAGAGGTAAGTATCCACAGTTCTAGAGCTGTTTTCTGTCTCTTGTTCTATTTTACATCAACCATACTTGAGTATACCATTACAGATTTCTCTAAGAAAAAGGGATGTGATTTCAATTCTTGATACAAATTTATTCTTTACTTTCAATTTGTGCTATTTACTGAAAGTCATAGAATGACAAATATTAGCAATGAAAAACAAGTAAAATTAAGATGAAAGGAATACTAATCAAAAATTCATAATAATTAACAATGTTTCATGTAAAAAAAAAGTAAAATTAATTTTGCTTGGTGTAATTAATATCAGAAATTCATTAATAATCCAGGGTTGCTCAAGCACTTCTAATAGATGACGACATAAAGTTTAAATTTAACTGTAAAAATACATGTGCTATTAATTCTATGCACCAAATGGGTTTTCTTTTTAACATTGAAAATATGAATCTTGTACATTAAAAAAGTAACCATTATTAACAGAAATGAATTTCCTCTGTAAATATGGTTAAAACAATTTTATTCTTAATTCTATTCAAACATTATTTAATTTTCATTGAATAAAAATCATAATTATTAATAAGTGGAATTGTCTTGAAATGAGTAAATTTTGTCAACAGTATATTTAGAAATCAAATTGTTTTCTTATAAGGAAGAGCAAAAATGAAATTCACCCAGCAAAATGTAGTCAACTAAGTAACAGAATTACTAAGGTGTGCAGTTAATGGCAGAAAAATTATAAAGCAATACATTTTTCTAAGATGTACAAAAACATTTTTAAAGATATAATTTTATTAAAACTGATATATTTGGAAATGCAGATAAAAACTAAAGAACATTTTATGATGCACAACTGTCATTGAATATGATTTACTCATCATAAGTGATTTCTGATGAGCCTAATTCTAAATCTTTTCAAGGCTATTTGAAAACATATTTACAATTTCTTGATTACTACACATTGACTACAGCAACTTTGAATTGTCAAAATACTAATTTCAATTCCTCAATAGAAAAAAAAAATATCAATTCATCTGAAAATTTTTTCTATAAAAAACGAATTTCATTCTGAAATTAAAAGAAATTTTTAAAATCATAAATAGTTAAAAAAAATTTTTAATGCCTTATATACTCTTGATATGAAGTTAAAATCTCTAAAAATATTATTTTCAAACCTTTAGAAAATACATTAAAATATATATAACTAAATTTTTATATAATCAATAGTAAAAAGTAAAAATAAAAACTATTATGCTTTCTAACAAAGATAAATTATCATGTTAGAGAAATTACATCACTTTATGCTGTCCTGAATAATTATGTCAATATATGAAAACAGACAACTTCCTGATTACTTTTCAAACTGCCTTGGGTTTTAATACTTTCTCTAATTTTTTTTAAAGAGATAATTAACATTACTTTTGCTTTAAAGAGTTTAACAATTAACAAGGTGAGATTTACTTGTGTTTGTCTACAATTATATTCATGTACAACTGCATATATAAAACTTAAACCGTTTTGAAAATTTTCTCGTTTTTCTAAAATCATCTTGATTTTCATTTACAAACAAGTATAAAATGTCAACATTATTTAAATACTGCCATGCTCATCTATCCTAGCCTTTTATTTTCCCTGTATTTCTCATACATTTTTTACATCATCCAGTCAAATAATATTTGGATATAATTAATTACTTATATTTTATACTTGAATAGAATAATACTTGAATATAAAATTCTAAGACTCCTGTTTGAAATTTAGTTTGAAAGACTACAAAAAAACATCCACCACTCCAAATTTATAAAATTGTACAAATGCATACTGCGATTTCTTCTAACCAATAAGATTAACAACTTCTTAATCTTATCCACCGTATTTTCTTGTCTTGAAGTCAGAATGCTGCAATTGATTGTCTGTATCCCTTTTGTGTGTTAATACCATTTTTATTTTGTAAAGTTTTTGCTGTTGCTTTGATTACTTTGGGCTTATATTGGTTTGCTTAGTATTATTATCTTTGCCCTGTTCTTTTCTTTCTTCTTATTTTCTGAGAAACTTTGTCAATTCTGTTTGTTGAGTATTTCTGCCAATTACATTTAACCATGGCAAATTACTCTACACTTCCTGTTTTATATTTAAATGTTTTCAGGTCTAATATTCATTTTTCTTTTTTTTACTCATATCAATGTTTTACAGATTTGATTTTGCAAAGCATCTGCTTTGTAACTATTGATTTTCTTTTTTCAAGATTAAAGATTCTGACCAGTTCATTCTTTTATATCCAATAATCTGCAATGATAGTGCATCAAAAGTCAGTAAAATAAAATAAAAATTAGGGTAATTGATGTGTTACTTATCTCAACTAGATAGGTACAAAAATATTGAAAGTTTTTTATGAGCTTTTTTTGTTAAATAAAATCTTAAAATGTAATGTAATAATTTAAATATATTTCATATTTTCCTTTTAGTTTTAACTACAACCATTATTTAACTATTTTGTTTTAACTGGTGGTCCTTTTTAGAGCCAATTCTCAACAAAGAAACTTTTATATATAAATCTAGTAATTTTTAACAAACTCTTTGGCTTTCTAGTAATACACTTCTCCCACAAGTAACTGTATAAGAGTAACCTATACTATTTAATATTATTTACTTACACTTTTTAATTATTTTATACTATTAACAAATAAATTTCTTTATGTCAAACTTGCTGTTTGAAGTCAGATTTTGTAATTAATCTCTAGGAGGTAATGTGTTAAGCAAGTGCTGGAACTACCTTTTAGTCCTTTTACAAAAGAAAAATTTAATCTCATATTCCAGATATATACAACATATTCAACATTAATTTACATGAGGAATAAAAATTAAGATGTCTTCTGTGATGTGGGTAAAGATAATAAGGATTTTGCTGAAGTTTCTGAATCTTACAAAAAGACATTCAATATTTAGTGCTACATCAGTCAGTTAAGTGCCATACGTGATACACACTTGGGCGATCATGTCTCGAAAGAGACATGACTGACTGGGCAGAAGATTATCCCGCAGTAGGTTGCCATTGCTTTCTGCGGTAGACTGGTTGCCGACCAAGGCTACAGAACCCAATCTGTCCTGCTATTTAACCCATAACTGGAAGGAAGAGACGGATTAATACCTTTCCCAAGGGTATTTGCGCATAAGTGAATACAATGGATTCAACTGGAATTCGAACTCGGCTCCCCCAGCTTCTCGTTCCGAGCCGATATCCACTGTACCACAACGCACATCCTAGTGCTACATAGGCTTGATAGAAAGTCAGTAGTTTTTTCAGCGTCTTGGAATTTTCAGCGTGTATCACGTATGGCACTTAACTGACTGACTGATGCACTAACACATTAACTGCCAGAGGTCAAGTACAAAATCTGACTTCATATGTCAATTTCATATTATCAGATTTAGACAATAAAATATTTTTATGAGTTGATTTATAAATCAATTAACATTGTTTTTACACTAAAAGTATCACTGCAAATAAACTTGTTTGTGCCCGCAGGTGAAAATATATCAGAAAATGAGAAACCCAAAAAGGCTCATAGTCGGTACCATAATAAAAACTGCCAATCACAAGTTATCTTGTGTTTGGTAGTCCATGTGTTAATGAGATTAATTAATAATACTAATAATATAAGAAAATTTAGTTAAAAAATTAAGAGATGTTGAAAGTAAATAATAAAAAAGATAAAAGTGTAAGTTTTTCCCAGAAAATGAAGACAGCATGAGAATAGAAAGAAAGAAAAAAGAAAAGGACATGCAAATAAGAAAAAGAAATGAAACCAATCAAAATGAAGCGAGCATCTACCTGTGTGTGCACCTCAATAAAAGGTATGGAGGGTGACTGTGCAGGGCTGGCCATGGACGGGTCATTCAACTAGAAAAGTAAGGGCACAGGCTCACATTTAATACCAGATTCAACACATGCTTTGCCTTCACAGTGAACAGATAATTCAGATTTTATCATTGGTGTGTCCAAATCATGTAAACATTTTTCACTATAGTGGGTAATTGAATGGCAAAGTGGAAAAAATCCTATAGTTTTTTTTTTTCCATTTTCTCATTCAGTTACTCATCATTAGTCTGTTTTTATATATATATATATATATATATATATATATATATATAACATTTTGATTTAAATTGAGATGTGAATCTGATGGAATGGTAAATTTATAAGATAATGTGAAAAACTCTTATTTTGACATTTTTCATTGATCAGTGTTATAAGAAAAATATTTTTCTGATGACATTAACAGGTCAATGAAACATATCTTAAGAGTTTTCCAAATTGTTTTATATATTTATCATATCATATACTCATTTTTAAATTTTTTCCATTTTTCACCTGAAAAAAAAATAATATGAACAATTTTCTCTAAAATTGGCAAAATTTGATGTAAACAGAATTATTAACAAGCTTCGGCATCCATGTCCACAAAAAAAGTAAAAAAAAAAAAAAATTGGAATATCAAAAAGACAATTTTTCCCTTGATACTGCTATTATTTTAACTGTGCGACTTTGAAACAAAGTATTTAGCCTTCCCATTGAAGACTGTGCGGCTGAGGTCTCCTCTTAGGTTAAGGCCGGCATCAATGCTGTTATCCCTGCCAGGAAGTTAAGACTTAAATCCCACTTATCCCCCTGGTTCTCTCCTGCCTGCTCAGCTGCTATTGCCCACCAAAATCACTTCTTTCGGCTTTACCAAAGTCACACGTCAAACCATAACAGGTGCCTTTTTGCCTCTGCTCACAATGAGTGCAAGAAGATACTTAAAGGAGCTAAGCTTGCAGCCAGAATGAAGCAGCGCATAGCATCTCATAAGTTCAGCTCCAAAGACTAATGGAGGCTCTGTAAAAGTGTGCCGAACAGCAGCAAGCCCTCAATCCCCCCTCTAATCAATGAATTTGAGGTCCTCACCTCTTCAACAGACAAGGCTGAGTACTTCGCTCACCGATTTTCCACTAGCTTGACATTGGACTCATCTAGAGTATCTGTACCCGACTTCCTTCCCCGAATCCAGGCCCAACTGACTTACATACTCATTACTCCCTTGGTGGTCTCCAAAATAATTTCAAAGCTTGACCCTCATAAGGCGAGCGGTGGCGACAGAATACCAATCATTGTCCTAAAGAAATTTGCTCCTGAACTCTCCTCTGTTCTCTCTAAACTCTATAACTACTGCCTCTCTGCTTCTTGCTTTCCTGCCTGCTGGAAATCTTCCTCCGTGGTTCCTCTATATAAAAATACTGGAGAACCCTCTGACTGCTAATTATCATCCTATCAGTCTCCTCCCGATCTTTGGCAAAGTGTTTGAAGCCATCATCAACGCCGAGATGGTACAACATCTCTCAGTCCACAAACTCTTTTCTGACAAACAGTATGGTTTCCATTTCACCAGGTCTACTGCTGATATGCTCATGACCATCACTGAGTATATACACCAGGCCCTCGACAAGAACAGCTAAGCCCAAACTGTTGTCCTTAACATCTCCAAAGCATTTGACAGAGTCTGGCATGCTGGCCTTTTATGCAAGCTGTGGGGCTATGGTATAACTGGACAATTGTTTGACCTAATCCAGTCATTCCTTACAAATCATACAATGAAGGTAGTATTGAACAGACAAGCCTCCCAATACTATCACATGAATGCGAGTGTCCCTCAAGGCTCTATTCTAGGTCCTACACTTTTCCTTATCTATATTAATCTCCTCAATGTAATAAGATCCCAAGTAGTCCTTTACGCTGACAAGACTACGGTTTACTCTCACCTCAATCAAACTTTGCTGCCGAGCTTGAAAAGGACCTCCAATCTGTGGTGGACTAAGGTAAGAAATGGCTCATAAATTTTAATACTTCCAAAACAAAGTTGCTATCTATTAACCATCACAGACAATCGTTCCTCTCGCACATTAGCATGGATCAGGCTAATCTCCCTGAAAGTAAAAAACTACACCGCCACAGATTAACTCTCACACCAGACCTCAAGTGAAGTGACTATATAGAATCCATAGCTAAGTCCGCTGCTAAGAAGGACGGTTCTCTGTGCAGGGCCAGGAAGTTTTTCCCGTTTGAAACAATCCTGCACATATAGAAATCTACCATCTGCCCGTGCATTGAATATTGCTGCCATATCTGGTCAGGTGCTCCTGCTATCCACCTAAGTATCCTTGACAAAATCCAATGGAGAATCTGTAATGTGATCAATCCCGACATGGCAGCTAGGATACAGTCGCTTTCTCACCAACGCAGTGTCGCTTCCCTGTGCCTCTTCTACAAATACTTTCATGGCTTCTGCTCCAATGAACTTAGCTTGCTGGTACTCCCTATATATGAATTTCCTCAAGCCACAAGATTAGCAACTAGGTCCCACCCTTTTACAGTGAAACCAATAAATTGTAAACGCAAATTCTACTCCAGCAGCTTCTTTTTTCACACTTCCCGCCTGTGGAATTCCCTTCTGCTTACTTGCTTTCCTGACAGCTACAATCTTCAAGAATTCAATTGTAATGTCAATAGTCATCTCCTGTCTCACTAACTTGCATCCTCTCTCTCATGCTCTTTTTTCTGTCCACCCCACTCTCATCAGTATTCTCTTCCTTCTCATACCCTCTTCCTGACACCACCTGTAACCTGTCACTCTTTCTCATAACATTCCTCCTATGTAATCTTCTGCACAACAGTGGAAGTAAAATGCCTTGCTTGGGGCCACATGATTATATATATATAAAAAAAAGAAAAAAAAGAAAAAAAAAACACCTTCACTCCTAGACTATCTTTTTAAAGAGTGATAATTAGAATTATAATAAAACCAAAGCTTTATTAAAGTAAATTTATACATTTGTTTTGAGAATTAACAAAAATAATAAACAGTATTATATTGTTTACTGGAATGGTTGGAAAAACATAAGCTAATTAACAATCAATTCAAATTTTATAAAATTGTAAATAAGGATTTCCTTATAGTTGATTCAAATATTTTAATAATTTAGTAAATGCTGGTAAATTTATGAATAAAAAATTGTTTTTATATTTATTTCTTTATAAATTGGTAAATGATAAATATTGCATTGCATTAGTTTAAAATACAATTAGTCACTCTTCAATTGAATTGAGGTGTTAACATCCTCTGCTGATAAAGCTGAATGCTTTGTCCTTAAATTCTTCTCAAACTCTACTCCTCTCGAGTATCCCTGCCTAACTTCCCACTTAGAACTGAATCTCTGTTAAGTGATATGCACATTTTATTGTTTGCACATATATAAATCTACCATCCACCTGTGCATTGAATACTGCTGTCACATCTGGTCAGGTGCCCCTGCTATTCATCTTGGGCTACTTGACAAAATTCAACAGAGAATCTGCAATGTAATTGATCCCGACCTGATAGCTCAAATCCAATAATGTGGATTCCCTCTGTTTCTTCTACATATACTTTCACAAGTTCTGCTCCAATGAGCTTAGCTCCCTTGTGTCCTCTCTGCATGAATTTAGTTGAGCTACTAGACTAGTGACTAGGTCCCACTCTTTTACAGTGAAACCAATCAAATGTAATCATAACTTCTACTCTATCAGCTCTTTGCTTTCACTTCTCGCCTGTAGAATTCCCTTCCATATACTTGCTTTTCTGACAGCTACAATCTCCAAGAATTTAAATGCAAAGTAAATTGCTATCTCTTATCTCCTTGACTCACATCCTTTCCCTGACAACCCTTGTATCATGTTCTTCCTTTCCACTACTCTCATGCAGCCCTCTTCACACCAGTGTTCTCATTCTTCTCTAACCCATTCTCTGACACTTCTGTAACTTGTTCCTCTTTCTCATCACTCACCTCTTAAGTAACCCCCTGCACACCAGTGGCAGTTCTGCCTTGCTTGGTGGGAAATGATCAGAAAATCTAAATAAATGCCTTGCTGATTCCTGCTTTCCTGACTGCTGGAAGTCATTATCTGTTGTTCTAGTTTTTAAGAACTCTGGTGAGCCATCCAATCCTTCCTATTAAAATATACCTTTTTTGGCAAACTGCCTATTAAAATATACCTTTTTTGGCAAACTTCTAGGGGCCCTAATCAATGCCGAAATGGTTCACTGTCTCCTCCCAGAAAATCAATACAACTTTTGTTTCTCCTGGTCAACTGCTGATGTAAAAAGTACATCATGCTCTAGATAAAAACAGTGAAACCCGGGCTGTAGCATTGGACATCTCAAAAGCCTTTGACACCGTCTGGCATACAAGTCTTCTCCACAGGCTGAAAAGTTACAGTGTTTCTGGACACATTTTTGAGTTGATCTAGTCTTTACTATCAAATTGTGAAATTAAAGTTATCTTGAATGGTCATTTATCTAGATCCTTTCATACTAATTCGGGTGTCCCCCAGGTATCCATGCTTGGTCCTACATGGGTTTTAATTTTCATTAACAGCCTACCCAATAAGATCAGCTCTCAACTTGGCATCTACACAGATAACAAAACCATTTACTCCTGCCTCAGTAGTAAGGCTAATCAGTTCAACAAGATCAAAATGGCAGCTGATGTCCAAAACAACCACAAGAATGTTAACTGGGGAAAAAAAAAAAGTTTGCCACTTAACACCTCAAAAACTAAACTTTTTTCCATTAATCATGAGACCCCTCTCAGCCTTTCCATTATCATGGCTGATGCTAACCTCCAGGAAAGTGACTCATTACACCTAAGACTGAAGTTCTCAGCTTATATCAAGTAGAAAGACTATATTGAATCCATTTCCAGGTCAGCTACTAAAATAAGTTGGTTCACTGTGTTGGGCAAAAAAGCAGAATCTATCTTACATATCTATATGTCTACAATTCATCAAGGCTTAGAATATTGCTGCCACATATGTTCCAGTGCTTCTACTATTTATTTTGATCTCCTTGATAAGATCTAAAGAAAATCATCCATATTATTGGTCCTGATCTGGTGACTCAGCTTCAGTCACTAGCCCACCAGTGTAAGGTTACTCTCTGTGACTATTTTATAAATACTTTCATGGAAACTGTTCAGATGAACTCTTCACTTTGGTACCTAAACTTTATTCATTTAAGTGCTACACTAGACTGACATAAAGATCTCATCAATTTACAGTTGAACTGGCTAGATGTAGCAATATGTTCTATGCTAACAGTTTCTTTTCTTAAACTTCTTACATGTGGAACTCCCAACTCCATGCTTTTCAGCTAACTTTAAATGCAATATTAATCACTATCTACTGTCTTACTAATTAATAGTGAGAAGAAAGAGAAAAGAGTAATGTTTCTTTTCTTAATTCTTTCACACCTCATAACCCTTTGTGTTTTAGCGGCTTTACCACTTTGTTTGGAGTGATACCGATTAAAAAAAAAAGTATATAAGGTTTAATATTTTTGTTGTAAATTCTCAAAAACAAAAAAAAAAAATGTGCAAACCCACTTTCATATTTTAGGTTTTACTACAATTCTAATCATCACTTTTTATAACAAACATTTCCAAGGAGAGAAGGATATTTAAAATAATAATGGTGGGAAGGCACTCCATTTTTTGGGAGGCACAAAAGTCTAAGTTTGCCAAATAATTTATATTGTGTATCAACTTCTGATATGTTAATGGTAATATTAGCGGTTTCTCTACAAGAAAAAGAAATGTCAATCACACATAAAAAGTTGTTATTAAACTATTGTGTCTAATAAATTGTATATTTTCTAATCTCAAATCAATTAGGCTAAGTTTTTAATTACAAACAGTCTAACCATAAAAATTAATGAAGTATTCCAATTGCCTTTACATCCTCAGATTTTCACATACATTATGTTAGGTGTTTTGCATAGAAATCGGTTTGGTGTTTTATCATTAGCAACGAGATCAAGGAAAATAACTTCATAACCATTAAGAATACACTCAAAATTTCTGGTCAAATTAGTAACACTGAGAATCACTATAGTTTTTTTTAAGCTCAAGTTGGTTCTTCCAAACAGGCAAGCACAAGCAAAGAAACATAACTTTTGCCGGTATTCTATGCATTAAAAACAATTACAGTTAACAGACTGGTGAATGCAATCAGTGTACTGAGTTCAGACTCTGGCTAGTACAGTTTACTTTACACTAATATCCTTGAGAAAGACAGAAACTCTTTCCATTCACTGACCTATTATTGAATGCCAATCATGGATTACCTTTACTAAAAGACTATAATATATACAATGTTAGAAATTATTCCTTACTGCCAATATCATGTAACCCAGTACAACTTGTCACATGTAACTTAGAGAGAAGGTGGGCACTGCCAAATAATTTCCACTGCTCTGAAAAAGCCATAAAAAGGAAATTACTTGGTATGGCACTCCAAAAGAAAATATTTTCTTGCCTATACAGAGTAGACAGTATTAAAGAAGACCTTTCAAGTAATTTTAAGGTATCATAATTTACCAAATTTCTACAATAAACTAAGTAATGTTGTACGAACAAATCTTTTTTGTTGCTTTATACAAAAAAGTTTGAATTCCAGTTGAGTTCATTAAATTCACTTACATGCTAATACTCTTGGAAAAGGTATGAATCCATTTCTTCTCCTCCACCATCTATAGTTAAAATAGCAGGACAGACTGAGTTCTATAGCCTTGAGTGGCAATCAATCTAAGGAAACTCTAAAATCAAACCAACTGCTGCCTTGTAGGACCTGGCTCTTTAGGTAAAGGTTAGAAGAAAGTAACTTCAAAAATGAATCCATTACTGGGAGGTGAGACTGGGTTACATCCCCAATGAAAAAGAAACTGGTAAGCCTTGAATGTCACCATGAAACACTCTTGTGAGATAGAGTGGTGACCACAGTCATGCCAAATGCACTAACTGAATAAAATCAATGAATATATAAAAAAGCTGAATTCTTTTCAATATCCTGCGCTGGAAGAAAGCACCACAATTTCATCTGAGATAAAATAAAAATATCCTTAATGGGAAATAGGTTACATGTTATCAGCAAACTTTTGCTACAGACAAAAAGTAATTCAAAACTGACAATAGAAACATTTATTAAGCTGAATACAATGAATCTATAAAGAGATCAACATGATTACATTGTAATTTTTTTACCATACTTCAAATTGTAAGTAAATTTGAAAAAAAAAATCAGACAAGTTTATCAGTTTCAACTATGCTAATATAAACACAATCAAGTTTTCTTCAATGTAAAATAAAACATAAAATTTGGTCTAATATGTTAATAGCATGAAACAAAACATGATACAAAAACATTTTGATGAAGTAAACTTATGTTAATTCTTGTGAAAAATTTTAATGTATTTTTCTGACATATTTTTACAATCTGTCTATTAAAAGCTTCCAAAAAATTTTATTGAAAATAAAATTTGCAATGAAAAATTCATAATGCATTTTTTGAGAAAATTGCAATTATATACATATGCATAAAGAAAATAGCATGCAAAAAAGTTTACCCCTTTTTTTTAATGGCTGGAAGAGAAAGTCAAGCAAAGTCTCATGTTCAAAGTGGCAGTCCATTTGAGCAAAGGAGAAAGAAACAAACAAAGATCAAATGTGACTGGAACTCAAACTTAGCTGATTTTTCATTCCAAGACACTATTACACCACCCACACATGCAATTGTTTGGTATAATTAGATAAGCAAATTACAAAATCAAATTTAATATTAAACTATATTTCTAATTCTTTTTTTCAAAAGTTAACTTTATGAGTTTTCTTTTTTTGGCAAGTGAATAGTTTTAATCTCTCTGTAGTTACAAGTCGTCATATTAATTTTAATATAAATTACTATTGTTCATACAAAGATACTTTTTTTTAACTGATTTCTGTAGATAAACAATTCTTATACATAATCTAGAACAACAACAACAATACCATTTATACAAACAACTTTTATATCCTTTACCTTTCTTTCATTGTTCCACTCTTGACTGAGTGCATTCACTTCTTCTTGATGCTGTTCATTTAATGTCTGTAACTGCCTCTCATTCCTGGCTGTCAATTTTTCTTCAAGACAGTCTCTTTCATCTATATTTTTCTTCTGTATTTCTTCAATCTGCTTATTCAACTCAGCCACTTTGGCATCCATCTCTTCTTGTTTCTCCTGATACAATATGGAAAGAATGACATTTATTTATTCTTATTCATTACAAAATACTTAATGCAACTGTTTATTATTCATTCTTTTCAACATTTGTGTGAGTCTGTAAACTAGTTTTTCACTGCAGTTGAAGGTTCTGCTGTAGACTGGCTATTTACACGAAGTTAGATAATAAAATTCATATTTTGTAGTTAAATAGTAGAATTGTTAACAATAATTAATTGCAGAACTGAAAGCTGTAATAACTCATTTCTCTTACTTTAGAACTGATCTCTGATAAGAACTGAAAGTAATCTAATCTCTTAGTCTATCAATATAAATACAAAATAGTGCAAAGTACTGAAAATAATTAAACATTCCCCAATATAAAATAACTCAAATTTATATAAAAAAAATGATGTAGCTATTCTTAACTGCTCAATGCTACTTAAGTTTCATGCATATGGCAATCCTCAGGAATAAAGGCCAGATGATTGTCATGTGTATGAAACTAAATAGCATCAAGCAGTGAGGAACAGCTGTAATTTATATATATATAGGATTAATGTAGAGTAGTTTGTCACTTAAATGAGCAGAGTCCTGTCGACTTCAAAGTTTTGTAACAGCACCATTATGATGTCATCACTCCTCAGGGTTTATATCTATCTCAATAGTATGCACTTCATAACAAAAATACCTGCTTGCCAAAAATATCTTTTTATCAGTAAACCATTGGAGAAACAATGATCTTGGCACTAATCAGCATCACAACTCAATTATATATATAAAGAAAGAACAGATAGATTGAAAACTACTGTTCATACATTTACTTTTATAAAAAAGTGCTCAATATGGAGTAGAGCTTAATATTGTAATTTTGTTATTACAATTGTTTATAAAAGCATTATATCACTACACAAAAATTTCCATGTTTCAGAACAATATTGTTCTTCTTCAGGTGATATTTTGGAAATATCAATATCAAGTGAAAATGATTTATTTTAGAAATTATAAGATGAATTAATGATTATTCAGAAAGTTAAGGAGGAGTGGTTGGAGGAAGTTAAACAATATGATTGTGGATGTGTCAGTATTACTCAATCAAAAGTGAGAATTAGGTTGAACATTTAGGTCACAAGGGGGACACCGTTGCTTTATGTCATAACATGACACTTTTTTTTTTACTTTGTCTTGGGAAGATACATACTAGGAACATACATTATTCAAATGTGTAGACATTAGTTTTTGACAGCAGGTCAGACTTTTGGGTTTTTCAAATTTAATTTTATATGACTATCCTGTTAAAGAGGCTGAATTGTTTAGGTTAAAATTAGAATTAAATAATTATAGTATACTAAGGTATATTAGAGTTATGAACACCAAATAAATATTGTGTGGGTCATTAATTTTAATAAAATGTTTTTAAAGTAATATTACAGCATAAGTTATAAATGGACATTATAATTAAATTTTCAAGAGAAATATTTAGTGTTTAATGTTAATACTATCAATTAATTTCTATGGCTTAGTAGTATTTTATTTTTAGGGAACTTTATAATCTGCAGCTTTTCATTTAGGCACAAAGGGTAAATGTCATAATGATTTACAGATTGTTTTTTTTTTTAATTTTCCATTTAACCTTGGAAGTTTTATTTGCATTTTTTAATTGCCAAAAATATGCAGAAAGGGATGTTTGGTTTTGGCACACATTATTTTTGAAGGAAGTTAAATGCAAATACCACTTCTGCTTAAAGTGTTTTTAGTAGAACCAATGTAAACTTTTTTTAATAGTTGGGTTTTCATTAGATGATATAGTACATTGGTAAACAATGGAATTTGTTAGACACCTATTTTTCAGTGAGCAATTGTTAGGATTTCGACAATTACATAAATTTGTATTATTATTTTCATTATTGGAATAATTATTGTTACTTTGGCTTACATGCAAATTTAAGATTTTATGATTTTTAATAATTTTTTTCTAGATTTTTTGTACAATTATAACCTAATTTAAGAGTATTTTTATTAAAAATTTTACTTAGAGGATTATTATTAGGGAAATGTTCTTAATTAAATTGAGGAACTTCAACTGTAACTTAGTGCTAACCATTTGGTTAAAAGGGATGTATACCAAATGATTTTTCTATTTCTATTTTTTCCTGTTACAGCCATATATTTTATGTATTTGATATCATGGTTTTTATAGCCACTATTTTTTTAGGGGATTATTATAAAAATCTCAATATACATTATATGAACTATTGTCCTCATATTTGTTGCCATGTTTATGATGTTTCAGTCATTGTACGCTCCAGTCTTCTTCAACAGCTGAAACATCATAAACATGGAAACAAAGGTGAAGACAATATTCTGAATAATTTAAACAGTGTAAATACTACCTGATCTCAGAAGTACAGACAAATACTAAAATCACTATGTTTATAAATTACATCTTCACTAAATGAGTTTTTACTAATTCTAAGGAGGAGGGTAAGTGTTTGATTGTACTTGGAGGTTGATTAGACTTAATGGATATTCATTAGGTTTTATGTATGACTGGTAAATATTATTTACTAAGTTCAGTATTACATTAAGCAAGTTTACTAATTTTAAATTAATACTGATTATTACTTTTAGGTTTAGACTTTTGAATTCTCTATGGATTAATTTTCTAATCTTATCAGTTTTAAAATATGTAGAGTTTTTACTACCATAAGGCCATCATCTCTATAACCTTGTAGAGATGGTCGGCCATGCCGAGTACAAGGCCACTTCAAGACATAACCAACAATCCCCACATTTAAAGGTATCAGATCATTGAAAGAATAAAAGTGCTTTGTTTGTAAAATAAGTGAAATTTATTAACTGAACAGAATACCAATTTCTTAAGAAAATGTTCAAATAGAAAATGTATGAAGCTGATTAATAAGTAAGAGTTAAATGTTTAAGAGAAATGGTAGTAAGCAGCAGAATGTGTGTATATGAAATGATTAACAGGTTAATAAAGTCCGTGTTCCTTTCCTTTTTTTATGGCTGGCGAGAAAGAGAAAAGGAAGGTGAAGCAATAAAAGAAATTATACTTATTGAATTTTTGCTTTTAGAAGTCAGTTGAAGTATCTTGTGGTTGTTGCTGTCTTCTTTGTTGACTGAAGAATGTTGAGGATGGAGAAGAAGAGTTAAAAGGAAATTGACACAAATGATGAAGGAGAACGAATGTGTGACAGGACCTTTATATGCCTGGGTCATGCTTGAAGTTTCTTTTGTTACATTTTAGCATGTTGTCTCTCTGCTCCCATCTGTCTTTGGCTGGTCAAGGGATGTGAATAAGTACTTAGCAGGTCACATGGTCATATACAACTGCATACCCATTTTTTAGCAGGTAAGAATACTTGACCAGGGTCATAGTTCAATTTGCTATTTCCTATCCAATCAGTATCCAAAATCTTAATTTTCACACTGGTTTGTGAAATTTGCCTTGGTCCGGTTTTTGCAAAATGTTTTCAGTCATTCTGATCCAATTTTGCAGGTGTGCAATCTTACTTTTTGCATTTCAGTCAATTGTTGGATGATATAGGATTTGTATCCTATAATCTAATGTCATGTGTGTTAATGTCTGTGTGTGGTGAGGTTATATAAAGCAAATAAACCAACATTCAACAAGATTTCATTCAAACTGGTTTTGCTTTAACCAACAAATTAGACAAAACAGGAAGAAAAAAAAAAGCTTTAAAGTTTGTTCATAATTTCAAACTTGATGTATAAATTCTTACATATATATATTTACGCTCTCACACCCTGATTGAGCACTCTGAAAGAATGGTAGACTTTGAAAAACAGTAGCTACTCTGGCATGTACGCATTGCTCATTCAGTAACGGATTAGAGCACTCTGGCTATTGGGCAAGTATAATGACAATATACACGCTAAAAAGTCTGCCTTCTACCGAACGCCCATAGCCCAGAGGTAGAATCACCGACTGACGCCAATTTGGTCAGGTTTCAATCCTGGGTTAAAAGCAATTGGCGTCTAACCGTACTGATGAGCTGTGATACAGCGAAACAGATCTGTCTGCGGATGACTATATATATATATATATATATATATATATAAACAGATAGTACTGTGCAAAAATCAAAAATGACCTGAATAAATTTTTAATAAATTCACTACTTGTAAATGAATGTTTTGTACCCTTTTTCAGCAGATATATTGACTATGAGTGTCATTTACATAGCTAAACTTCATAGTCTGCTGCAGGGGAGTTTACAAATTTGAGGGAAAAGATATTCGTTAACCTATAAAAATGGCCATGTCCAAGTCTTAAGCCAATTTAGATAATTTAGAAGCAAAGGGAAATAACTTATTGAAATTTGCAAAACATTGGTGTTATTTGTGTCTGCGTAAATTGTATTAACAAATTATTAGAATTGCTTAATAAACTGAAACTATAGTGAAAATCACAAAAGAAACCAAAATGAAGATCATGGAATGTTTGTAAATATGAGCCAGAGAAAAATAGATATGAAACTTTGAATATCAAAATGAGCAGTTCATAAAGTTCTTTCAAGGTTTCAAGAGACTGAAGAAGTATCAGATTGATCAAGATATGTTCGTTCTTGAAAGCTACAACAATGGTCAGTCTAAACTGATTCAAACGTATAAAAAAAAAAAAAAAAAAAAAAAAAAAAAAGACTACAAAACAACTGATGGATGAATGTGACCTCAACAATTTGGTGTCAGTAGAAACCGATAACTGTATTCTTAAAAAAAAAAAAATATGCACTGCTTGGGTTATAAAGCTGCTTAAAAACAAAAATTTGAAAGCCAGATTAGAGTTGGTTTGGTTTGTATTTTTGGGTTTGTTTGTTTTTTTTTGTCAGCATATCAACCCCAATGAGTTCTTTAATGTCGACAAGATCTTTTTTTTTTTTTTACAATAGATTTGTGTGAACAAAATGTGTATTCTTTGTAAGAAATTATTTTGCAGATCAGGTTTCGTTGACATATTTTTGTAAAGGTGGTTTGGCGAGAATCAGATGTATTGCTGTCATGTATTTTTCAAAAATATTGTGATTAAATTTTTTCTGGTAATATTTTCCATAAAAAATGAATTGCTGGTCATATTTTTCCTTCAAAAATGTGTTGCTGGTAATATTTTCTTTCTAAATATTTTCTTGCTAATATTTTTCCTTTCAAAAATGCATTGCTGGTAGTATTTTTCCTTTCAAAAATGCCTTTTTAGTCAAGGTTCTATTTACCATAGAAGTTAAAAACACTGTTTTCATCAAATATCCTATTATTTGGACAGTAGTTACATTTTTGAAGAGCATGTTAAGATTTTGTGCTTGGTAATAGTTGCTACATATTTTTTGGTGTTTCTTGCATTCTATCAAGATATACTTAACAGTGAGAAATTGCTTGCAGTGGATATACTGAGATGTAGTTTCTGCTTAGTGTGTGTCTGTCCAATTCTTTTTCTTTTGAGCATTACATCTTGTCTACAGTTAGCCAATTCTGCTTTCTTATTGTTGGCTGATGTTCATATAGTTTATTGTTTGGGAACATGTCCCATTTGCTTGCCATTTTCTTTCAATGTATTGTGTAATTTAATTCTGTATATGTGAGTTTGATGTTGGCTATTTTCATTTTTGTTGCTTTTGCTAGTGTGTTGGCTTCATGATTTCTTTTGATGCCTATATGGCTAGAAATCTAAGCTAATATTATTGCTTAGTGTTTTATTAACTGATAGCAAATTTCTAGGATTTCTTGAATGTAAGGATGATTTGTGTTCTTTTCTTCTTTCTGTACATACTTTTTTTCTTTGTGTCAATGTTAGACCTATGTGAGGTTTGGAGATTGTCCATAGAGCTACTTTATTTATTGTGACTGTTGTTACGTTATAAGAATCTATGTTTATTTTTTCTAGTGATTCGTTAATTTGAAGTCCAATGGCTGTTGGCTTATTTCTATAGAACTGAATATATCGAGGTTCATAAGGATCATACAGGAATAATGTCACTGCTGACATTTGTGTTCAAACACGGATCACCAGGGAGTAAACACAGAGAACTTTGTTCTCAAGTAATTAGTGATACTGTGCTGCTGGGATCACATAGAAAAAAAAGTAAAAATATATATATATTTTTTATGCCATGCGCCTATGGCTTAGGGAGTAGCGACTCCGACACTAAATCAGTCAAGTTTCGATCCCAGCCAGAAGCAAGTGGATGTGTTTACCCACACTGATGAAAGGCTTGTATGTGGATGACTAATATATATATATATATATATATATATGGGTATAGAGTGATAGAGCACTATTTTTCAAAGGCATAATTATACTTGTATCTATGATTTTATAAAATGACTTTTCTGAAGTCAGTCAGTCAAGTGCTATACATGATACACGTTAGGGCGATCATGTCTTGAAAGAGACATGACTGATTGGGCAGAAGGTCATCCTGCAGTAGGTTACCATTACTTTCTGCAATAGACTGGTTGCAACCAAAGCTATAGAACCCAATCTATCCTGTTATTTAACCCATAACTGGAGAGAAGAGAAAGATTAATACCTTTCCCAAGGGTATTTGCACATAAATGAATGCAAGGAATTCAACTGGAATTCGAACTTGGCTCCCTAATTTCTCATTCTGAGCTGATATCCACTGTACCACAACACACATCCTTCTTTATCAAAGTAGAAGTTAGAAAATTCATACTGAGTTTTGTTGAATTTAATAAAGTAACAAAGGAAACTGACAACATGATTTTGTTAACCCTAGCAAGGTTATAAAATGTTTTTTGGGATGCTGTTATTTAGGTTCAATTGTACCTTTAGTGCATATTGGAGGAATAATTTTTCACATTTCAGTGATATAGGTAGTTCATTGGCTTCTATATACAGACTTTGCATGAGTGAGGTCAGGATGGCTCCAAGACTTAATTTCAGCCCTTGATTTTGTATTGTTTGTAGATTTTAAGATGGGTTTTATATGTGGCACTGTAAATAATGCATCTATAGTCTAATTTTGATCTGATGTATAACCTATATATTCTGAGAATTACTTTTTGGTTGGCAACCCAATTCAGTTTTGATATTAATTTTAGAAGCTTCAAATCCGTTAGGCATTTTTGTTTAAGATAATTTCTGCGCACCTTGAAGTTAAGTTTGCTAATACAATTCTTAGATATTTTATTTGTTAGACTACAGGAACTAAGTGTCCATTCAATTTTAATTCTAGTAGGCTCAATTTTTGCAGAAATGCATACAAACAGTTTTTGTTTTGGAGAAATTGATTCCATTTTCATTTGTCCATATTTCTATTATTTTTTTTTTAAATGTTTGTACATATCTTTCAAGGGAAGGCATGTTTCATGATAAGTATGATATTGAGAGATCATCCACATATAGAAATTTATCAGTTCCTGTATTAATGGTTTTAATACTACTATTTATTTTGAGAATAAATAATGTAAATGATAAAATGCTACCTTGAGGTATTACTGACTCCTTTTGAGTGTGTCTGATGCTTTGATTTCATAATTTAAATGTTTGGGTTGATAGGAAGTTTTGAATGAATATAGCCATTCTTTCTTTTCTTCCCATCTTGTGCATGTCTTTTAGAATACTATACTTCCATGTGGTATCATGGGCTTTTTCAAGATCAAAGAATATTGATTCCACATGATAACAAAGCCATCACGAATAAGGGTTTCTAACCATACAAGTTGATTATTGGTTCCTTAGTTTTACCAGAATCTACTTTGATAGCTAGATAAAGATTCTTTCTCTCCAGATACCATATTAGACAAGCATTTACTATTCTCCCCATCTTGCAAATGCAACTTGTTAGTGCACTGGATCAGTAGTTTGTTGAGTTGGAATGGTCTTTGCTGGGTTTAAGAATTGGAACAAAGAAAAACTAAAGCCACAATTTTAGAAATTTCTAAAATGATTGCAGAGTTTTACTTTTGTTTATGGAATCTTCTAGTTCTCTCATAGTAAAGAGAATATTGTATTTTTTATTGTTTGAAGTGAATCTAAGTTTTTCTTGTTCTATAATGTTTTATAATTTTTTAAATTTGAGTGTAGCAATTTTTTGAATTTCTTTGAAATTCTGTTGCTATTAGGTTAGCTATTTCATTTTTTTTTTTTCAGTGCATTTATCTTCATTTTGGACTACTGCAGTTTTGGACTACTGCAGTTTGTGATGTGTTTTTCATTAATTTTCCTTATTTCTTATGCTTTGTTTATAGGGGTTTTGCTGTTTAATCCGGAGATGTAGTTTTTCCAAGATTCACTTTTGGATTTATTAATTATATAGCATGTTTTGCTCAAGATTGGTTATAGTTTTGTAGGTAAATTGTGGTTGAGTTGTGTAAGAATATCTTCAACATTTTTCCTGATTTAAACTGCTTCTCTGCATCCTGCTGTAAACCTGGGTTTTGATTTGGCATGTGATTTAAAAGGAAAATTTGGGTTTTGTCTTGCTATTTGTATTACTATGTTTATAAGAGATTATTGGTTCTGGTTCATCAAAAAGTTCCAAGTTGATTTTTTTAACCAATATTGAAGTACCTCCACTTGACCTATTCTCTATTGCTGATACATTTATTTTGTGATAAGTTTCCTATCTTTTAAAGAAGTTGCCAGTTTCATTGAAAAAGATCTCCTGCAAGCATCGGTCTCCTTGTAATCTGTAAAGTGTTGTTTGATTTCCTCATAGTTTCATTTAACAACTCGACAGTTCAATTGTATGATGTTTGTATTCTGTTTGTTCATTTGAGTGGTAATTATTTTATTTTAATGACTCTTAAGGATGACTATGTTTTTGTTTATCTATTTCCATATATTCCATAATTTCTATACTGTTTGTTCTCCCTTTTTGGAGAACTTGTTCTTTGTCATGTATTTGTATATTGTTCTTTATTATTTGGGTTCTTTTAATTTATTTTTTATCTTGATATGGTTTGTTGTCCTGTTTATTTGCTTTTAACTCTGTTTCTTCTGTTTTTTGAATTTTAATATTGTTTTGTATTGAGATTTGATTAGTTGTGTTTTGTCAGTTTTCTGTTTGTGGAATTTTTCATTTGAGAAGTTTTGAGTATTTTGTCATTGACAGGTTGTTATCAGTGAATTTTGTGTTGGATTTACATTGTGGATATTTTTGGTTCAGTGGTATGGGTTTACAATTGATTTTAATGTTTTCAATATATTTTTTGGATTTTTGAATTAAAATCTTAGTTCATGTGCGTCATGTAATTTGTTTGATATTACATTATCATAAGTATGGCTTCATGTTGCTTGGGTAATTTTTGCATATGATGGAATATCAAAGTTTGTTTCAATGCTTTATCTTGCTTCTGAGTAGGGAATTTTTTTTGTCTAATTTTCAATATAATTTCTTTTTTCCAGGTCTCACAGTCCCTGGAAGTTGCTCTCTGACTATTTTTACAATTAGGGTATTTGGTTAGGATCATTCTCCTCACATTTTCCACATACCAACTTCTTTGTATATTTATTCTTACCATGTCAATGTCTTTGGCAGTTGAAGCAGCTTAATGGGTTTGGAATATATATGTTTCTACTTTGGAAACTGTATAGCTAATTTTTATTTCCTGTGATGGTTCTTGTGCATCAAAAGTAATGATACAAGTGTTGGTATTTATAATTGTATCATCTTTTTTAATAGATATTCTTTTTATGTTTGTAATGTCTTGTTTTTTGATTGCAATATTGTTCTCAATTTCCTCCAGCATATACAATAAGAGTTCAGTGCTCCTCACCACACCTTTAGAGGAATGTAAAAATTGGTGTGGGTAGACCATTATCTTTATATCATGAAATTTGGTCATCTTTGATACAGTTTCAGTGTCATGTTTTTCT
This sequence comes from Ascarosepion bandense, assembly GCA_037127315.1. Classification (NCBI taxonomy): domain Eukaryota; kingdom Metazoa; phylum Mollusca; class Cephalopoda; order Sepiida; family Sepiidae; genus Ascarosepion; species Ascarosepion bandense. The sequence continues at coordinate 1,088,913 of JBBBDQ010000635.1, forward strand.
TTGACTTCTATCAGTAACATTATTTCTACTTTTTTTTAACCTTTTTTTGAGTTATCTAAGATACTAAAATTTTTTCTATTACAAAAGGTGACAACTTTGTTATTAGTTTGTCTTCTATTGGCTCTATTATTATTAGAAATGTCAAAAAGATTTCCCTGGATTGATTTTTTATATCACCTTCTGTATATCAATGAGTAGCCTTTTTTTTTTTTTTGTGCTTATATTTTATTATTCATCAACCACACTCCCAACCTACCTTGGAATCCCATATGGGGGAGATGATAAGGGGAAAAATCCCAATCACCTCATTCCTTTAGGGCTACATGACTGGTATACTCAAATGTGGGGAGGGTTCCAAGCATCTGTTATATCCAAGATAGTCCACCCATATATGGGCTTTCATCAGAGGTTCAAACAGCCATGTCAGATTCCTTTGTTCCCAGTCTGATTAACCCTGCAACTACTGCTTACTGAGTCACTTGGTATGGCAACTGTTTAGAAGCCAGAGTATAATACTTTAGAGATATATAAAATATGATGGTTCTAGAAAGTAGATAGGAACTTAAATAATATTAAATACATCAAATTGCTGAAGGAACACTGGATTCTGAATTTAAATGGCTGCAAAATTTTCAGCATGACAGTACTTCATGCCAGAAAGTATGTAAACATATTAAAAGATTCGCAACACAAAGCCTGGATATAAATATTACTGTCCAAATGTGGACAGAATTAAAGAGATGAGTTTGTTTAAAGAATCTACATAACATTAGACTTAATGCCATTAATCATCTGAGAGACCCCCTTCCATCAGCATGTCCCTCCAGGAAAGTGAGTCGATACACCTTCATGAGCTCATGTTCTCAGCTGACATGAAGTGGAAAGACTATATTGAATTCATTTCTAGGTTAGCTGCTAAAAAATGTCAGTTCACTGTGTGGCGTGAGATAATATTTCTCTCCAAAATCTATCTTACATATCTATAAGTACACTATTCGGCCATGCTTTGAATATTGCTGCCTCATATGGTCCAGTGCCATATTTACCTAGAGTTTCTTGATAAGATCCAAAGAATCAGCAATAGGATTGGTCCTGATCTGGCAGCTCAACTTCTGTTGCTTTCCCACTGCCATAAAGTTGCCTCTCTGTGTCTTCAAAACTTTAATGGTAATTGTTCAGATGAGCTCTTTGCTAGGGTACCTAGACTTTATGAATTTAAGTGCAGTACTAGACTGGCATCAAGATCAACAATTTACAATTGTAAGTTCTATGTTAAGTTTTTTCCTCACACTTCTCACTTATGGAACTCCCTTTCAGATCCATGCTTTCCAGCCAACTTTAATCAGAAAAAAATTTAAATGCAATATCAATCATTATCAACTGTCCTTCTGATTACTCTTTTCTCTTCTTGCTCATTGTTAATGTTTCTGTTGCTAATTCTTCCACACTCTGTAACCACTTGTGTAGATAGACAACATCCATGATGAATGAAACCATTATTCAAGCTACACAAATTTACACCCAATATTTTTCATTTTTGGAATATACAATAACGTTTCCTTTTTTGATGAAAAACTTTCTATTTTCTTGACTTTCACAAAATGGTCTAACACTTACCCATTATCATTTTTGTGGGTTAGCATATATGTTTCTTCAAATATTAAAACTTCGCAACAGTTTACGAAGTTTAGCTATGTAAATGACACTCGTAGACTAAATGTATCATCACTAAAAAAAAAAAAAAAAAAAAAAAAGATACAAAACATTCCGCCAGATAGTACATTTTCTATATTAAGATTTTTCAAGTGCATGAGTCAATAGATGATATTGAAAAAAAAAAAAAAGTCAACATACTGGACTACGAAAACAATTTAAAAAATAAAAAGAATTCTCTTAACACTCTCCCCAAGAGAATTCAAATATCAAGTGATTTCAAACAAAGATTAAAGTATGTAAGCATTCATTTACCTTCAAGTCTGCATGATATTTGTCTTGTAAGTCTTCTAATTCTTCTTGTTTTGTATACAGATCTTTTGTCAATTCATCCACTTCTCTCCTGTGTTCTCGCATCATTCGGGACTCTTCTTGCTGACAGCGTTCTATTACAAGGAAAAAAAAAAAAGATATATATATATACATACACACTTACCAAAATTAATCCTATAAAAGGATGACTAGTCATGACTCAAGTTTCATATAATGCAATCTTCATATGACAAGAACAGAAATGAAAGAAGGGGCAGGATTTTTTGTTTGGTCTAAACAATCTAGGCTTTGATTATTTTACTAAGTTTGCTTTCTGGCCTTTTTTCTTTTCCTTCTTCCAGTATTGTTGTCTTTATTCGAGGCTGTATCCGGATAAGAGTTTCAGTTTTGGCAAGCTGTCTGTTGGTTCTACCAATGTTTTTTTATATATATATATATATATATATATATAAAAATAAATTTTCAAAATTCAAAAATGTTGAATGCAACATGAAATCCCTAAGAGAGATTTCACATCTCCTCAGCAACAGTCTAAATCAAAATTAAGAAAATAAGATTAAAAAGAGAAATAAATAACGGTTAGGATTTGAGAAATATATGTCACAAAATAAATTTTGAAAATCAGTCTATTTTTGGTTTTTATTTTTTGATAGAGTTGTAAATGAAAGATGGGAAAATTTGGCATGTCTAGCTTAATAAATGAAAAAGGGTTAAGGAGAGGGAGGTCGTTAAATTGAGAATTGGGTTAAACAAAACAGAATTTTTAAAATTTCTAATATTAATTAGGATCAGGTTCTTGGAATTTACCTTCCTACTTTTCCATTTTGGATTAAAGTAATTTAATAAAATAAAAAAAATATATAGATAGATGAGAAGGTGGTCAAATGGTGAGATTCAAACCCAAGTCTGTCAGAAAGCAAATATATGGTTGATTTGCCAGTAAAGTGACTTCTTGGTGTTACCGGCCTGGTGTTGGGGAGTGATTCCAGCATAGAGCAACTTTGGTAACTGCTTGAAAGCCATAACACATTTGACCCAAGCCTTGTGAGCAAAATTGGGGAGGTGAAATTATTTGAGAGCCATTGGTGATTGAGCTAGCATGAAGTGACAAGTCATCATGAACAATGGTTTGAGTATACTGGTCTTATTCAGAATGTTGATCACACCAGATAATCACTCACTCCCAGAAATTTTAGCTAAGCTCCATTCAACATAGCTGCAGTATAAACCACAGGTTGGCTCTGTGGGTATTGAACAAAGACAAATATGTCAAAGCAAGTGTCTGCAACAAGGATCGGCTAGCTGCCCTAATAAGCCAGTATACGCAGATATGAGTAGTCAGCCATTATATATGATCTGAGCCAAAAACTATAATTAAAATATACTCGTTACTTGTAAGTCCCTAATAACTATAAAAATAAACTATTAGTTACTTTTAAGTAACTAGATCAGTTACAACAAATTTAGTATATAAGATAAGGAAATTGAACAAAAATAGGCTGTGCTAGGTATAGCTTTTAATCAAGAAGTTGCTACAAAATTCAAATCATGTTCTCAGTCTTGTCAGACTTTCATATGGATGCCATGCATTCCACCAAATCTATTCAGAAATACCTAAACTGTCAGCTGAATATAACCACGTTCTCATATCAACGTTTAAGAATAACTGAAGTGTATAGGTCTCAGCAAGGACCATCCATTCAAGAATTACAGAATTACAAAGAAACATGCCAAATGGCTGAAATCACATCACTTGAGAACTTTTAATAGTAGTAACAACTAAATTAGATAGCATATGTAACTCAAAAAGAAAATATAAATAAAAATAATAAAAATAAACATTTTGTCATATTTAGGTATGTACACTTATTTTGTAAGTATGCTGTATTTTATTTTAAAATTAAAAAATAATGTATACTAATGTCAAAATTTTAGCAGATACATTATTTGCTAATTTAATTAATTTTTTGGCAGATGTTTTAATTATCATCAGTTTCAATGTTGATTTTTTTGTATACTACTGGGAAAAAAGAAAGAAGAGGTAACTTTATTTTACCCATTTAAGGTCTTTTTGTGCGTATACAAATTGACTTGTTCAAGTTTACCACACCTTGGAGATGCTCATGAAAGAGCAAGTTTGTGACTTTCAAAAGCTTTTTCAGCAGCAGTCCTTGAAGAGTGCCTTTAGACAGAAATGTGAGTGATGTCATCATCTCTTTAACCCACTGATAGTTTGTAGCAAGGAGAGGTCAACATCACCATGACAACTGACTACCACAGAAAACACATTAGTCTGACCTTCAAAGAAAGCTGGTTTTTGTAAGCCTAAAACATGCATGTTTATATACCCAGCAGAGTATGCCAAAATTTTAAAGGATTAAATTAAATTTCTAACATGTTATTAAAACCCTTAGTGGTAATTTGAAACTTTTATAAAAAAAAAATAAGGAAAAATAAAATAAAGACAACAGCTACGATTAAAATATCTGAGTTATCCTTTCTGTTTGTAAGTACAAAAATCACTTTATTACATATATAAAAGTTAAAGATTGCAGCTGTCAACTTCCTATTTTTCTGATAAATAATAACAATCAAGTTGTTGACATTCCACACTACCTTTGACAAAGCATAAGGATGAAAGTCACCATCAGTCATTATTGAGAATTGGGTTGCAATAACGGTTACTAGACTTTTCTTAAAAAATTGTTTTAATAGAAAGACTATAAGTGTCAATTGAAAGCAACACCAGTTGCTCAGTTAGTGAATGTTTCCTTATAAGGAAACAGTTAATATTATAATTACCAATAACCATAATAACAGACTATTATGTTTATAGAATAAAAAAGAAATCACCTTCCATTTTTATAAAAGAATATTAAACTTCATCTTTGAAAAAATGTTTTAAATCTAAAATTCTGAATTAAAAGCACAATATTGATTTATCAATTAAATTATTAAAGGCAAAAGTAGATCAATATGTCTATATCCTGATGTAGATTTTGCTGAATTTTCATCTATCATTTTCACTATATAAGGACTGATATATTCTCTACTGAATTTAATCAAAACAAAGCCCGAGTAGTGCTTTTGAACACACATCTTTTCCAACTCTCAAAATATACATTTTTGCTCTGTTTCATGAGCATCCATTAAGACTAATGTTTGAACAAATGAATTAAAACTATGTCAGATTTAATCCATTTCCTAAATAAATTGTTTTTGTTTACATTAGGATACAAAACAGAGCAGAAATGCATATTTCAAGAATTGGAAAGATATGTATTCAAAAGCACTATTCAGGCTTTGTTTGATTGGGATATCCTATGTGGTTGAGCGATCTAAGACATGTTTCCCCAAGGGAACAAAGGTTTAAATCCTGCAGGAGGATACATACTTTTTTTTTTAATCATATCACCCCAAGCAAGGCGGTAACGCCACTGATGTGAAGGGGGCTACTTAAGAGTAAAAAGATTGGAAAAGAGAAAGCAGGAAACCACATCCTAAACAGGGAACAAGGGATGAGCCTCTTCACCTGTTCAATAGACGTCTAACAAGATTATAACTAAATGTTTGATTTAATCCATTTCCTAACTAAAAGGATGTTAATTTTGTATGTTTATATAAAATAAAATTCAAGAGCAAAAAAATCAGACATAATTATGGAAACTCATAATACATTATAATTTCTGTTTTTAAATGTTTCTTAGTGAATCATTTTAACACAACCAACAAACTATTCACCAATCTACCAAATACAAAAAATAAATATAAGAAAATAATTTATGCATTCATTTTATATGTCTCCTGAATAATTCAATATATTTGATAATTTACATTTATACAAAATGGCAACATATGAATTTCAAATAAAATCAATAACAAAATCAAATGACTAAATGAATGTAATTGATTAGTTCAGCAGATTATTTACTGGAGATAGTAAAAAAAAAAAAATAGTATGACAAAGATAACATCAATCATGACATTATCTGAAATGGATTTAGACTAAAAAAAAAAACAATGCTGAATTGACAGACTAGATAAATGTAACAGAAAAACAAAAATTTTCTGAGCAAGAGTTAAACAGTGTTTGTATTTTGTGCACAAGCTAAATTTAAATATAGCTTTAGATCAAGAAACAATACTAAATTGATAGACTTGGTAAAAATAACAGTAAAACTAAAATATCCTGAGCAAGGAGTAAGTATATTTTACATAAGTCAGTTAAGTGCAATACATGATACACGCTTATGTGATCATGTCTTGAAAGAGACACGACTGACTGGGCAAAAGATTTTTCTGTAGTAGGTTGCCTACCAAGGCTATAGAACCCAATCTGTTCTGCTATTTAACCCATAGCTGGAGGAAAGAGATGAATTATACCCCTCCCAAAGGTAGTTTGCGTGTAAGTGAATGTAACAAATTCAACTGGAATTCAAACTCGGCTCCCCAATTTCTCAGAGAGAATGCCAAGTTGAAAGACTAGGTAAAAATAACATTAACACAAAAATATTCTGAGTTAATGTGAAACATTGATTGCAGTTTACATACAGACTGAATTTGAAATGGCATTAGATCAAGAAACAACACCAAGTGGAAAGACTGGGTAAAAATTAACAATAAAGCAAAAAATATTCTGGTCAAGAGTTTACCATTCATATTTAGCATATGGACTGAATATGATGTTGATCTAAGAGATGCATACAGTACTTACCAACAGCTTCAGAAAAAGAATCTTCATAAGATTTGTCTTTCTCAGCCAGTTTTTGATGGACTTCTTTGGCCAAAGTCTTTATTTTGGAATTATGTTCATCCTGTAAGTCTTTCATTTTGGACTCATGTTCTTGAGCCAAGGTAGTGATTTCTGATTTGTGTTTCTCTTCCATTATCTCCATGGTCTCCTTAGAAGACAACTTTAGATTCTTCAGTTCTTGACCCACTTTATTCTTTTCTGTCTCCAAGCTTTCAACCTGCACAACAAAACAACAAATTCTATTTACTTTAACCTTTTCAATCTGTTACATTTCCTAATTCTGCCTCAAGTGGTCAGTAGTCATTCATTTTCAAGTATGACATTAATTCTCACAAGTGATCAAAGTTTTGATAATATCACTAACTATGCCCTCTCACTTACAAGGGCTGCAACAGAAATGAAAAAATTGACAGATAGTAATGTAAAAAGGTACTGGCTGTGTTTAAATGCATGAAATTACAGGACACCAAGTTGGAGGGGACTACTACTTGGATAATAATTACAAAATTTCTCAAGTGAGTAGGTTGAATGTTTGAGAAGAAAATTAAAAATTAAATGCATGAAAATTTATGTTTTAAAATAATAAAATTAAATCAAGATTCCCAAGTGTATCTACTTCATTCTGATAAGAAAAATAATGTGTTGTCCGAATTCCTTGGGTCCTAAGAAACTAGAATTTGGATGTTTGTTTACACTACACTATCAGTAGAAAAGGTATGCTCACAGAAAATAATGATCTAAATTATCTTAGACAAACAAACAAAACATCTGTCTTGTGTTAAGCTTTAAAGTCTTGGATTTGTTTACATTGATTGTCCAAGAACCCAATTATCTTACAGAAAGATATCTAGGAAGATTTTAAACATACAAAGGAAATATCATATGGTTAATTAGCAAGATCACCTAAAATTAAGATGTTCCTTTTCTGCAACAATTGTCTGCAATTTTTATAATTATCATTATTTTGGATTTCTGGTGAAGAATCTTTCACCATTAAGAAAAGCCAGCTAGTAAATTTACAGGAATATGGAGATGATGAAATTGGGCATTGTAAATTGCCATTTTCTGGGGGCTGGCTAGGTAAAATTAAGTCATTAGTCATTTTTATCAGAAAAGATTTCCCTATATAAAGCCAGCGAGCATTTCATTTAGTGGTTATTTTCCAAGTGGGGAAGAGATGTCAGGCACAAGAAACACACCAGTATTTTGGTGGCACGAGTGAACACACAGACAAACACACACATGACAGAAGAATTGAGAAATGGTCGACTGGATGGCTATTACTCTAGCAGCTGTGACTACAATTTCCTAATCATCACCCTGCAATAGACACCATTCAACTGGCAAGCTAAAAATTCATAAATCACTGCCATGCAATATAGAATTCTGCAGTAGATAATAGAGATATTTTATTAAAGGATTTTTTTATTTCAGCCTGAATTCCAGCATGTGCACTTGGGTGAAAAGAGACTACAGAGATTATGCAATCTTGTCTGTGGTATACAACATATATAAAGAGTTCACACTAGACTTTGCTATCAATCCTAATATTGTAGGATTTGGGAAAACCTGAATCAACACCATCAAAATGACATACTAAAGAGGGAAAAGAAAGCCAGAGGACCCATAAAATTGGTATTATTCAACAAGGTTTTCAACAGCAGTGGGTTACAGTAAGACAAGGAAGTCCTTGTTCCTTTCAGTGTAAAACAGTAATAGTTACCAAAAAGATTTATTTTCAAAATTTGTTGCCTTTTTAAATTTAGTATACTTTGCTCTAATTATGTTCTTGTTATCACTTTCAGTATTAATCAAGCTCTGCTGTATAACCAATTCTTAATCCATTAGGATATTATCCCATAAGTATTGGTTCATGAATTTGATGACAGTTATTGTTATTTCAATTCCTGGAATGGGCAGTGTGTACTTGGACTCAATAGAAACAGAGCAAGCACTAACTGAGCAGTACCAAACATAAGAACTAGACAAGACAACCTTAGACATGGGCAGTAGAATGAGAACAGTCTACCATCATAGATTAAAGTAACGAGTTCAGTTGGAAATTCCCAGCAGGTTAGATATACACCCAATGAAAGCTAGAGTGCAAAACAGCTAAAACATTGTGATAACAACAACAAAGATGAAGACAATAATCTGGATGAAAATAGGGTAAATAATGATAACTCCTCATCCTAGAAATTCAGACAGAAACCTGTATTTAATTATAATTACTTTCCAAGTAAGCAACTGTGTATGTGTTATATATATATATATATATATATATATATATATATTGTGGACACTCCTATCAATTTTGACATGTGAGGGTCTAACAGTTCAGGTGTTTTGTTTATTTTTAAAGAACATAACCACTAGATTACCCACACACATGATTTGATTCTGAAGGTGATGGCTTCTATAGAACCAGCCACATTTTTTTTCAAAATCCAATAACAGAGACATAGTGCACAGTGTGCCACAAAGTCTCTAAACAGCTGCCCTCTGGTTTGAATTTAGAGTTTTTCTTCTTCTAGCTTGGTTGCCAAAGAAGGTATGACAGAACCTAGTCTGCCCTGTCATTTAACCCAAAGCTGGTGAGAAAAAGAAAAGAATCCATGCCTTTCCCAGAGCTATTTGTTCAGAAATGAATGTAACAATTTCAGCTCACCAATTTCTCTTTTTCAGCTTCTAACCATTGCACTACCTACACACACACACTATATATATATATATATATATATATATATATATATATATATAAAAAATGCCAGCTATTAATATTATTAATTAATATATACAAAATTATATAATTTAATGTATAACAATTTCTGTCAAAAGTGATCAATATAGAACTTGAGTGCTAATCATTATTAGAATAGAAGTAAAAATATTCAATATCTATCAAAGGTCAATTCAGAATTTTGTATTTTTTTTTTAAACACTTATTGGTACTCAACAAGAATGATTGCATTGATTACAAAAGATCTGTTTTATAAAATATTTTAAGTAATGTTGCTATATATATATATATATATATATATATATATATATAATATTTATAATGAATTTACTTCTCTTGGTTTCAAAAGAATTAAATTAAAAGGAACAAAAGTACAGAATGGAGATTTAGTAGAATTGGTTAAATATTAACTAGACTAGCAGTGTAACCCAGCGTTGCTCGGGTGTAATGAAAGCTTTAAAACTAATCCATGGTCCTGGAGCTCAGACTCTTTGGATGTTGGCATGAAAGACTAAAAAGCAATCGTTGTTTCCAGTTAAAGCGAAACCGTAGACTGAAAGAAAAATGAATGGATGTAAGTCAAATTTTGATTTCCTGGTATTGATATCAAATAAGTTTTTTTTCGTCGTAAACTGAATTTTGAAGGCTAAATAAGTCCTCTGAGTAAATGGTATCATGGCTATGACTAAGAACTACAATTATACCTACTTAGAGCCAAATCTGAAGCAAAAACTAAAATAAAAGGGCTGAAAAAAAAAAAATACAGACATACAGGCAGATAAACAGACACACACACAAACATCTTGCCTTATATATATATATATATATATATATATATATATATATATATATAATAATCAATTTTCTGCACTATTGTAAGAACTGAAACCTTGAAACTTCTGAATATTTTTCTTATATCTTTGTCTATGAGTGTATGAAATTTGATTCAAATTGGACCACTCCTTCTATAACCCGATCTTTTCGATTATCGATATTTATCGGGGGTACCTTGACACAAAACCTAGCTAAGAACACTCGCAGACACTTATAGTACAACTGTGTAAATTTTCAAGAAAATCGGTTCATCTGTTTTGGAGTCTATAGGTAACAGATACACACACACATGCATAGACACACACAAAGTTCCATTTATAAATAAGTTTAGATTAGATTTAGATTAGATTAGATTAGATTAGATTATTTAATGTTGTAATTTTGTTTGATGTGATTCAATAATTTAAATATTCAATAAATATAAGTAGGTCTATATATATATATTTTTTTTTTATTCAGTTATGTTAGCTCAGACAGCTCGTCTTTTAGTGGCTTAATACTCATCTATGGTTCACCATTCCTACAGAGAGTAGCAGGTCAAATTTACTGATATTCACTGACATGCTCAACAAAGGTGGTGTAAAAGCCCAATACATAGTTTATCATGTAATATCATCTACACTTCACTGCCATCCTGCATTCCAATGGCATTTGATTTAAACAGTTTACTCCTGTTTTCTGATGGGCATCATGGTGCAGGGGATATCAACTTGGAACGACAAATCAGGGAGCCGAGTTCGAATTCTAGTTGAATTCATGGCGTTCACTTATGCACAAATACCCTTGGGAAAAGTAATAATCCGTCTCTTTCCTCCAGTTATGGGTTAAATAATAGGACAGATTGGATTCTATAGCCTTGGCTGGCAACCAGTCTACCACGGAAAGCAATGGCAACCTACTGCAGGAAAATCTACCCAGTCAGTCATATCTCTTTCGAGACATGATCACCCAAGTGCATATCACGTGTGGTACTTAACTGACTGACTCCTGGTTTCATTAGAGCTTTCTCTCTAAAAAAATGTATTGCCTTCACTATGACCAGAGTTCCATATACGCTTATATTATTAAGTTGATATAAGGTGGTTTTAAATATCAGTTATTTTATCATTATTTTTTTTTTTTTTACTCATGTTGCCTCAATACAAGGTCTAAGATCCTATCAAGGTAGAAGAGTACTGTGTGGTGTTGTATTAGCATAAGAAAGCACAAGAAGTGTAGTTCTTGGGGCTATGCAGAAAAGATTACAGCTCTCTAGAATTAAAGATGTCAAAACTTAATTAGTGAATAACTTTCAAAGTTCAGTCAGAAGCGTTATTAGTATACAATGGAAGTAGACTTTAGAAAGATGTGGAAACCCAAACCTAAGCAGGAAACAAGGGATAAACTTCTACTCCTGTTCAAAAGGACTGAGGATGAGTGCAAACCTATCTACTCCTGTTGGAATTTGAATTTGAGTTTTGTTTAATGGCATATCAACCTCTGTGGGTTATTTAATGCCAAAAAGGTAAGGTTTTAAGGTATTTTATTTTAATGTTCAATTATAGTGAGAAGGTTGATTTAGTCAAATTTTTATGAAAAATTTATTTTTAATTTTTTTTTAATTTTAGGAAACTGAAGTTTACTAGTTTTGTATTCAAAAATACATTGCTGGTAATCATTCTTCCTTCAGAAAAGTATTGCTGGTAATATTTTTCTTTCAAAAATGTATATTTTTCTATAAAAGTCTATTTTTATGTATATATTATTATTATGTATATATTTCTATAAAATTCTTTCATAGTGTTTTGACCCCCAGTTTGGTGGAGTTAACTATTTGCCCAGAGCTGGGACCCTAAGAGGTGCTACCACTGAGTCAGGGTGGACCTGGGAACAACAGCAATTAAAAGGTGGTTCCATGTTCCTCACAAACTCCCAATTAGAGACCTTGCTGCCAGATGCAGTTTACCGTCATACCCAGGACCACTACTCCTGTTGGAAGAGAAGAAAAAAAAATAATGAATAAAATTTCAAAGCTTAGTCAGACATTAGAAGTATGGAGTTGAAGTAGACTTTAGAAGTAACCAGAAACCCAATCTTAAACAAGGGACAAGGAATAAACCTTCATGTTTGTTCAAAGGACTTGGGAGTAGTGTGAACCTATCTCCTCCTATTGAGAGAAAAGAAAAAATAATTAGTGAATATAACTTCAAAGATCAGTTGGATATGTTAAAAGTATCATGTGGAAGGAGACTTTAGAAGGAACTGGAAACCCAATCCTAACAAGGAAACAAGTAATAAACCTCTACATTTGTTTGAAAGACCGGGGAGGAGTGTGAACTGGTCAATAGGCAAATCTCTTGTAGTGATATAAGAGGGTATAATTAAAAAATGTGTTATATGATTAATTACAGTAATTGTAATTTTAAAGTTAAAAAAATAGCAAAGTGATCATTTAACATTTTAATTGCTGCAAAGAGTTCATAAGATTGACAGTTGTAATTGTAAAATTTAAATATGAACATTAGCATATAAATATGCATTTATAAAACAGATTTTTTGCAATTGATACAATCATTCTTCTCAAGAGTCCCAATGAGCAATTATAAAATTACTAAACCCTGAATTCACCATCAATATTAAATGTTTTGTCTTCTATTTTAACATATATATAGTAAAAAACGTTTCCCTTATTTTGATTCCAAATTTATCTTTCAAAATAATTAATGATTATATTGAATGGCTACACCAAATTCTATGATTCTTTATTTCAAGCCTATTTGGAGTTTTATTAAAAGCTCACACTCAAACTAAATAGATTAAAGATCAAATCTTGTTTTATTGTTTATTTTAACCAGTTTTTAAAAGATTGTTAATATTGTAAAAAAAAATGGGGGAAGCTTTTTAGATATATATAATCAGATAACAAATTAAAATACAATCTCCTCAAATTAATCAAATAAATCATAGACTGGTTATTTCTTTTATAACACCCATTTATTAGTTGTTCTGTGCAGTTTTCTCAGAAACGAGTTTATAAAATAAAAGGAATACTTACACAGAAGTACATACTTTTTTTTTTTTTTAGAGAAGTCATATATATAAGAAAATATTTAAAGATATTTTGGTAAGTCAGTTAAGTGCCATACATGATATATGCTTGGGCAATCATGTCTTGAAAAAACATGCTTGACTGGGCAGAATATTTTTCCTGCAGTGTGTTGCCATTACTTTCTGCAGTAGACTGGTTGGCAACCAAGAATATAGAACCTAATCTGTCCTGCTATTTAACCAATAGCTGGAGAGAGAAGAGGGGGATTAATAACCATTCCTAAGGGTATTTGCATGTAAGTACACAAACAAAACAAATTTAAGTTAAATTACAAAAATCATGAAGATTAATAATTGCATAACACCACAATGCATTCAAGTTTTTGTTTGGATAGATAAATATTATTAATCCATCGTACTTGAAGAGTGCCATAAAGCACAATAAATTAGGATAGATGATCCTTTTTTTTTTTTTTTTTTTTTTTTTTTTTTTTTTTACACACACACACACACACTTACTTCATACTTAATTGACATAATTCATCTACTTACTCCCGGACCTTATTTAAACGTTATCATTTAAACAACGTCTGTATTATTAGATCCAGAGTGTTGTCCCCACCTTTGTTGTTGTTATCACAATGTTTCAGTCATTTTTCCCACTAGCCTTCACCAGATGATTGTCAACCTGTTTATCTTTAGAAAATTTTTAAACTGAACTTTATTCAATCTAGGTGGAAAAATTGTTCTTCTTCCACTGTTCATGTTCAGGGATATTTCAATTATTTCTTATTTCAATCTACCACCATAGATTAAATAAAAGGTCAAGTTCAAATTTTCCTGAAGGTTACCTGGATTAACAAACACCTAATGAAAGCTAGAGGGTACATGGTTGAAACATTTTGATAACAACAGCAATGATGCTGACAATAATGATAATTCCTCATGTGAGAAATTCAGACAGACAGTCTTAAGCTCAGGTATTAGTAAAATTAGAAAATTAGAATAACTGTAAGCAATGCTACATTGCATGTCATGCAGAGAAATAAAATAAAGCTCAAAAATATTTAATGAATCCAAAGTTAAAAAAAGCAACAAGCAAAATATGTTAGATCTAAAAATCTAAACAAGCAAGAGAAATAAAACTTTAGCCTCTAAGGCTAATGAGCATAAATTGACTTGAAATTTGTTTTCTCTAATTTTAGAAAGTTTTGCATGCTTAAAAAGGAATATCTGATTCATGCACCCACAGATTACTTTTGGAACTGTAGTCTCCCTATTTCTTACTATAAAAAGTTACGCAGGTTCTCAAACCCCTTTAATTTATGATAGGCTCATATTAATTACAAAACTGAACCAAAGTTTTTTTTTTAATTATACAAAACTAATGACTTAAGACAGCAAGAATTTTATTTACATTATTTACATTTGGACTATTGGCCTTCTCTCATGTTTCAATCATTGTACCTTCTGGATTTCATCAGGTGATTGTCAATCTGGTACTCTTTAGGGAATTTAAAACTGAACTCTTTATTTAATCTATGGGGGATAGATTGTTCTCATATTTCTGTCCAAGAAGTTTGTTAGTCTTACATCAGGAATGATAAGCAAATAATAAAAATGTAATTTTAAAAAGGTCATTTTGTGTGATAGAATTTAAAGTAAAATACAAAAATATTCATTGCAACATGTTCAATTAAACAACTAATCTCATATCATATAGATACAATTTAATCTATATCTCTTGGACATTTGGTTGACATATTAGGAGATGATTTCCTGTGTGATAATTGTTTCTTTCATTAAATGATTTATAAGTTACAAAAGGTAAAATGGCATCCTCCTCTTTCAACTAAGACCAAATTAATTTTCTCATCAAACAAGGTTTCAATATCCTGATCCAAGTTCAAAAGCAGATATACTGATATTGGGTAACTAATTAAATTTTCTGATATCACCCACATAATGTAGACACATACCCAAAGATGTCGAAGGAAAACACACACAATATGTTACCTGTATCTTATGCCTTTCTTCTTTTTGACTAGCCTCAACTTCCAGATTTAGCAACTCCTGTTTGAGACTTTCATTTTCAGATTTAATCTCATTGAATGTCCTGCGTAGTTGGGATTCTGAAGATCTTATATCTTCTGACTTTAAAAGTTTCTCCTGTAGGACTTTTTCTCGACTACGCATTTTTTCTAAGTGTTCCACCTGAAGAAAAAATATATTTGTTAAACAATTATAATAATGGTCAGTATTCAAAAAATTTCAATATATTTATCACAATAAAAGCATGTAATTTACTACACAAAACAAAGCCAGAATGATTTATGCTTTTTATATCAGTCTTAAATGTTCAAGTGTGTGTGTGTATATATATATATATATATATATATCCGAGTGAATACAGAACGAAGAAAGAATTCTTATGTCCAAAACATTAATTTAAAACAGTGCTCGATATATAACATATAGAGCTGTGAATATTTATTATAAATGTACATGTTCTAAAATATAATTTATAATATCTCTCTCTCTATATATATATATTAAAATACACACAATTATAGGGTTCATACAGATGGAATAAAATTCCAATATAAAAATAAACACTATTCTTAAAAGAGTGCTCAATAAAGAGTAGAGAAAATAATACCTAAAATTTATAACATAAGCATGTTACAACATCACTATAAAGTAGCTATTTTGTTTCAACACTTCCTTGTGTCTTGTCAAGTGATGGTGCTGATTGTGAGATGAAGAGCTTTAAAAGCTTCAAAACTAACCAAACCCCCTCAATAAAGGAGACATTTATGTAGTTTGCAATAACTAATCAAAATACAAGCAAATATTAATTTGAAAAACATAACATGCCCTAAAAACAATTTATTAGTGCATTATGTTAATGTTTAATAGAAATACGTATTACAAATTGACTATTAATTTCACTTTAAAATAAAAATTAAAATTCATTTAAAAAATATATTACAAATTAATGTTATAAATTATGAATTTCTAATTCTAAATTTAACTAAGCATCATGTTTAGAGTATTATAAAGTTATTCAAAGATGAAACATGTAAGATAGATACACATCTATCTAAATCTAAACTTATTTATAAATGGAACTTTGTCTCTGTGTGTGTATGTGTGGCTGTGTGTCCATTACCTATAGACTCCGAAACGGCTGAACCGATTTTCTTGAAAATTTATGCAGTTATACTATAAGCGTCTGTGAGTGTTCTTAGCTAGGTTTTGTGTCGAGGTACCCCCGATAAATATTGAAAATCGATAATTGAAAAAAATCGGGTTATAGAAGGAATGGTCCAATTTTAATCAAATTTGATACACTCATAGACAAAGACATAAGAAACGATATTCAGAAGTTTCAAGGTTGCAGTTCTTACATTATTGCAGAAAATCAATTATATATATATATATATATATATATATATATACACACACAAATAAAAGGCAAGATGGTTGCGTGTGTGTGTGTGTGTGTGTGTTTATCTGCCTGTATGTCTGTAGTTTTTTCAGCCCCTTTTATTTTATTTTTTGCTTCAGGTTTGGCTCTAAGTAGGTATAATTGTAGTTCTTAGTCTCAGCCATGATACCATTTATTCAGAGGACTTATTTAGCCTTCAAAATTCAGTTTACAACGAAAAAAACTTATTTGATATAGATACCTGGAAATCAAAATTTGTTTTACATCCATACATTTTTCTTTCAGTCTATGGTTTCGCTTTAACTGGAAACAACTATTGCTTTTTAGTCTTTCGTGTCAACGTCCAGAGAGTCTGAGCTCCAGGACCATGGATTAGTTTTAAAGCTTTCATTACACCCAAGAAACGCCGGGCTATACTGCTAGTATAAATATATACATATATACACACACACACATTTTTTAACTATTGTTTTTAGCAACGTGTCAATTTATCTGTTAATGTAAAAAGTTCTTACATTAGCATTGAATTTAATGGATAAATTGACAATGTTGTCATGTTTTCCAAACTAGCATTTACTGGTATTTTGATTGGTCATCACAGACTATGTAACAATGTCTCCTTTGAGAGGGTTTGGTTAGTTTTGAACCTTTTAAAACTCTTCATCCTAAAAAAAATAAATAAATTCCTAAAAGCTTCATTAAAATCTGACAATTATTTGATTCTTGCAAGAATTTACAAATCAATGTATTATTTTATCAGAGAAAACCGTACTAAAATTTCTGTAACCAGCTGTGTTACACCGTTGACACATAAAAACACATTAGTTCTGTTTAAATATCTTTCCTTAATATTCAAGCAACAATATTTTTACAGCTTTTGTTCTAAAGAGCTTCTTTTCCTGGTGCTCTGACCACATGAATTTACTGGCATCTAGGTCCCACCCTTTTACCGTCAAAATAGTTAAATATAACCACCTCTTCTACTCTAACAATTTCTTTTCTTGCAGCCTATGGAATTCCCTTTCTGTATACTTGCTTCTCTGATAGCTATAATCTTCAAAAGTTTAAATGCAATGTCAATTACCATCTATCTCCCTAAATTCCAACCACTTATCCTTTCTTAGAAATACCCTGTATCCTGTTTTTTTTCTCTCAGTAACCCTCAGCACACCAGTGGTGGTCCTGCTTTGCTTGGGGTGAAATGTTTTTTTAATTAAAAAAACAAAAACAAAAAAAACAAAGACATTTTTTTTATAAAGAAAACTATTCCAAGGTGAAGCTATTTAGTCATCATGGATTTAGTCAGACAAGTTTGCTAACCATTACACCATGTTAGAGTGTCCTTACTACTATTCATGTGTACTTTCCTTTCTTTGGGTTTAGTTACCTGCAGTTAACTCCAGAAATAAGTAAGTTTTATTTAAATAAAGATATGCCAATGAAAAGCCTCTTTAAGTGAAAAGATGAAAGTTCTTGATTTTAAAAAGAATTAAAAAAAAAAACATAAATAATAAAAGAAAAAACATATGCTGAGGCTAGATTATTATTATACTCAATTGTATTGATTTTAGTGAGACAAGCTTGTGCGCCCCCACAAATATTATGAGTAAAATAAGAAACACCTGGTGGTTAAGAAAGCTACTTGATGAATCATGAAACTTGATTTATCTTAGTTAATTTTAAGAAAAAACAAAACAGTTGAAAATTTCCAGGATAGTAACAGAGGGTTAATGTAATTTCTCACTCAAGGCTCAGCTGAATCTTTTTTTTCCTTATTGATGTACAAATAACTAAAAAGGAAAAACAGTATTTAAATTTAAATAAAAATTATCAGATGTAAAAATAGTGAAAAAAGTATTATTAATATTAAATATGGATTTACAATTATCATGTAAACATAAACATTATAAGTCTCTTTACTTGTTAATTATTTATATATACATTTTTTTTTATCCTCAAGATGATTTAAATTGTTTTCTAAAATTCTGTGCCATGAGCATTCAAAATGGCAGTGAACATAGGTCTCCACAGCTTCTTATCTTTCTTTGCTCTCAGCAAGCCCTTTTTTGTCTTTATAATATATTCAGTTCAGTTCAAATTTGATTTGCCAAAGTCTTAACTTCACAGCCATGTGCTTGTAATTCCCTCAAATATCATAGATAAAACCAGAAAATCCCCATGTAGTTATTGGACAGATATATTCAGAAAGATAATTAATCATGAACTTGCAACTTACTAAATATTAAAGAAAACATTTTGTAGGGCATTCAAACATTCCATGGATTTAACCACATTTCAACCTTTGCTGTGTTATCTAATGTTGAAAAAGTTGCTAGGATTTATAACAAATCTTTTTTTCACTTCACTTTATTAAATTATAGTATTGATTATTCTATTTTATTAGTATTGTCATTAATCTCTTATTCAGTATATTATTAATTACTTTAATTATAATGGGAAAACGTGCAGATTATGGAGAAAGGACTAATCACCAATTGTAAAAAGAAAAGCCCAAGACATGAGCTATAAATTGGACACAAAATCATATACAAGTTCATTATCTTTATCAAGAGTTACTCTGCACCCCATTTTCTTGAATTACTCTCCTGTAATTGTCTTCCAGTTCAATCCCAATTAAATAAGCAAAGACAATAAAAAAATCTCCTTTCATGCTATCATGGAAACATTTGTGCAGTTTAAAGAGAAAAAGCTTACCATCAATTGTAGCTAATTCAGAAATCAAACTTTATCATTAGGTTTATACCAAGCATGTGCCATCAGTAAATACTCACGGTAGGTAGCTTGTAACCTTTATATATATATATATATATATATATATATATTTGTGTATTTAGACAGCAAATTTTCTTTTAGACATGTCAAATTAAGTAAATTGCAAACATTGTGTCTGCTTATTTTAAATAAAATCCGTTCATACTCACAGATAATCTTTCATGTATTATAATTGAAAGATGTTAGAAATGAGCTGTACCTTTGACAGATGATTTTATTATTCATTTCTCAATGTTCCCAAGTACTTTCAATCTCCTAAGATCATCTTCAGGGGTTGTGAGTTGTGGTAAGAAAAAATAACTGCAAAACTTACTGTATATTTTCTGCTTGCTTCAAATGTAACAGTTGACAAATTGCTTAGCATTTATGAGAATGTGAAAATTATCTAAAATGGAATTTTTTTTTTTTAATGTCATGAACTTACATATATATAAACTCAGGATTATCCACTGAAGCTTTTAAGACATATCCCCTCATGGATAAAGGGAAACTAATTTATAATTACATCAGATCAAAGGCATTTTTCCAAAGTAGGAAAAACAAGTCTCTACAAGGATGGGGAAAAAATATTATAATAATTGAATTCAGACTTACCTTCCATTGTGTGAATTCTTCTTCTATAGTACGTCGTTCAGTCTTTACTGTTTCAAGTTCTTTTGTTAATTTTTCCACTTCTTCATTTGTCTCTTTTTGTCTCTTGTTCATTGTCTGTTGAGTCTCTTCCATCTGCTTCTTCATTTGTGTAATATAAACTTCTGCCTTCTTTTTGTAATCAGCAATTTTAGCATTTGATTCACTTTCTACTTTGTCAATCTGTGCCTGGTGGTCAGCAACCAATGATGCTATTTGCTGTTGCATCTCAGAATGTAGTTCATTTTTCTCCTGATATGCAAGTTCCAGTTTCTTAGAAATTTCATCAGAAACATTTTTTGTGGAAGACTCTAAGTGTTCACATTTCTTTTGACTTTCTTCATGATTCTGCTTTACCATTTGCAGTTCTTTGTTCAATGATTCTAACTGTTGCTTGTCCTGTTCTTGTTCCTCTAGGTACTTGGAGCACAACATTGTCTTTGCATCAAGCTGGGTTCTCAAATTTTCTTCTGCATTTCTCAAAGAGGTCAGCTCCTCTGACATTGCCTTCAATTCAGCCATCACTTTCTGTTTTTCTTGTTCTTTCTCAATTGAACTGGCAGTCAAAGATTCTACACTTTTATCTAAATCCTCGCACAAATTTTTCATTTCCAGATATTCTCTCTCTTTCTTCTTAAATTCCTCTGTGTCTTTCAAAACAGCCTCTTTTTCAGCTTCTAAAGTATCACATTTCATATGCAAATTCTCCAATTCTTTTAAGCTCTCGTCATTTGCTGACAATTGCTGAATAAGCTGGTCCAATCTTTCTTTACTCTCTGCTTGATGGTCTTCAAGCTGAGTTGAGAATTTCTGCTGCATTTTTTCAACCGTGGCATTTACCCATTTCTCTTTCTTCTGTAATTCTTCAGTATGATGCGCTGATTCTTCATCACGCATAGCTATGTGTTTCTGGAGTTCTTGAATTTGGCTTTCATAGTTCTGAATGCAGTCACTTAATTTTTCTTCAGCTTTTGACAACTTTTCTTGTAGAGTTTTCAGTTTTTCTTGAAGTTCTTTATCATTCAAGATAAGGCTTTGCATTCGATTCTTAAGATTTTCAATCTCACTAACATAATCTGATGTACGTTCTTGCAAATCTTTATCAAAGTTCTTTGTAAGACTCTCCTTTTCAGCTTGAAGTGCTGTAATACGTTCAGAATTTTCAATGTTCTTTGCTATTTCTTGCTCAATGTGAGCCTGCAAGGAGGTAATTCGGTCCTCCCTCTCTGACAAGGCAGCAACATGAACCTCTTTCAATTCGCTCATTTCCATTGTAACAGAAGCAAATTGTTGTTGCAAGTCAGAGCCACTTTTACAACTTTCTTGCAGCTCCTTGTTATCATTCTTCAAATGCATAATCTGTTTGTTGGCTTTTGACATTTTTTGCTGCCATTTTTCATTGCATTTTTTTAAGCGTTCCTCCATTGCACGCTTCATTTTTTCAGTCTCTGCTTTAAACTCTTCCTCTGAGTTTTGGAATTTCACCTGCAATTCTTCAATCTCTTTTCTTAAATACATACTTGTATTTTCTGCACTAGCTATTCTCTGTATCATCTCTTCCTGATTCTGTTCTCTTGCCGCATCCATTTTGTCTTTTTCACTTGCTGTATTATCCATTTTCTGCTGAATTTCATTCGCAATCAACTGCATGTTTTGCTTCTCTGTTTCAAGCATGTCTCTTGCTGCTATTGCTTCACTCAGTTTTTGTTGTAATTCATTCAAAGTCGTTTGTAATTTCTGTTTTTCTTCTAAATGTACGTTCTCTACACTATTTGCATCATCAAACTTTTGCTGCATTTCATTCACAATCAACTGCAGGCTTTGCTTCTCTGTTTCAAGCATGTCTCTTGCTGCTATTACTTCACTCATTTTTTGCTGTAATTCATTCAAAGTCGTTTGTAATTTCTGTTTTTCTTCTAAATGTATGTTCTCTACACTATTTGCATCATCAAACTTTTGCTGCATTTCATTCACAATTAACTGCAGGCTTTGCTTCTCTGTTTCAAGCATGTCTCTTGCTGCTATTGCTTCACTCATTTTTTGATGCAATTCATTCAAAGACATTTTCAATTTCTGTTTTTCTTCTAAATGTACATTCTCTACGCTATTTGCATCATCCAGTTTTTGCTGCATTTCACTAAGGCTCAGTTGCAACTGCAGTAAATGTGCCTCTGTTAGTTTTTTCTGTTGCAATTCAAAGTTCTCCTGGTTCTCATTGACAATTTCCTGCAACTTAGAATTCCAGTTAAAGTTTATTTTTTCTATCTGTTCCTTATTTTCTTCATTTAGTTTCTTGTTTTCCTCTTTCAATTCCAAAATCTTTGTTTTAGCCTCTGAGCGCAGCTGTTGGAACTTCTGCTGCATTTCTTGCAACTCTTTGGATTTCTCTTCAAAGGCAATCGACTTTATATTTGCTTCCTCTTGAAGTTGTGATATATTGTATTCCATCTGCATTTTGTAAGACTCTAATGAGGCATTCTCCTGACACTTCAATATATATTTTTCCTCATTTTCCTTCAAGAGCCCAGCTTTCATGGTATAATCTTCTTTCAACTTGTGAAACTGATCAAGCACATCTGTCTTTTCCTTTTGTCTATTTTCCTCCAACATCTGACTCGTAAGCAGTCGATCATTTAATTCTTCATTTGATTTGAGTAAACTCTGCAGAGTCTCTTCCAGGTCAATTTCCTTACCTTCCTTGGAATCTAAGACAGCTTGCATTTGACCCTTAGATTCTTCAGCTGTTTGGAGGGTGATCTTCAGATCAACTATTTGGGATTCTAATTCTTGGATTTTTTCTTTACACTCAGTATTCTCTTGCTGAGAGATAGAAATTGTCTTGGACAAAATCATCTCGTGTTCCTGCTGCACCTCCTGAATTTTCTGCATGGACTGATGATGAGCTGCAGAACATTCCTTTTGCAAAAGCTCTTCAAAAGACAATTTCTCAGACTGCACTTTATTAACAAGTTCTTGTCTTTCTTGCAGCCATTCATTTGTTTTCAGCTGCAATGTTTCTGTCAACTCCTGCACCTGCTGCTCAAGTTGATTCTTCAAATTTCGTACTGTCTCCTCATACTGAATTTTCCCATTTTCCATCTCAGTCTGCAGCTTGGTGTAGCTATCTTTCTCAACCTGCAGGGTCTGCTGGAGATCAGCCAGCCGCGTTTCAAACTCTTGTGTGCGCGCTTCAAACTGTGTATGCATATCGGCTACCTTGTCCTTATACTCACGTACTGTCTGGTTAGCAAGCTCCAGTTGGCACGCTTTCTCAGCCAACAGCTGCTCGTAACTCGACCGAACCCCCTCCAGCTGACCTTTGTAGTATTCTTCAATTTCAGCATGAGAACCTGACACATCTTCCTGGTGTGAATTTCTTAACTGTTCAATTTCCTCTGCATGTTTCTGTATAAGGCTTTCTATTTTTTCCTGAGATTTAGCTTCTTGCTCTTGTAGCTGAGTTTCAAGTTCAGTCCGATGCCGCTCAGTCAATTCAGCAACAAGAGCTTCATTACCCAAACGAGTATTCTCCATATACTCAGCATGTTCCACTTCTACCTTGGATTTCTCACTGTCTAACTGTTCAATTCGATGTTGCATTTCTATTCTCTCCTAAGGCAAATAAAGAACAATATTTTAAAGAATTAAAATGTAGTGAAAATATCAGTTAAAAATAGAACAGATTAGAAATAAGAATAATCCAATTTATCATCAGTAAACAAGAAGATAACAATTACAAAAACAAAAATCATTTAAAGCATTCACAGATTTGTATTACTCAACAAATTACTTAATCTTTTGTAGTGATATTAATGTCAGTCAATATCTTGCGAAATGAAAACATCTGAAAGATGTTACAGAAATTGTTATTGATGATTATCAGATAAGTAGCCCTTACAAGAACAACCCTGAAAAGAAAGGTCACTGAGTAGAACTTTTTTAGATTGCAAGACAAAGAATATTGTCCTCTGTAAGACAGTGGTTACTAGCAGCCAAAAACAGAGACTCACAGCAAGGAACAAGAGGCTACCTTGCTGCAATATGAAAAGGAAGACACACCCGTTAGACTGTTTTTCTTTCTCAATTGTCTACAGCAGGTTACAAATGAATAAAATTTGTCTACTGCTGTCTCATGGTTTTATTTCAAGGGTAATGGAAACAGCCAAAGAGTTAATTTTTTAAACCACAAGCGTTTGACTGGAAAACACTGAAAAAAAAAAAAAAAAAAAAAACCTGGTGTCTGCTACACCTTATCACAAGATGTTTTGATATTATACAGAATTGTGAAAAAGTTACTACTCATTTTAAAACTTGCACTACTTTCTAAAATTATAATCTATTTTGTTTTGTTCTTTAAGTATTTAAGATTGATTTGGTGAATTTTAACATAATTGTTTGGATAACTTTCTTCTCGGGTACCTAGATTTTATGGAATACTACAAATAATGCCATACTAGATTATTTTACAGTTGAAATGGCAAGAGGTAACTAAGTTCTATCCCAAGAGTTAGTATTCAATAACAAATATTAATTACAGTACATTATTCAGAGAAAATTTCAGATCAAAATTCAGTTGATGCCTATTTGTCAAGATGCTTACTGATACATCCTTATTAAACAAAACTTTTACAATAAAGTAACATTTGATGATAGATTAAAAGTGAATATATTTGTACTAGTTCTACATAAAATTATTACTATAGGTAAACAGCAGAACAGACTGTGTGAGGACAGGAGTAACCTTAACATCCCTGGAGTTAAATGAACTTTGGCATGAATGCCACCATGAACCATAGTTGTGAGATGGAGGGAAGTGGTGATCCCAATGCTACAATATGCACTGAGTAAATAAATAATATATACAAATACATGTATAAGTTATGTATATATTTGCATATACACTCTTTTTTTGACCTGATTAGTAAATAGTAAAACAACAAGAAAAATGTACACAATATAGACAGTAGAAGAGTAAAATAATTGACATCAATCACACCCATCAAAATTATCTGATATTATTTCTCATTATTATAAATGTCATTTTTAGTGGATACAATCATTAAAGTTACTGTCTGTTTGTATTTTATTAAACAGTGAAATTAACTGAAGTTATCAGATATAAATTCATAGAACTACCAGCAGTCGTGATGAACAGATGTCCCCTCGAGGAGGCATTGGTGACTTAAGAAACTATTGGGCCTTAAACTCACATCTGACCCCAATTGGAACTTGTACATACCAGTCATCATTAATGATACAAGTGATCAGCTCCTTGTACCACACCAGTAAGTATCTGAATTCACATGCCATCCTCTATCTTTACAAGAGCCAGATCAGTCCATGAAAAGAGTACTGTTGTCACAGACTACACTTTCCAGCCCCGATAGAGCCCAAAAGCGTCTCTGAATGATGAATTATTTTCCACTCACCAACCTCTATCTCACAATTCTATCACTACTTTCAAAGAAAGAGCTCGAATGAAGTACATTCCTTGGTTCCACCAGGCCTAACTTTCACAAGGAGCCACCATTCCGCTTAAACTATAGCGGACCACCCACATTCCCTTCATATTCTATTGGTAAGAAGTATGTTTTACTTGAACAGCTTCTGTGAACTGCTGCTCTGGGAAATCAACTTCCAAGAGGATGTTACCCCAATCACTACAGTCTTAATCAGGGATAACTATTATCTTTTATTCATACAAACTACCTCTTAATGTAAACCTTCTGTGGTATCTGGTCCTTTTACAGGGTGAATCTTACTGTAACAAAAAAAAAATAAATAAAAAAATAAAAATTGACAAAACATTCTTTATATGTAATTATAACTTTGCTTTGGCTGGCTGGCTGTATGGCCAAACTGGTAGAGGTACACTATGGCTCAAAAAGTGTTTTCCTTAATGAGAAAAAGAGATGCTGGTTTGATTCTTGTCAGAGAGACAATTTTTCTTTGAGATTTCTCAATCTAGGCCAGTTGCTATTAATTTCACTGTTTAATAAAATAACAAAGGGAGAGCAACTCAAACATGTGTACCCCTAAAAATCACATTTCTAGTAATATTTTTTATGCATAATAATAACACCTATTTAGATCTAAAGAATTAGTGGATTTATTTTTAATCCAACCTTTACTTCAATTGTTATTTTTAGTGTATATCTATGCTTGAAATAGATACAACACTTAATTTTAAAAAGCGTGTATTACCTCTTAATAAAGAAAATGATCTCCAGCTGGAGAGCAAACTTTAAGTTTTCTCAGGCCAGTAGATGTAATATACACTGTTTAAAATAAAAACCGAGACATGTATTTCAAATACGGGTATTCACTAAAAATAACGAAGTGATAAAAGAAATCCACTGCTATATGTAAAATTATGTAATTTAACATATGTCAAAGAGAGCAAAATTCCCAAGAAAAAAGAAAATGTATAAATCCAATTTCATGCTTGTTTTTTATTAAAATTCTAAAAATAACCTTTTAAAACAAAAGTTGCCAAAGGAGTTTTCAATAATGATAGTGCCAAGACCATCTTTTTGACACACCATTTTTTTTTTTTTTTTTTTTGATACATATAGGCAAAGTTTAACAAATGTATCATTCTCTTTTACTCACACACATGCTGGGAGGTGCTCAAGCCTGATGCATTTACCAAAATCTGAGCAAGTGTCAGATTTATTTAAATCCTTTTTTTTGGTTAGTCTGAAAACTTTTCAGCATTCCCTTGTATATTTTAAGCATTCTATTATTGCTTATAATTTTCCATTAATTTTTTAAACTAAGTTTCAATTACTGAATGCTGAAAATCAACATATTGATTATGTCAATATTTTCTCTTCAAGTTATGTGCTATCCATTTTAGTTGTTGCTTTTGTTTGAAGTCTTCAGATGATATGTGCTTTGTTATTTGGTGAAGTTGTTTCTTAAAGGTCACAATAAAAAAGAAAAATGAAATCAGATTTTAAAATTATATAATAAAGCATACACAAACATATAATGAACAGACAAGCAATGCTACTGTATATAATTTTACACAAACACATAACATACAAGAGGATGCTGAAAAGTTCTCAGCCTGACCCATCTCACAAAATCTGACTAAAATGATCAAACATTAGAATTTTTTTTTTTTTAACCCTTTCTTTGCCATGCTGAAAACTTTTCAACACTACCTTATATATACAGGGGAAATTATAGAAACATTTTTTTTTCCTTCATATAAAATTGAAAAAGCTAAGCAATGAGAACAAGTGAAGCCTCATTACATCAGACAGAATAATAATAGAAGCATAATAGCAGAAATATTGACATTACAACAAAAGGTATAGAGAATAAAAATCTTTCAAGACAACCATAATCAAAATAACACAAAGCTTTTAAAAGAAAGACATTAAAAGAAACTAAAATAATACATCATTTAAAAAGAAAAATCTGTACTTGACTTCAGTCACTTTCTCACCACTGTAATGTAGCTTCTGTGTCTTCTCTATAAATACTTTCATGGTAATTATTCTAATGAGCTTTCTTCCTTGGTAACTAGATTTATTGAATTTAAGAGAATTTACTAGATTGGTGGCAAGGATCATCTTACAGTTAAAATGGCTAGATGTAACCATAAATTCCTTGCTAACAGTTTCTTCTCCTGCACTTTTCACTTGTAGAATTCTTCCAGTCTCTTGCTTTTCAATAAACTTTGATCTTCAAAACTTTAAATGCAGTGTCAATTGGGATTTTTTATCTCTTTAATTACTGCACTTTTATTATTCTTTCTCAATGTTTTTTTCTCATATTCTCTAACATTCAGTAACCCCTTGCATCTTAGTGGCTTTATTGCCTTGCTTAGCATAAAGTGATTTAAAAAAAAAACAAAAAAAAAAGCTAACAGTTAATCACAGAAAATTATATGAAGGTTGGTCTTTTTATGTGAAGGATTATTAGTGTATAATTAAAAAATATCAGAAGATGTAGACGTAAAAGAGATAAAATGACTAGCCATAAACATAATTATAGCCAATACAACCCAGAAGATGTTTATTAAAATTTAATATGTATAGTAACAGTAGTGCCAAAGTTAAGATAGTTCATCAGCTTATTAGTTTGCTACCATATAGTATACATAACTACAAATATTCATGAAAATTTCATGGTTTTTCTATTTGAATTTTCTAATTAGTTTTAATTTAATCCTTGAATAATCTCCTGGCAAGTTCCACTGGCCAGGTTGAGATTTCAGAATTTTGACCACTGAGCCCTTAATCAGCTTAGTTTCTTTTTTTAAAAAAAATGTAAAAATATTTCTGTGGTTATCTAATATCAATTTAATAGGAAAGAATGACTTGCTCAGTCATTGGTATAAATTCAAATGAAAATATTTTTCTAAATTATTAAACAACTGATCAAAATTTAGAACAGAAATTAGCAAAAAAAATTTTTTTTTATTTAATCCAAAAATGAATTCTTTTCAAGAAAGGTATTTTAGGCTCTTTGATGTAGATATTCCACTGAATTTAATAATAGTAGCAATAGTAACTCTACAAAGAATATGACAATTAAACGCATTTTTATACTTTATAATGACTATGAGGCAACTAACCTAAGAGAAGGGAAACTAAATTAAAAATCAACCTGACTGAGCCCACCCCTCTTCAGACTATCTTGCCCTGTATACACTACTGTTGTAAAACATGTGGTGCCCCTTTGACCTTAATGAAACACAGGATGCATGATGTGGTCATACAGAATTAGAATATTTTGGAATCCCTTTTGAGAATTTTTCAACATTACTTCATATGTACAGATATACAAGAGAATTTTTTTTAATTAAAAAAAATATATAAAAAATTGTAAAGTCAAGCAATGAGAGCAAGTGAAGCCTCATTACATCAGACAAAATAAGAGAAGTATTAGTAAATGAAATAATAATGCAACTATTCGATTCTATACTTGAACAACTAACAATTAAATAAAAATTATGAAAAGCTGAACTTGTAAAATAAGTTAAACAAGAAAGAAATTTGTCATACAACCATTATAGGTAGAGCCAATGGTAAGGGTGAGATTAGCCATTTCCATACAAGAAACATAATTGACACATTTTAGCCAAACTTGTAGCCTTTATATATATATATATATATATATATATATATATATATATATATATATATATATATATATATATTTTAAATATAACTGAAAAAGACACAAAATAAGAGCAAGTGAAGTCTCATTATATCAAACAAAATAAGAGAAGCCTATAATATTAGAACATCCAGAAAGAAGCAAATTCATAACAATGGCTTGCAAAACTATCATATGAACCAATGCTCCATGACAAAGGCCTATAGCTATTTATTAAACTTAGCCAATTGGAGTATCCATGAAGTGTTTTGTTTTTTTGGGTTTTTTTTAGTAGGAATGGAAGAAATTACATAATCAGGGACTTCCACAGGGAGACACTGGAGGATGTAAGTTACCTCCTCTGATGTTATGTAAACAGCTGAGTGGCCAGAAGCCACATGTTTATTTTTTGGGGGGGTTTTTTTTGTATCTTATTGGTATAAGAATAAAGTAATTCAGAATTACTTTTACATTATGATTTTACACAACCCAAGCAAGACAACAAAACCACTAATATGCAGGGGGTTACTGATTGCAAAAGAATAAGAGAAAACTATAAGGAGTAAAAACAAAAAACAGAAATTAAAAAAATAAAAATGAAGTTAACAAATGACATTGAATTTAAGTTTTTGAAGATCAAACTTTACTAGACAGCAAGAAGCCAGAAGAGTCCCACAAGTAAGGGGTACAGGAAAAGAGACTATTAACATAGAACTTAGTTACATCTTGTCATTTCAACTGTAAAATGATGAGACCTTGCTATCAATCTAGTAATGCACTTAAATTCATCAGGTTTAGGTACCACAAAGGAGAGTTCATCAAAACAATTACCATGAAAGTATTTATAGAAAAGGTACAGGGAAGCTACATTGCATCAGTGGGAAAATGACTGAAGCCAAAATAACATTGCAGAGTCTTTGGATTTTATCAAAGATGTACAGCAGAAGCACCAGACCATATTGAGTAGCAATTTTTTTCTTCCATTTCTTTCTTTTTTTTTCTTTTTTTAGTCTAGGGTAAGTACTTTCAACATTGGTAGTAAAATAAACAATTTAAGTCAATAATCAATAATTTGATCTTCAAAAAGGATAAAAGAAAAGAAAAAAATAGATAATACCATACCTATTGATAGCAACATAACCAGTACAAGTACAGTAAAAGTAATAATTATTATATTAACAGTAAATAATAATTAACATAACAAACAGAAGTCAGGCAACATGCAGTAGTAAAATCAGGTATAGTAACCCAAGTTTATAAACATGCAACATCAGTAGTAGTTATAGAAAACATGGCATGACCATGCAGTAGCAGTGCAATAACAGAATACAAGTGACCATAAAATGACCAAGGGTCAAGCAGGAACCAAAACAGTGATGCACCAAAAGAAGGGCAAACCCATGTTGATAACAGGAAGCAGTGGTGCCACTCACAGACTTAAGTTGGTTAATCTCACACTGCAGGGCGTCTTTTAGACTATCCTGCTGTGAGAGGGCAGCCATCTTCTGAAGTTCTCGCTCTTCGATGGCCAGTTTCATTTCTTCCTGGTTCTCCTGCAGCTGGCGACGAACTTCCTCCTCCTTTTGACGTTGCCACAATTCATGTTCTTTGTCCTAGCACAACACACAACAGGAAGACATTGTACAGCACATGTACACACACATATACACAATGAAGCATTTGTGTACACACCCACACAAAATTAAAGGCAGTGTTTGCATGATTAAAATACAAAAAAAAAAATTTGCCTCTGTGGCCCAAATTAGTCAAACCATGCTTTCATTTCTTAAATATGAAGAAGAATGGAATGGAACCTTTCAGAATAAACATTGTTTTATTATCATTAGAAAAGAAAAAGAACTAGAGAGTTAATAACATGGGTCAGCAACAAAACATACCCAATAAAAGTAATAAAACCCACCAAATAGCATTTCTTTTCCTCATAAATGGTTTATATGTAGTTTCCCTGGTTTGGTCAACTAATTTCATGATTGCACATTAACACTTCTGTTGCTGTGAATGTACCTATACATCCTTATGAAACTTATATTGCCTGCAGTGAGTGAGTGCATGTATATATATATATATATAAGACAAAATGTAAACTATTCTTTACCAGCGAGTTCATCCACTGATAAATTTTATTAGGGCTAAGAGAAGAGTTTTACTTTGAGATCTGTTTTATAAAACAGAAATAAAAATATTGATAGGTTTTTCAAAATTTTTAAATTTAAAACACTTAAATATTCTTAAGACTAACTGCAAAAGTCAAGGTAAACTATGGAGGATATTGATGTAATTTAATGCCTAATAAAAGTGAATAAATGTTATATATATATATATATATATATATATATATATATATGGCAACGTCTTAGACCTCTCGACCACGAATAGCCTCCAGTCTAAACGAGGTTTTAATCAAGCCTGAATCGAAATTTAATGAATCAAAAATTGTGTTATATATATATATATATATATATATAATTATCTTATTTTACTTTAATTTGATAAATTATTTCTTTATTTTAAATAATAGATGATTTCAATTTGTTTTCTATTAACTTTTGAACATTTTTATTGTCATGCATGTTGGCTTGGGAAAAGAATATTTCTTTTTTGTATGTGCGTGTGTGTGTATATATATATATATATGGTATGATGGATAATTGTTGTCTAAATTATGCAAAAATGAATATAATACGACATCTCATTTTAATAGATACATTTACTAAAATTACACAAAAACATCTTGAAATATTAAAGAGTAAATTTACTCAATAAAATCAACATTGGTGTCAACAACAACCTCCAGACAACTTTGGAATCTCTTGGTTGGTCTCCTAGTTTAAATTGGTTAATATTGCTATAATCCTTGCCTTCAGTTGATCTTTGGTGTTACAAGAAGATTTGTTGGTCTCTCACTCAACTGTGCCCCACATATAATAATCAAGGGGATTGAAGTTGCAGTCTGGGGTGTTGGGTGGCCAGACGTAAAGGGTGATGTGGTCACAGAAATTGTCTGACAACCATTACTGGGTTCTCTTGCTTGTGTAGTATGGTCCTGTTGTGAGACACAAGGTCTTCTACCAGCCACCCTCTTCACCCAGAACAACACTACCTCCGCAAGGCACTTGATATAGTTCTCTGTGCTGAGTCTGAGGCCCTCATTAACAGATTTGGGAGAACAACCAGCATAAGTTTTTTTAATCCGCCATACCTTTGTAATCACCATTAGTCTCAATCCAACTCCTCTGCACTGAACTCAGACAGACACCCAAGCACTCTGAAATGTTTGTATTGGAGCTTCTGACACAAATGCCAAGCAGTACTCCTTGCTATTTCCAGATTTCTGGTAGAATGAATTGCATCATGGTGCTCTTTTTCTTACAGGTGATGCCTAACTGACCCAACTATACTGTGCAGTTGACAAACTTAAAAACAAACAATGCACATGGTGAAATTAAAAATATAAAATGGCAACAATTTACCCATCACACCCTGCACTTATATATATATATATATATATATATATTGGTCCTTTGTGTTTGTGTTATAATGGTAACTAGCCCTTAATATTATTTCCAAACTAGGGTTAATAATAAAGTACATTACAATCTCTTTAGGAGATATTTTTGTTGCATGTTTGGGGTGTTGATTAGCTTAGTCTGCAGTATGGACTATCAGATTGAAACCAAAATTGAAGTACTCCCAAGAAACTGCAATCAGCTTCTTTATAGTTATTTATTTCCAGTCAATGACAATTTCACATTTTCTCCTTAAAATAGGCCAGTACAGCCAGGTAAGAATGCTATAGCAATTCAGCTGTAAAAGTATCAATAATATCAAATCCTTTGTGGTTTACTGGAGATAAATCATTATCAGCATTTTCAAACTAAATAAACTAACTACTTCTAAAGGGCCTCATTCCTAGAATTTAATTTTTTGGCAATAAGAGAGATAGTGATATGTTATGGAGAGAAAAAAGAATGCACAAATCCACTTAGTTAACAAAGAGTATACAGGCCAACAGTAATATTGGGATCAAATGATATAGTAAATGTGAATAAATTAAGAGTTTCTGTTCAAAGCAGAACATTTGGTCTGTACATTACTTAAGATATAATTTAAAAAGAAACTATTTTTGTAGGATAAGAAAAATAAGAACAAATTTGTCTTTCTTAAATGAAACATTGTCATCATTATGACTTTGCCAGTTTTGAATCTTAATTTTGTTTGAATAATAATAATAATAATAAACAGTTTTCAGTTATCTGATTTAGCAAAATTGTTGTCAGTTATTAATTTTTACTAGTTTTCCTTAAATCATATTTTTTGTTGCTTTTCATTGCAATACTCAAACTGATTTTACACTCTACAATCATTAGACATGCAACATGGATTAAAAAATAAAGTAAATCACTATCCTGGTGAGAGCTTCAAAGATAAAAGATGCAAGTTCAAATCTTGTTACAAGCTCATTCTTTATTTCCTAATCTATGTCATCTTGTTGGTTCCAATCTAGTTAGAATGACTGCAAAAACATCCCCCCCACCACTAAATTTATAGATAAATCATACAGGTACATGTTGGGATTTCTTCTTAGCCAATAAGAAAGGCCATTTTTTTTTTGGTTTCATCTACCATATTATTGTTCTTTCTTGTCTTGAAGTCAGAATGCTGCAATCACTAGCCTGTATTCCTTTTTTATGTTAATTCCATTCTTAGTTTGTGAACTTTTTTGCCTAATTACTGTTGCTTTGCTTACTTTGTGTGTGTGTCTCTCTCTCTCTCTCTCTCTCACACACACACACAAATACTTCTTTCCACTTGCCTGAGAAGACCTCACAGCTGAAACCCAGGTTGCGAGGTTAGTTGGCATTCTAGCCTTTTCTTGAATATTTTTGTTCTACATATTCTATTCTGAATTTTGTATTCAGAACTTTTTTATTGTCTATACCTTTTAGGTGCAGCCATTTCAGCCTTCCTTTTGCATTTATATATATATATATATATATGCGCGTCTGCTTAATATTATATTTGACCTTTTTTTTTTATAATTTATTGAAAACTATGTCAATTCTGTTTGAATTTCAGCACATTATATTTAATTACACTACACATTTACTTGGCAATCTTAGAGTATAAAAACAACCTGAGAATTGTGATGAAAAAAAAAAACAAAACATGTAAAAAAATGAAGAGAGAATATAGTTTCTTTGCAACAACCATGTTGAAGTGTTTAACTTAAATATTTTATACATACAGCCATTTTATTTTTTATTCTTCAATTATGATTATTGATATCTTTGGAATAAATAAAATTTCAATTTTATTGACCCTCAAATACATTAATAATTCTTTACACAACAATAAAGTACAAAGCAAAACTTTCTATGCTTTGTCTGATTTTCATAAAGAACTGATAAACAAGGAAATAAGAAAAATGAAAAGAAAAAAAACTATCAATAAGAAAATAATAAGAATAAGAAAGAGAAAGACAAGCAAATACAATGTGCATAATGTATTTGAGGACATGTAATTGTGTATCTGCAGTTCTGTGATAATGTCATTTTATCTTTTCAGAGCATCAATGGCAAAGTATCAGCTAAGGCAAGAAATGAAATATGTTTTAATTGTTGACATACAAGTAAGGCACAGTGATGTTGAGATTGTGCACAAATGGCTTTCAAAAAAATGTGCAGAGTTCAGAACAAGTTGGAAGCCTCCAGCAGGAACAGGTTGCCTGTAGCAAAATACAAAAAGCATTCACCACATTCAGACAGCATCAGGACATCAGTTAGTACAGTGGGTGTAGAATATTATTGATGCAAATCCTGGAATGCTTATAAGGGCCATTACCAGATATCTCTAGGTGTCAGACATGATCTGCAGTGTGGTACATGAGGATATTTGGTACAACTCATACGTAGTTCATGTTGGCACATACACAAGAAAAATGATTACTAAACAAGTTGAACATCCAGAAAACCCAGGCAGGATCTGTTCATTTTTTTTTTGAAAAGACAAAAACAAAAAAATTGACCAGAATCAAAAAGTAAACCAGAGAATTGGTTGGTTTTTATGTACAGATGCTACTGATGTTCTTCAGGTTACACACACCAATTTTCCCACTCCAGTGATGGTTTGGTTTTTGAGATGGTGTGTAGTGAGGGACATACCATCCCACTTCTTTTAACAGGGTTTTTGGTTGAATGCTTCTGACTATACCAAGGAACTGAAAACAGGTATGAAACCCTGGATAAACCTTGAATACAATGAAAGGCCAGATATGTTTCAGTAGGACTCTTCACCTACTCACAAAGTTGTGGTCACCCAAGATTAAAAGGCAGTCTATCTGTCCCATACATGTGACTACCTTACTCCAGACCTAAATCTCCTTGACTATTACATATGGGGTATTGTTGAATGGAAGACTAATCAATGTTCCCACAATATGACTGATTCCCTGAAAGTTGCTCTTACTTGAGTAATGTCTAATATCAATGTAGACCATGCAATACATGCATGTCAACAATTCTGGTCCTGTACTGAAGCCTTCATTGCAGCTGAAGGCAGTTTTTTTGTTTCTTTGCTTTTTTAACAATAAAATGTGTCCTGTACAAGACAGGAGAGCTACTCAAGGCAGTGGGGTTACATTAAGGGTTAGATTGTAGTGATCAGTGAAATATACACTTGAGAGTCTATTCCACAGAGCAATGGTTTATGGGAAGAAGCTGTTTAGTGAAATTTACTTCTTGCTGATGGAATATGGAGGGAATAAGGTTGGTTTGCTACTATGTAAGTAGCATGGAGGGTCCTAGCCCTGAAAGTTATACCTGATGGAACTAAGGAATGCATTTTGTCTAAGTACTATCCATGGTAGCAGCAAAAGAGCAGTGAGAGACTTGCTGCATCTCACCTGTGAGAGAGAGGTTGGAGGATGGAAAATGATTCTTCTCCAACAAGGACTCAGAGATGCTTTTGAACTCCAAGACTGGAAGATGAGGTCTGGGTTACATCAAATGAATACGTAACTAATCAAACCACTACTGCATCTGCGTTCAATGTTTTGTATCAATAAATTTAGCTATTTGTAGAATTTCTTTTTATCTTTTTACTGTCTTCAATGTGTTCTCAAATATCTTATGCACTTTGTACATCAAGGAGAAGTTAAAGAAAAGAATTAAATGTGTATGGAAGAAAGACACGACGGATTGTAAAAGAAAGGATATGAGAAAGAATACATCCAGGTCTATAATAAAATCTCATAACATTGTTATTATATTCATTTTAATATGTATATTTTTCAAATCATCAAGTGTAATAAATTTAGAGTTTCCATTGAAAAATGAATCAAAATCTTCTGTAATTTAATAAAAAGATATTTAATAGTTTACTGTTTAATATATGGAATAAACGAGAGAGAGAGAGAGAGATGGAGTCTACCTCTGTTGATGTTTGTTATGAGATTGTGAAGAAAACGGTGAATTTTTTTCAAATAGAGACATGCTAAACAAGAAAATTATTTGTCCCAAAAATCACTGATGAAAACACACTGTGTAGACAAGATCAGATTTTATGATGCAAATTAATATTTTTTTTATAATAAAATTGCTATTAACCAACAAATGTTGGTAAAAGTACCAGGATATACCTATATTTATGATACCATATGAGTTTCAGCTTATAATACTTGTATTTATTAGAATGTTTTTTTTTTCAATAATTTATTTGGTGATATGGTATTTTATAATGTGATTCAAAGATTGATCAGGATATTGTAAATAAATATATGTAATAGTAGAATTATTGATATTTATTTCTTATTTTAATTTCAGAAGTTTAAAGATAGAATAAGACAGTTATAACAACAAAAAACAAAGATCTTGTAAAGTTATTGAGTGATGGGCACAGGTATATAAAGATAACCATGGATCATAAGAAAAAGATGCAATCAAAAGAGAAACAAGATCTTGTAAAGTTACTGGATGATGAGAAAAAATAGAGAAATTCAGAACATTGGCAAGAGAAAAACAGAAAATTTGTTAAAATGATTTTAAAAATGTCAAAGCAATCTGGAAAAATGACATGAATTAAAATAAGCAAGAAAGTTTGTTGACCAGGAGAAAAATCTGAAGCTGATGCTGAAAATGTAAACAGGGAGAAAAAAATGCAGAATATTAATGTCATTAGCTAAAGACAAAAAACAACTAAACTGCCACCTTTTAAGCAAACATCACAAAGAGAATCAAGTTAGTCGGTCAAAAAAGGACAACTGATCAATTTGATTTTTACAGCTTATCAACCATTTACAGGTTATTTAAAGCCAGAAAATAGTTTTAGATTTTAAGAATGATTTTGGAGATAATAACAATTTACTGACAAGTCCTAATTAACACATAACTGAGGAAAGAAGAAATGGATTCTTACTTCCCTTACTTTATGCATAAGTGAATATAAAAATCCCAACCGGAATTGGAACTCAGCCCTCCAATTTCTAATAAGGAGACATTATCCATTACACAATCTGCACATACAAGCTTAGATCACCTGGTTTTCTCAAGTGGTCACCCATCTAGTTAGTGACCAGGCTCAATGCTGCTTAACTTCAGTGATATACAAGTGCTGGTGCTTCAATGGGATATGGCTATGAGTCAACAAAACAATTTCTTTACAGTATTTTTAGTGATGAATATAGAGTTACAATGGATAGACCTGATAGCTGGGGTAGAGTTTGGGTCCTTCATAGAAATAGTCAACCAACAATACTGTGGAGACCTTGGGATGGTATTGTAGGCAGTAAAAATTATAGATACTTTCAAAGTGGTGATTTATCAAAACAAATGCAAAGAATAATTATAACTTCTTGAAAAAGATATTTTTTGAATAATACAAGTAAAAGAAATCAAGAAGCTTTAAACTGGAGAGTATTTTCATGCAAGATAATACTCCTTCACATTTTACAAAGTTCACTATTGCCCACCTTGTCAAAAAAGATATAAAAAAATATCAAATGAATGCAATGATGTACAGCCTGTTCAGATATTAATCTAATAGAAAATTTGATCCATTATTGAAAAAGAATTATGAAAGTGGAGAACAATATTCAAGCAAAAGTTATCTGGGAAGAACTGAAAACTGGC
The DNA here is from genome assembly GCA_037127315.1 of Ascarosepion bandense. Classification (NCBI taxonomy): domain Eukaryota; kingdom Metazoa; phylum Mollusca; class Cephalopoda; order Sepiida; family Sepiidae; genus Ascarosepion; species Ascarosepion bandense. The sequence goes on from JBBBDQ010000635.1 coordinate 1,127,387, forward strand.
AAATAATGTTAAAGCTGAAATAATAAAAATTATTAAAAACCCATAGCTGAAAGATTGAAAGGTTATATAATGTTAATGAGTTCATATTAACATAAAATAATTTATAGGAGTATATTTGATATTATGTTAAGCAACAAACAAGTCTATTGAAAGATCTCATATCCACCATTAAGTTCAAATGATCTGACCACAACCTAAGAACTAACAATTTTTCCACTGACATCAGTTGGATAATGAAAATTTTATTGTGAAAACATCAATTTGCATAATAAAATCTGATAGTATATGACAAAAGCAAGCATTAGTAAGGCTTTTTTTGTGTGTAATTGTTACTTTGAGAACATTCTCATCTCATGTGTCAACTCAACATCTACCCATGTAAGCAATCATATTATGAAAGTCAGTCACTCCAATGACAAGTATAGCTGAGATAAAACATAAATATTAGAGAAAGATGTAAACTATGTATCCATCTTCTCCCTGGGTTTATTTATTCATGTTTCTATTGCTATCAATCATTACCATTAAAAGAAAAAAATTGCTTGACTTGACCACTAACTAGTGGTTTCTCTGGCAATCAGCTCAGTATTAAATAATGATGTAACTTAACGCCAGTGATGGGGAGGGGGATAATCAGCCGCATAATCATTGGGGAAGGGAGAAATCAGAGCTGGACATTTTTTTTTTTATCCTATCACCCCAAGCAAGGCGAAAACGCCACTGATGCGCAGGGGGCTACGTGAGAGTGAAAAGATTGGAAAACCGGAAACCACATCCTAAACAGGAAACAAGGGATGAGCCTCTTCACCTGTTCAATAGACGTGGGTGGAGTGTGACATTTTTCCAGTTACAATATCCACCCTCACCAACCATCCAAAAATCACAACTTACTTTTGCAGTGAGGGCTTCTCGGTGTGCAGATTCCATGTGAAGGAGCCGATCCCGCCACACTTGTTCCTTTTCTTCTACAGCAACTTTTACTCTTTCTTCCACTGTCTTTTCCATTTCTTTCTGTTAGAGAAAACAAAAGAAGTTTTAAAATTATGTGCTGATTGTAAATTTTAATAAAACACCAGAATGAATAGATCCTTATTTTATTCTAATTTATGTCTTTTATCCAAGTAGGAAATTAATATTTTATACAAATCTATACCATCCACTACTTTACAATGTCAGCACAAATAGTTCCTGAGCAAAACCTATAGTAATAGTTATGTAGGAATACAAAAAACGATTATCTCCCTTTAGTAGAGATAAAGTCATGCAATTCATGTTATGGCTGCTAAGTGACATCACTGTATACAATGACAAAAGCAGCACTCAGCTTCCAGAAGTCAAACTGAGAAGTTGCTTTTTTTAGCGGTGTCTGATCAAAGGTGCTGGTACAAACGACAATGAATGTTGCAATTATGGGATCGATGACCATTGTTGGGCTGGTAACAAACATTAAACTTCATATATTTGGCAGTTTTCAATGGAGCCACTACAACAACGATACTTCCCCAAACTTCTGGGGCGATGCTTAAAACTTCAAGTCATAAATCACTTTGTTGATGACCACTCAACCCAACTTCTTCACAAAAATACTCCATTTCGTCGGGGACCACTCAACCTGACTTCTTCACAAAAATCAGTTTCACATAAACATTTCATAATCTTTTTCATCTTCTTTGTCCTCTCTTCGTCACCATCAGCAACAACAAATACATTCTGTAACAAACGCCTCCATCTAAAACAATAAGACCAAACCCAAATGTAAATGAAATATAAAATATATTTTATTTTATTTTTTCAAACAAAAGACATCTTCAGTGACATGCCATGAGTTAGGAGGTTGTTTGGTCAGAGTTGTCAGCACCCCCACCACCCCCACCACAATTGGGGAGACCTGATTTTACTCAACCATTCACTTCAATAGTTATGTCCAGACTCCTTAAAATCAAAATTACAATTACTACTAAAGATTTTCTGTGAATTTGATGTAACTTCCATGCCATTGACAGCTATCTTCTGGCACAAACCTGAATGTGGGACACGAACTGACCTCGGTAGACAAAATAAAAATCCAAATGTGAGAATTTTTGGTTTAAAAATGTCACCTGGTTGACATCTTCAAACAAAATACATTTCACTCAAATCACCAAGTGCAAATACACTACATTGTCAAAAATACCTTTTAACAAATATTTAACACATGTAAATGTTAAAACTGCAAGAATAATCTTAAAAACATCCTTGCTTGTTTGTTTCTCCTTATTACTGAGGGTCAGGGACCACTGATAATTGCACCAATTCTCTCCATTATCTCCTCTCTCTTGTCATGACCATGCACTCTGCCAATGTTCTCCCTATCAAATCTACAATATCATAAGTCTAAAACATTGCCATGGTTTTCCCTTATCTCCTGCCATCAATGAATCTCCATGTGCTTGCAGAGATTCTGAGCCTTGAGATGGCCAAAGTATTGTTGTGGTGAATTGACTTTCTGTTCCCATCTCTTCCAAGGCTCACTCATTTGTTTTGTGGTCTGCTCAGCTGATGCACAGTACCCATGTCTATAATATCTTTAAAAGACATCAGTAGCTTTCAATTTCACAGTTATATAGTGCCACCAACCACATTATGATCTCAAGGAGCATCAACTTAATCTTAAGAATATAGTTTTGGGGTTAAAAATAAATTAAAAATAATTTAAACTATACCTGAATAAGCGAAATTGCCAGAGCTTTTCCCCGTGATAATTCCTGGACGAGATTAGATTTCTCTTCCTCCATTGTTTTCTCTGCATGGCTAAGTTTTTCTTCTAACTCAGCCACTGCTTGTTTCTTTTCTTCTTTCAGCTGTTTGATAACTTCACGAGACTTTTCTAATTGTTCAATTCCTACAAAAGAGATGATAGCACACAAAGAATAAAATAAATGCTTATTCTGGTAGTCAACTTTTATTTTTATTTATTTTATTATTATAGAAATAAGAATTTGAATAGCATACATGAATTAAATACAGTATGGTCCTTTGACAGTACATTTTGTAAGACAGTGAGCAAATGCAAGAGATTACGTCAAAGAAGATAGCAGAAGCTAAAAGTTAGGTAATATTTTTTGTCAAATTCCCCAAACTTTTAAGCTATGCATATATATGAGAGAGAGAGAGAGAGAGAGAGAATTGTCTGAAGATCACTCAAGATATGAAACTGGCACCATGGAGTGTTGATTCCTATGTACACACTATCTATATTTACGAATGCTCTATCTTCAATACGAAGCACTTTCTCCATAAATACATTAAATTTTACATGTGTGTGTGTGTGTGTATGTTTGTAAAGAAATAATGGATTTATTTAGTTATTAATTAATCTAACAGATTTCATCATTTTAAATGTAATTTTAGTAAATACTCATATTTAAGTATATAGTGAATACTCATATTCACTGTTTATTTATTAAATGGTATATTTGTTTATTAATTATATATATTTGTTTATTTATTAAATGGCATATTTATTTTTGTTTACTGGCCTGAATATTTGAGAAATCTTAATTAATCACCCTCCAGCAGGATTAAAACCTGCATCTACTATGGTAAGACAAACCATTAGATCTGATTTGTTTATACCAACTCAGCTACAAGGAACATTTTGCTGATCAAAAACAAGATTGAATAGTGTTTTTAAGCAAAATCCTTATCATAGTATCTCAAAATTTTATATCTGCTCAGTTTTATAAAACATAAACCAAACAATTTTTAAAGTAGTAATGTATTTTTTTTTAATTTATTAATCTAACAGATTTCATCACTTTAAACATCATTTTAGTGGTTACACATATCTAAGTAAATGCTGTGTTTATCTATTAAACAGTACAGTTTAATATTTTTGTCTACCAGCCTTTTCTTGTATATTCAGGTCAGTAGACAAAAATTATATATAAAAATAAATAAATATATATATATATATATATATATATATATATATAACGTGTTAGGTTCCTCGTCTCGGGTTTTTTTTCTTTCGACGACTAATGTTCCAAATGCTTAGTTCGTTTCTTTTTTTTGTTTCCATTTTTTTCCCCTCCGCATTTATACTCAGGTTTTTTGAAACGTGTTCAAAGATAAATTTACAATTATATATATATATATATATATATATATATCTCCAATCCATAAACGACGAGGATAATCCAAAAAGATCAATTTAATATAAAATATTAAGTGTTATATCTATATAGAGAGCTCAATGGATGTTATCCAGAGAAATATGATATTTATAAAGGAAAATTCAACACGTCATTTATAAATGATGTGTTAGTTTTCCTTAATAAATAAAATAATATATATATATATATATCCAGGTGAAGAGAACCAACAGGTTTAGAATATAGAGTTCTCCGGCATTTACTTTTTTTTTTAAGTGTTCAATACAATATATATATATTGTAGAGCATAATTTAATTATATTTAAATCTGTTTTTTTTTTTGTTCAAAATTAATTTACATTGCGACACAGAAATTACTGTTTCTAGATTTTACCTCGTCATCAGGCAATGACAAGTCATATCAAAAGCCCCTTTAAGTCAGATCAAAAATAAAAAATGGTTTCTTTCTTTCCTTTTTATTTTTGAAACGACTGGGATAAATAGATATCTAAGGCAATAATCTTGTAGCAATACTGGATACATTGCACCGAAAAGAAGCAGTCTAGACTCTTGCTGACTGAACTGACACTTTCCCATTAAACTTGAAAGATAAAACCCATATTCCCCAAATATATAACCTATATTTTCAAATTTAAAAGTCAAACTTCATTCTGATTAGTTAAATTAAACGCACACATAAAATCTAAATTTTTTCTGTTTTCCCCCTCCATTTTAACTCTTTAAATAACAAGCGTATTGTTTTCTACATTCAAATGTAAATCATTTTCATAACAATGAATCAGCATTGCCTGATGAGGGAAAATCCCAAAACAGAAATTTCCATGTAGCAAAGTAAAATTAATTTTAAATAAAAAAAAAAAATTATATGTAAATGAAAGACAGACAGAGAGTGTGTGTGAGTAAAATAAAAAAAGGAAAAAGCACAGTGAATGCCTTGAGAAACTGGGTTCTAACCTTGTTTTTCAAGTAACTCTTTCTGTTGTGTAAGTTCATCTATTTGGCTTCGAAGAGTCTGTAATGAATTTCTTGTCTCACTTAATTCCTTGTCCTTCTCTTCAATTGCTTCATGCACCTGCTTCTTAACTTCAGCTATGGCTAGTTCCCGGTCAGCTTCCAACTGTTCAATCACTTCACGGGCTTGACTTATCTGCTTTTGCAATCGTAATACTTCCTCACTACTTCCAGCAGGTAACTGAAAGAAAAGTTCATTACAACTTTGAAGTTTAACAGCCAAAAAGAGTTAGATACAAAATGTTATGTGCGTGTATTTCTGAGAAGAGGTATTGTATTTATTTACACTATTTACATTGATCGTATTGTTCAAGGACACATGGCCCAGTGTTGAATCTAGTGACTCGAACCACATAATAACTGACTACAGCAGAGATGAACAAGAACTTTGACAACTGATAGTGAGTTATCCAGAAGAGGCATGGCACAAAGAAGTAGAACAATCAGCCCTGGTGGACAAAATAAAGAGTCAAAATTTCAATCACTTGAAGGCCAGAGCATACAACAGTTTAAATGTCATGAATATGGCAACAAAGATAAGAACAACAACCCAAACAATGTAAATAGTGTAAAACATTAGGTATTATAATTTCAATTTATTGAAATCTTCAACAACTTCAAAGAATTTGTTGTAAATTGAAATATTACCATCACATGACTGAGTGTAACTAAAGTATAACAAGAAATATAGAAATAGTCTCAAGCAAATGTTTTAGACACAGTTCAAGTCATCTGCTTAAAAATTATAACTTAAAATTTAGATTCTAAATTCAATCTAAAATTTAAATAATAAATGACAAATGAACATATTAACCTAAGTTCTCTATTGACATGAAGTGGAAAAATTCTATTGAATCAACTGCTAGTTCTGCTGCTAGGAAAGTTGGTTCTTTATGTTGTGCTAGATAATTTTTTCTCTCCAGAATCTATCATAAATATCTATAAGTCTACCATTTGTTCATGCTTCAAATATTGTTGCCACATATGGTCTGGTGCTGCTGCTATATGTTTAGAAATTCTTGATAAAATCCAAAGAAGAATTTGCAATGTTATTTCAGTCACTTTCCCACTGCCATAATGTAGCTTCTCTAGGCCTTTTCTATAAATACTTTCATGGTAATTTTTCTGAGAAACTTTCCTTTATGGTACCTAGACTTTATGAATTTAAGCGCAGTGCTAGATTGGCAGCAAGGTTTCATCATTTAGCAGTTGAATTGGTTAGATGTAATCATAAGTTTTTTTGTTAACTGTTTCTCTTCTCACTTGTGCAACAATTTACTGGTTTCTTGCTTTCCAATCAACTTTGATATTCAAAAATTTAAATGCAATGTCAATCGCTATCTACTGCTTCCTTTATTCCTCTTTTACTGTTCACACTTAATAATTTATTATTATTTTATAACTTATTAATTAATATTTTCTTATTCTTTCACACTCAATAACCCTTTGTATCTTAGTTGCCTTGCTTCAAGTGAAATGATAAAAAAAAAATTTAAAAATTTTAATTAGAGAAAGATTTTTTAAAGACTTACAAAAAGTTTAGAAAATAATTGTTTTATGCTATTCATAAAAATAAAAATAAATAAAAGCTCAAACTGAAATTAAAATATACACATAATTATAAAAAAATCTTATTTCTTACTAACTACTTTATTACTCAAAAAAGCCAAAATTATTTTCAGTGGCAAGGAATAAAAATCCAGAATAACGGAATAATTAATATTTGCCCACTTAACTAATCAATGGTAGCTGGACATTTATCTCTTGCTTTTCTATTTAGTACAGTAAAAAAAAAAAAAAAAAAATTCTGTTATAATGAAGATTGTTGTGTATTTATTTCTATACATATATTTTCCCTCCTGTCACATTGGGGGGGGGGGGGGTAACCTGTGAGGAAACAACTAATAATCTTCTCAAATATTTTACCATCATTTTTTATGGCAAAGGTACACTTGTTATTCAATAATATTCAAGTCAGGAGACCATATTGGCCAATTTTATAAACATACTACCCCCTTCTGTTTAAATAATTTGTAGTTGACTTTGAAGTATACTAGCTCACATCATCCTGTTGAAGAAGGCACAAATTTTCTTTATATTTAAGGTACCATATTTTCATGTGTATAATATGACTAGGGTATATACGAACTTCAGTTCTTATCCGATCACCAAAGTTAAGCCTGGTTAGTACTTAGGAGGGTGACTACTTGGGAATACCATGTGCTGTAAGTGCTTAATAATAAAGGAGGCATGGTAGAGTATTACAGCTCAGATTGAGGATTCAGAGAGTTGAATTCAAATTCCAGTCAGTTCATTACATTAATTTACATGCTAATACCCTTGGGAAAGGCATGAATCCAATTCATTTGCTACCAGCAATAGAACAGACTGAGAAAAAGTTTGATTCAACATTCATATGAGAAAATAGTTTATCCAGTCCAAGATTACCCATTTACTTTTGGAAGCACACCACATTTTTCTAAATTTTAATTGGACTGCTGTCAATTTCATTTTCATTTGCTGAAATGTGTCCAAATTAATTATTACATTGTAGATATCATTTGATAGTATCTACACCTGCAATATTTGTCAGACTCAAGTCTTTTGAATTTAATGGTGGGGTTCTTTGATTCAATGATGAATTTTCACCAAGAAAATTTTTGCTTACAACCAGATTTTTATGTACGCGAGAGATATTTTACAAAATGCGTTTATCAATTTGTTGTACTATTAAAAGATATTCCTAAGGTAGAAGCAATTTTCATTTGGGAGGTACTTCCCTCATAAAGAGGGACAACTTTTCAGTGTTTTTCAAGTGAAACATTACATTTGGTAATAAAATATCTAAAATGAATCTTATTACAACTGTGCTTGTCCCTCCCTTCATTAGTTAGCATAACCATTATTTCATGTCAGTACCTTATAAATAATAGACTATTCCACATTTTGACTGCATGGAAAGAGGGGGAAAGACACTACCTGGTTTCAGCAAAAAAATAAAGAAAGTGAAGTGTTTAAAAGCTGTTTCAGAGAAATAGGAAAAGTTGCCAATTTCAAATCTTTTTATTTCTACCCACTTCTTAAAAATAACAAACGGCATTCCTATTTATGATTGTTATTGCAATATTTTGTTAAAGTTGTTAAGCTCAAATATTTAATGACAGGATAAGGGATCGTTCTGGGTATGACAAACTACATCCAGCAGCAAGGCCTATGATCGAGAGATTTTGAGGTGTATAGAACCACCTCTTAATTGCTGTTGTTCTCAGGCCCACCCTAACCCAGGATGGTAGCACCTATTAGTGTCCCAGCTATGGGCAAATAGTGGATCCCCCAAACATAATATAAAAATACATAAAAAAATTACCAGGGAAAAAAAAAAAAAAATTTTTCAAAGCTCACAAGAAAATAAAATTTCAGCATTAAATGAACCACATAAGGAGTTGATATGCCATTAAACAAACCACCAAAAAGAGGTGAGATGAGAATTTCTACATATACACTATTTACATTATTCGGACTATTGTCCTCATCTTTATTGTTCCAGCTTTCTTCAGGTGCTAGGAATTTCAAAACAAACCCTTACAATCACAGGGGATATATCATTCTCATTCCTTTTATTAAAACAGATTGCTTTCTCCAAGAAAGCATCAGATAAAGCTATGTTGCACAATAAGATTCATTTTATTTGAAGTTTCTTGAGCATGTGAAAAGTGTACCAAATAAAAGCCTTTAAAAGAAATCCCATGAGAGCAACATGAGAAGTGAAATGAGTGGATATAAAATTAAAGTCAAACTTCCTAATAATTAATCTAAAATTAAAATTACTTAAAATAGTTTTTTTCATTTCTTATTAGCCATACAACTAAATAACATAATATCTTCCCTTTCTTAAATCTATATTCCTTCTAGTTCTATCATTTTAATTTTTAACTCAAGTTCCATTTAACCAGTTTGTTTTGGTGTTAATATCATTCATGGCCCTTTAACAGTGACCTTGAAAAGCCATAATTTTGTCTGACCTGTTTCTTTATTTTTAATTTATTTAATGTGTCTTCTTTCGTTACAGTTATCTGCAGGCCGAGTTTAAAATTTTCCAGTAGCAATGATCTATCACTTCTTCCCTACCCTTACTGCAAAGTTTTTTTTGGGTTTTTTTAACACACATGCACACACACAAACAAATTTAAATTTTCTCATAATGTTTTGGTCTTGCTGATGAAATGGGTATTCAAAAATGCCTGTCGAAATGGCCATCCTAAATATGAAATATTGAATTTTTATATGCAATAATTTAATTACATTGAGCCCTTAATATTAATAGGATCCTTTGGGATTTACCACAAGTCGTTTTTTTGGGGATTTATGACCAATATAAAACAATTGTTGGAGAAAATTTTCAAAAGAGAATAAAAAAACAAAAATTGGATATCATACTGGAATTTTTTTGACAGGTTCTCAGTTTCTATTCTTTCATCTAGTAACTTCTTACATATTAGTAGTTTTATCACCTTGAGATGAAATGATTTAAAAAAACTGATAAGTAATTTCATGAAGGAGTTTTAAAAATAAAATAAAACTCCTTCATGAAATTACTTATTTTTTTTTTTTAAATTCACTATTTCAAAGGTTTTTTTTTTTAAATTGGCTGATAGGTATCTTTCATGGTGTTCTATTGAAATAGCCAAGACAGACATAGATAAAAATCAATAAATACATACCCCTGACTGATCACCTTCATAATTCCTCAGTTGTTTTTTCAAATTTTCATTTTCTGCATTCAGTTCACTTGTTCTTTCTTTATTGTTTTTTATAATTTCTTGACACTTGCTTAACAAGTTCTCTAAGCGTTTCACCTGGAAAAAAAGCAATTCAAACAGAACTATATATATATAAAGCTTTCCATAATTTAGATAAATTATCAGGGAATAAATCTACTCTGAAACTTATACAAGTTCATGCAGGCTTAAAAAAGACTGCTCAATACAAGAATTGCAAAATTAATTTTGACAGTTCAGAAAATCTAAACTTAAGTCATTTTTTAGGAAAATTTTACTAAATATTCTTTATAAAAATATTCCTTTTTAGAAAAGTGTATTTTTTAAAATACAAATTCTATATATAGGATTGTTGATGTCTCACCTATTAAAAGATAAATTATTTTGAAAATTGTTCTTGCATAATAAAACATATGAACATTACTACAGTGGATACTGTTATTTGAAATAGAGGCCCCATTTTTACTTTAAACACTATGTATTGTTCCTGTTGCCCTGTACAATTGAGAAATCTTAATCAAGAAAATGCAATCTCCAGTAGGAGAGGAAACCACTGTTTGATCTGGTATGTTTAACAACAAAGAATCTCAGTTAAGCAAGGCTCTAATCTCTCTTTATAAGGAAAGTACATCCTCTTATTATTATTTTTTTTTTTTTTTCAAAATATCAGCTTTTGAGAAAAGTCCTCCACAAGGAGGGATGCAGGTTTGATCCCTGCTGGTGGACACATTTTCTTTAATGTTTCTTGAATATGCAAGTCAATATATATAATACACCCTGTTTAAAATGAAAATGTATTATTTATTCAATATAAACTAAACTTAAAGTTAATGTAAGGTCAAATTTCAGGGGTAGAGTCGCCGAATCGGTCGGGTTTCAAGCCTGGGTTGTGTAGCAATTGGAGTCTAACCGTACTGATGAGCTGTGATACAGCGAAACAGATCTGTCTGCGGATGACAATAATATATATATATAACTTCTATTAAATCTATTAATTTAGTATTAAGATTAAATGTTATTTTAAATAGTAGATATGGAGTTGGTAGATAATCTTTTGCACACGTGTCTCGTGTGTGTGTGTATATATATATATATATATATATATATATATATACATACACACACACAAAAGATTATCTACCAACTCCATATCTACTATTTAAAATAACATATCCAATATTAATACTAAATTGATTTCAGCTATACTCAAAGCAATTATGGAAATAACCAGAACCAAAAATGACTATAACAACAAGCCTCTCACTGCTCTACTGCTATTTTCATTCATTAGTCCCACCAGCTCTGACGTTTACAGCAGGAACTGACCATGTTACATATTCAAGGATAACTTATCCCAGTTTCATTCATATTCTATAAGTAAGAAGTAAGTTTCATTCAGACAGCTTCTTCCCAAGAACTGCTGCTTTGTGGAACAGATTCCTGACAGAATATTTTTCTATTCACTACAATTTTGATCTATCCAAGTCTGGATTAAGCATTATCTTTCTTGCATAACCCCATGTACCTCACTTTTCTTATGTTCATGTAACACTACACAGTAACTCTTTACCTTGATCAGCTTCTCTGTCTTGTATTAGGTGAACATTAGTATTTTAAAAAAAGGCATAAAAAAAAGTTGTTCATTAAATTACACGGGTTAAACTTCCAAAAACTTATGATATATCCATGAACACAAAAAAAAAAAGATGTCATACATAATATATTCAATACATATACATAAACAGTTTCAGCTACAATTTTGATCTCAAAAATGCTTTCTTCATTAAGAGAGAAAACAACATACTAAGTCAAAGTATTTTCAAAATACACATTAATAGCTACTAGCCCAAGCATAAATGTACACCCTGAATTTTTTTCAAATATCTTCTTTAGGAGAGATGTTCCTTTCTTCAAGCCAACATAGTTATGCATCAAATTGGCTATTTTGCTGGTTCCAGTAAAACTGGACAACAAGGCTGTTTTGTCAGTAAATATAAATAGTGTTTTAGAACTAAGAATATATTATATTTTATATTGTCAATGCAATGGTTGTGTGAGCTTTGTAAGGCATGACTTGAACAACATGGATTCTGTGATATGTGACTTGTTTTCAGTGGTTGCACCTGAAGTTTATTGACAAGAAAACCATGCCCAAGGGAAAGTTTGGATACTTATGCCTGAAGTACTTAAAATATTCAGAGACTTCTACATTTCTTTTAATAATTGATGAATAAATGATTTTGATTTGTGTTTTAATAACTGAGGGCGGAAAAGATTTTAAATAGTCTAAACAACTGATGATAAGAATAAACTTTTGTGTTAAATCTGTGTGGTGTTATTTTTAACATTACCTGCCTTCATAATGAAAATATTTAATGGCAAAATAGCCTATTCCTGTATGTATGATTATAAAAACTTTAAAAAGTTAAATAGTTAAGTAAAATGTTTAATTCATTACTTAAAATAATAACAGCATTAATTCACTTTCATTTTAATTTACATCACTTACCATCATGCATAGTTTACTTTTCTTTTTCTTAATGACAAGAGATCTTATATTTAAAAATATTCTTTAATTTAAATTTGAATATTTAACTTTCTTAAAAATTTCTATATGTATACAAATACAAACTTTCTTAATATATTTTCTATATTTATCATTGAAGAAGCTTGTCATTTTATATATATATAAGAATAAATCTAACTTAGAGCCAACAGACCTACCTAGTTTGCACTACTATTGTAGTGTTAGGGTTCTCGTCTTGAGGTTTTTTTTCTTTTCAACGAGTATTTTGATGAATGTTCAAGTACTTAGTTTGTTTCTTTTTTTTTTTTTTTTATTTCCCCTTTTTTCCTCTCCGCGTTTATACTCAGTGGGTTTTTCGAGACAGATGGAAATATATTAAAACAATTATTAATATTATATATATATATATATATATATATATATATATATATATTAATGCAGGTTTCATTGAATAATATAGACAAGTTTTGTCTATTAATTTTGTGTAGGATCCGTTCATACCGTCTGATATACTTGATGGTGATGTCGTTAAAAGACAACAAAAAAATCACAGTATTTGTTGAATTTTTTATCGGGTCTAAGCTTTCGGCTCACATAAGCCATTATCAAAGAGTAAATATTAACACACAGTAAACATAGAACATTTAAGCTATTAACAATAAAGATAATTGAATTGAAAATATAAGTCCATCCCTACCGTGGCGGATGGCCGAAGACAGTGACAAAATAGTGGTGTTGTGGTCCCTGGTCTGATTACAGACATTTGAGTACGTTATTGGAAATATCGAAATTGATTGTATTCAAACCAGGTTTAAATTGTTTAATGTAGAGTGCTTCGAGGATTTTTAGTTTCTGCTTATTATTTTCTTGTTTGAGTATGTACGTGTTATCAACAAGCGTTTTTCTCAGAAGTGTGCGTTGATAACTGTGTTGTTCTAAATGACGGAATATATTTGAATTTTTATTTAAGTGCAACGTCAGACGCCGTGAGAGCGAATTTGTGGTGTGGCCGATGTAGATATTATTGAGGTTGTTAGAGATACATTCTCTAAATGGACATATGAATTTATATACTACATTGGTTTTTTGCAAATCACTAACGGTGGGGGAAGAGTCGTTGCGGACAAATGAATTAGATGTAGTGGATTTAGTGTAATATATAATGAACTTAATTCTTTTGTTAGAGTCTGTCGGAGAAATATTAGTATTTATGAGTTTTTTTAAGGATGTTTTCATCTAGTTGGTAGTTGGAGTGCATCTGGCTACAGGTATAAGAGAGTGATATGTTTAGGATTGGTTGGGTTAGTATCATGTGTTGTTTTTTCCATGTTAAGCTTTTTAAGAAAATAATGTATTTGTTCATCAACTATGTAGTTGGGAAAATTATTGATGAGTGTCTGTTTTATGTTTTTTAGTTCACTGTAGAAGATCTGATTTGTAGATGAATTGACTTTTGCACGATATAATAGATTTTTTATAATGGCTATTTTGTAATAGTGGGGGCATTCACTAATATAATTGAGTGTGGAGGGATTTTTATTAGTGGGTTTTTGATACGGTGAGATAGTAAATTTATTGTTGTCAGTGTTAATTAATATATCAAGAAAAGGAATTTTGTTATCTTTGCTAAGTTCATAAGTAAATTTTAAAACTGAGTTATTTTGAAACTGTTTTTGAAGTTGTAAGATTTCATCAGTATTTTTAATTGATAGTAGGATATCATCAACATATCGTAGATATATTGATGGTTTTGTAAATTTTGCAAAGGTAGTATTTTCAAGGTTAGACATGTAGAAATTACTAAAAATCGGACCAAGCACTGAACTCATGGAGACTCCGTCATGTTGTATATATATATATATATATAGTGTTGTTTGGATCAACAAAAGGCACTTCAGTAGTACAAGCTAGTAGAATTTTTCTTAGGATGTTGGGATTAATTTTGAGTGGGAGTAATGAAGGATTACTGTAAACATTTCTTATAATTATATCAATAGTTTCACTGACGGGTACATTAGTAAAAAGGTTTTCCACATCAAGTGAAGCTATGATTTCATTATTAGGTTTTTCACTCTTGAGGATTTGGATTGCCTCTAGGGTTGACTTTATGCTGTATTTACTTGGAAGGTAGGGTGTGATAAGCTGGTTAATATGTTTAGTTAACTGGTATACAGGAGTAGGAATTTGGGATATGATAGGGCGGAGAGGATAGTTAGGTTTATGAGTTTTTATGGTTCCGTATATGTAACCAGGTTTTATAGTCACCAATAATTTTAGGGAGTTTTAAGGAATTCTGATCAGCGTTGTTGGCACTAATGAGTTTATTAAGTTTAGATTTTAGTTGGTGTGTCAGGTTTTTGCTAATTTTTTAAAATTTTGTGTGGTCATGGAGTATGTGGTTGAGTTTTGTGTTGTAATCTGATTTGTTAAGTACAACAAAGATGTTAGCCTTGTCAGCTTTTTTTACAATTATGTGAAGGTGGTTGCGTAGTTCGTGCGCGGCACTTTTTAGTTGTTTCGATAGAATTTTTGAGGAGCTTCTGCTTTTATCATGGCGATCTTTGATTGCCTCAGCCTTAAGTAGAGCTTTCAGTTCGGGTTTAACGGTTATAAGTTTTTCATCTTGTAATTTAGTGATGCTTTGATAGAGCGTTTCTATTTCAATTTTTTTAGTAAGCTGGTTATACTTACAGTATATATGGCAGTTAGGTCCAAGGTTGAGTAATTCTTCTTGGTGCTTAGTTAGTTCGTGGTTGGAAAGATTTATGAATTTATCGAATTTTTTGGGAAGAGTGATCGTGCCATTGTATAGTGAATTAAGTTTTTTGACAATTTTAGCACGGTGTTTAACTTCAGATTTTGCAGTGATTTTGGATAGTCTGAGTATTATTTCTTCTAGTTGGTTTGAGGTAGTTATATCTTTCAGTTTGTTGTAGAGGTCATGTTTGTTCTTGTATAATGTGTCAAGATTTTCTTTCGCTATTTCAATTTGCCTTTTCACAAGGCTCCATTTATATTTCAAGGTGGTGATGGTGTGTTGGGCTGCTGGATCATGTAATTTAAATTGTGTGTATTTTGGCAGCATTTTTTCATTAATGCAGGTTTCATTGAATAATATAGACAAGTTTTGTCTATTAATTTTGTGTAGGATCCGTTCATACCGTCTGATATACTTGATGGTGATGTTGTTAAAAGACAACAAAAAATCACAGTATTTGTTGAATTTTTTTATCGGGTCTAAGCTTTCGGCTCACATAAGCCATTATCAAAGAGTAAATATTAACACACAGTAAACATAGAACATTTAAGCTATTAACAATAAAGATAATTGAATTGAAAATATAAGTCCATCCCTACCTACATACATACATACACATACATACTCTAGTCATCCGCAGACAGATCTGTTTCGCTGTATCATAGCTCATCAGTATGGTTAGACTCCGATCGCTTCCTAACCCAGGATTGAAACCCGACCGAATTGGTGTCAGTCGGCAATTCTACCTCTGGGCCACGAGCGTCTGGTAGAAGAAGGCAGACTTTTTAGCGAGCATATCATTATAGACGCCCAATAGCTAGAGTGCTCTAATTCATTATTGAATGAGCGATGCATATATGCCAGAGTAGCTACTGTTTTCAATGTCTCCCACTTTTCCAGAGTGCTCAATCAGGGTGTGAGAGCGTAGATAAGATAGGAGAGAAAAACCCCGAAACCTGAACAGTGATTTTTTTTTTTCATAAGGAGTGCATTTTGCACATGATTGACCTAACAAGTGTGTAATAATGTCAACAACGTCCTTAGGTCATAAGTTTTCTGTCAGAGTTTCCTTCTTTTATTCAGTGAGCTAAGCTAGCTGATGACATCTGCAGTCCCAAAGTGATATATAACCACATAGCTGACTAGAATAGAGAGTACACACTAATACTGGTAGACATAGCTATTAGGAAAGATATTAAAAGATATCAGTCAGTTAAAGGCTATACATGATACACACTTGGGTGATGATGTCTCAAAAAAGACATGACTGACTTGGCAGAATATTTTTCCACAGCAGGTTGCCATTACTTTCTGCAGTAGACTGGTTGCCAGCCAAGGCTATGGAACCCAATCTGTCCTGTTATTTAACCCATAACTGGAAAGAAGGGATAGATTAATATCTTTCCGTATTTGCACGTAAGTGAATGCAAGGAATTATCTGGAATTCAAACTCAGCTCTCCAATTTCTCATTCCGAGTCGATATCCACTGCACCACAACACACATCCTCTTAAAAGATATTTGGCTTAAAAACTTTTTGTATCACTGAGGTGGCAGAATGATGCCTAGAAGATGTGTAGTGAATATCTGTGCTAATGGATATGAATAGAAATAAGACAAACACCAGAAAACAGAACAATAAATGGTAGAAGAGAGGAGAGGTTAAGTCGTTAGAATTGCAGAGAGCACAGTCTGATACTGATCATCAATGACAGTCCAAAATCCTGCAGGCTGCTATTAGTCTTTATTTTTATAGCTACCTCAGTCCACAGACAATTCCATTCTTCAGAGTGCTAGAGGGATGTTAGCTGCTTTACAATGCTTCACCTCCAGAAAGGTCTCGTCCCCTGGACAAGATATTTTCTTCTTTTTGGATCAATCTTGACCATTTCTGCAGCTCTCCTTTTTCGCTTTCCCAAGCATCTTTGTTGTACTTCTGGAGGCATCGGTACATTGAACATGTTGTATATTACTTCCATGAGTTCTTCCCTACACTGTTCAGTAGTGTACCTTCTTTAAATTTGGTTTACATGCATCCTTATAATCCATCTTGAATGTTTTATAAAGGTACATCATGTGACCACTTCAGTTTTCTATAATGCCTTCTTCTCATGACTCTTTACAGAGTTTGTAACTTTTAAAATAAACTCAGTCACCAGGGTAGAAGCGTTTTTCATTGCACTTAGTTCTGTCATTCAATCTTTTTTTCTTTATTTGGTTTCAGTTTATTGAAAACTGACTTGATCTTCCTTGCAAACATTAAATTCTGCTGGAGACATTCCTACAGTTGTGTTTGGTGTGATACAGTAGACAGATAAGAAATTCTGTAGCTCTTCATTTGTTTCTATTCTTTCTGCCTTTCTTATTGCCCTTTTAAAAGATCAACAAATCATTCTATCAACCCATTAGATTTTGAATGGTAGGGTGCGGATGTCAAATGAGTCACTGCATGTCTTTTGAGAATTCCCTTAATGAGAATTGCATCCTGTTGTCCAATGCAATCATATCCACCAAATCTTGCAAACAATTCATTTAGAAATTCTATTGTGCTTTTTGTTGTCAGCGATTTGCATTGAATACTTCTGATCATTTTGGAAACACATCCACCACAACAAAGTAGTATATATCCTTTATTGGCCCTGCATAATCTATGGTGTAGCCTCGGCCAAGGCTTGTCAGTTTTGGGCCATGGGTTAAACTTTATGGGTGGTGATTTTGCTACTAACAGTTAATTCATGCAATTTCTGACCAAGTTTGCAACGTCTTTATTCATTCCAATACATGAAACTTCGCATAAACACTTTCATACACAAAATGCCTGGGTGTCCCATATAGAAACTTTGTAGTATTCTTTTTGTTAATACTGCCAGGAGGACTACCCATTCACCGTACAACAGTATGTCTTGACAAATTGAAAAAATATTTTCCTTATTTTTCAATAACTTTCTTTTTGTGAGTTATGAACTTGTTAAACTTCACTTTAGTTCTAATCTCCTTAATTGTGACAGGTAATTCTCTCTTAGTATTATACATAACATTTTTTTTATTTCTGACTCACAAACCAATGAAGCTATTATTGTTTCTCCAGTGGTTCGGTCATTCTCAGAATCCATCTCAATAATCTGTCTGCATGTGCTATCTTTTTTTTTTTGAAGATAAATACTCCATTTTAAAGGAATAGTTAAGTAAGATAGTCGCCCATCTTCGCAGTCTGCTTGCAGTGCATAATGGAAATACCTTTCTTCAAGCCCAAAATTGTCAACATTTGGTGATCCAGTTGAAAAATAACTGTCTGCCTTGAATATATTTGTGGAAAAACCATTGCTAAACCTTTTTCAATTTGGGGGTATTTTTGTTCTACTGGCAGCAGTGTCCTTGAGATGTGATAAACTTTTAGTTATCATTTTGTGTATGAAGCAATACAGCTCCTAACCCAAAGTTGCTAGTGTCACTTGGTACATATATTTTCTTGCTCAGATCATAATGCATTAATGATAGATCAGAAATTAGAGCCGCTTTCAATTTCTGAAATGCTTTCTCGCATTCATCAGACCATACCCATTTTTCATCTTTTTTACAATTTATTTAAAGGTGTTCAGAGCTCATTCACATTAGGAATGTAGTTACTATAGTAGTTTGCTAATCCTAAGAATGCTTGTAATGATGCAGTATTTGTAGGAGCTGGCATGTTTTTTATAGCATTTGTTCTGCTAGGATTTGGCTTTCAACCTTTGTCATCAATAATTCTCTCTTAGTATTATACATAACATTTTTTTTTTTTTTGGTAGAAAGAACTCACACTTCTCAATATTGAGCTTAAAACTGTAATCCATTATTCTTTTAAACACCTCATTTACATGCTTCGCATGCTCATTATGGTTTATGCTTTTAATTAACACATCGTCTAGAAATGACAGTGTAATCCAAACCACTTAGCAAAATGTCCTATTGCTTGTTGGAAAAACTGTGAGTGCTACTTTTATTCCAACTGGTAGTCTGCTAAACTTAAACAGACACTTGTGTGTATTTGAGGTGAATATTTTTGCACATTCCTCATCTACCTGAATTTGTAAACATGCTTCGGACAAGTCTAATCTAAAATTTTTCCTCCATTCAGCTTTGCAAATATATCTTTTGCTGAAGGTAAAGGGTAAATATGCTGTTTCAAGCAATCATTTAATCCTATGGAGTAGTAGGTGCAGACTTTTTTTTTGTTTTTTTTTTTCCTTATGTATACTGTTGGATTCATCCATTGACTAATTTGTTTTTTTCTATAACACCTAATTTTTTTTTAGACATTCCAACTCTTTGTCTATGTCTTCTACTACAGCAAATGGTACTGGTCACTTAAGTCAAAACACTGGAGTTACCTTTTCTTTTAACTCGAGCTTTGCTTTAACCTTACAACAAAATCCTAGGCCTGCAAAAGAAATATCTGGGAATCTTGACTTTAAATACTGTTTGAAATTTTTTGTGTAATTAGATGATCCAACAACATTGTTACAAAATGTGTTGATAGGAATATCAAACAAATCAAACTCCTCCATCCAATCAGTATCAAAGAGATTCTGCATTTGCTGCATGACAAAATTCAAGTTTTTTACCTGATATGCCTTTGGCAATTTTTTTATACCTGCATAATGCCAGTTTACCAATTTTATTCCATGTATTTGCATTAATAATTGTCAGGTCTGACTGTGTCAATTTACATTTTTATTTTCGTGTCATTCAATCAGACGTTTATGAATTTTCTTTTTCTGCAACTTTTTCACCCATGGTATAACAAGCCATATTTTAGGGGTTTTTTTTTTTTTAACTTTTACAAAAATAACTTTTATGACCCTTATATCCACAATTGAAGCATTTTTTTTATCTTTGAATGGACAATCCTTTTATAGATGTAACTGACCAAAACCGTTAAAATTTATTTTAACTTTCCTACTTTGTGGTTTTACTTTTCTAATATATGATATGTCTCATTGTTCAATATTTGTGGTATCTATCTTTTTTTAAGTTTACAATTCTCTAACATTCCTCAACCAATTTTTGTAGAGTTATTTCCTGGTCTTGTTTCAACTTTGTTAAGAGTCTCACCTGTACATCTATTTTGCTTAGTGAGGTTAATCCTTGTACAAAAATTAAACACTTGAACATATCCATACTTAATTCATTCAGTTGGAACTTTTCACACTTTTCATTCATTATACTTGTGTACATTTTGTCATCTTCATCATCCCTTTTTGACAAATTTAAGCAAGGTCATGTTGAATAAAGAACTACATTTTTCAAAACTTTTAAACAATATCTAGATAGTTTCTTCAAATGTAATTTCTCCAGGTTTTGGTAGAATATAGTTTCTGTATTTTTCATGTTTCAAATCACCAAACTTACTTAACAGTAAACAAATTTTCTTATCGTCTGTCCAGTTTGAGTATTCTTTAAAAAATATCTCTTTAAACCTGCGATAATAAGAATCAAATGTAACCTGCTCTTCAGGGGTATATGTAAAATTTCCAATTTATTTTTAACACAGCATCCTGAGAAAATGTATCTGGTTTATCTGGGCTTGTTTCTGTTTTTAAGAAAATTTCCAACAGTATAGCAAGTTGCTTTTCTTACTGTTTTTGTGCTAATTCTTCTTGCGGTTTTTGTGCTAATTCTTGTTGTTTAAAAAATTCTAGGAAGCATTTCTGGAAGTCCTTCATTTTTAAATTTGCAGTTGTTCCTGATTATTTTGAAATTGTCATCAAACTGTTCATTTTTGTCAGTAAATCTGTACAAATGTTTTTTGGGCAAAACTGCTGTCCAGGTTTTCCTCACGAAATCCATTATTATAGATTTGCTTGTTTGAAATCTATGTAGCCAAATCTGTTTATGGATTTTGTTAGTTGATTTTTTCATTGTCAGCGTATGGTTTCTAGCACAACTTTTTTTTTTTCAATGTACTGGTTTCAACAGTTGCTTAAAAAAAAAAAAAAAAAAAAAAAAAAAAAAAATATATATATATATATATATATATATATATATTTGTCCAACCAATTATTAATAATAAATAGGGAAGTTTTCATTGTATTTTTCAAATCTTCACTCACCAATCTGTTGTATCACTGAAGTGGCAGGATGATACCCAGAAGATGTGTGCTGAGTATCTACAGTACAATATCTGTGCTAATGGATATGAATACAAATAAGACAAACACCAGAAGACAGAACAACAAATAGTAGAAGAGAGGAGAGGTTAAGTCATTAGAGTTACAGAGAGCACAGTCTGATACTAATCATCAATGACAGTCCAAAATCCTGCAGACTGCTATTAGTCTTTGTTTTTGTAGCTACTCTGGTCCACAGATCATTCCATTCTTGATAGCAGTAGAGGGGAGTTAGCTGCTTTACAACAAAAACAAAAATTGCAAAAAAGAAAGTTAAAGGTACTTTTCTCCACACTGCATCTTTGGTGGAGGACTAGTATTTACTGTCATCTTAAAAATTTTAAATTTATTGACCTTCTTCACATTCAATGTTCTGGAAATTTATCCAGTCATTCAGGTTTGTTTCACTACTTAGAAAAAAGAATTTTAGCCTTTTTATCTTAAAATCAACATTGTAATTTATTCTCTGGTTGAGTTGGCTTGGTTTAGTGTCAAGACGGGTCATTTGGTGCAAGTTGGGTTTCACTGATCTCCAAACTTTATATTGTTAGCCAGTTGAAAAATGAACACTGCTGTCACTATTTATGGTGTTACCATTTACATAATTAAACTGATTGTATAATTAGCCCTAAAAATGTTGCCCCACTCCATCAAAAAAAATTTATTGAGGAATATTATGCAAGAGAGTTTCAAATTGAAAACAATTCTAGTCTATACATAAAAATGTGAAAATTGGACAACATGAATATGCAAGATGAATATTAGGCAATTGTCACTCATCAAAACAAGCCACAAAGAAAAAATAGTGAAATAAAATAGTGAGAAAAAGCAGCAGCTCTATAAGGTTGGGGTCTCCATTTGCTGCAATTCCTTCTCTTGCAGTTAATGTAGTAAAGCATTCACTATCTGTTTAAGCTTCACTAACCATGTGGGAGCTTTAAAAACAAATATATAGGATCCTCCAAAATATCATTGATAAAGTCATAACATTTCTCAATTATTAACTGAAAAATTAAGTAGAAATGTTACCTTTTGTAAAACCCTTTGGTTTTCAAAATTTTCTTACCTTTTCCTGGAGAGCTATAGAATTGTCTACAGGTGGTTCATTGGAGGCATCAGTTGGTGAAGGAGTTTCTCCATCCTTGGGAGAATCTTCACTAACTGGATCCTTTCCTTCTTTTAAGAGCTTGACCTATACAAGAGATATAACACAGTTTCAGATATTTTTTTTTTATAATTGTTTCACACCAAACAAAGCAGTACTGCCACTGGTGTGCAGGAGGGTTACAGTGAGAGAAAAAAAAAAAAAAACAGATTTTTACTGGGCTGTTGTAAGAAAAGAGCTTTAAATATGATGTAAAAACAAATACAGTATAACCCGGATATAAGAGATCTTGGATACAAGAGAAACCCGGATATGAGAGATTTTCTCTGGTCCCAAATTAGAACCTGTGATAATGTATATAAAATAAACCAAACCCAGATATAAGAGAACTTTTATCCAGTCCCGACAACTCTTTTATATCTGGGTTACACTGTATTCAAATAACTTTAATCCTATTTTTGAAAATGGTAAAATAGGAAAATAATTAATGTGCAGTAAATGGAAGCAGAATTTGCTTGATGCAAACACTGGTGTTTTGCAATGCATATGTAAACAATTCCAAAAGACTACTAATGATGCAATTTTAAATAATTTTTAATCTTGGAAGTTGATTTCATTGAATGCAGATGTTTTCTATGAGCTGTCAGGTCATTAGAGTGCCATAACAGGTCATTTCACTATATGCATCTCTCAGGATAATGGGAGTTATTTGGTGGTATCACATTGTACCAGCAACTTGGCTTTATACACAAGAAAATTGATAGAAAACCTGCAAACTTTGCTGGAATTGTCTCACTCTGCTAAAGGGTTGGATAAGTCATGCACAAGCCACACTCAAGAAAGTCACTGTGCAGGCTTCAGAGTTTTTACTGACCTCATTTATGATCCTAACCTATAATCAAAAGCCAATCGATTACTTTTACAAAGCCAATAGATTACTTTTACAAAATTAAATAGCTTCAATTTCTTTACTATTTACTCATAAATGGTGAGAAGTGGAGTCATGTCATCACAAGTGCTGAGTAAACACTGTCCCAGTCATAGTTTGAACTCAATTTGCCAAATTCAATTCTTTGTAATATTATGGAATACATGGATGCACAGCTCAGTATGAGCAATCAGAAAGCAGATTTCAAATTCCAGTTGGGCTCATTACATTCAAGTATGTGAAAATACCTTTAGGAAAGGTATAAATTCACATCTTCTCCCTACAGCTATGGGTTAAATAGGACTTTCATCTGGAAAAAATCATTGTAACCTTTGAAAAATTTTAATGCAATTTATGCAAAAAAAATTATTAAAATCTAAAATGTATTTGAGACCTAACTTGCAAAGGGTTGGTAAGCAGTAAAAAACAAATCAATCTGTATTGTTAACTATTAAACTACTAACACCTTTATCTGATTTCATTAGTACAATGATTTTTTTATACTTATTCAAATGACCATTTTAACATTATCTTAGAATTTGCTATTTATAACAAAAGCATCAGCCTTTGTAACTTGCATTATATAAGGTACTTATGATTCAACACATTAAATTAATTTCTTCATTTGTTTCCAGGTTTGTACAAACAAAAATTTTATTAACAAAAATGAAGCTCACTTATTCAAAATATTATAAACATACATCTCCCCAAAATTGAAAGAGTTTAAACATCAATGTTTATCAAATACTTTTTGAGTTAACAGAGAGCTACATAAAGATCAGAGTTAAAGTTTTTGGTCTTACCATGACACAAATAGTTGATAAAGTCTAAGATTTAAAAAAGTAAAATCTTTAGACTGAAGAAAAACTTACCTGCATCTTAAGAACATTGACTTGTTCATCTTTTTCATCTAACATAAGGCGATAATTTTCTTCAAGGTCCCTCTTAGCTAACTTATCCAAATTTATTTGCTCTTTCAGTTCCGAGATTCTTCTAAAAGATTTATCTTGTGTTTGTCCCAAAGTGTTCTGCAAAAATAAAACAAAATTTTGCATCAGAAAATACATAATTAAAATATGGATGTGGTACAAAATTTTCAATCAAAATCTCAATGAAGGACAAAAAAAAAATAAAAAATAAAATAGACAAAAAAAAAAAATATATATATATATATATATATATATATATGCCCATAGCCCAGAGGTAGAATTGCCGACTGACGCCAATTCGGTCGGGTTTCAATCCTGGGTTAAAAAGCAATCGGAGTCTAACTGTACTGATGAGCTGTGATACAGCGAAACAGATCTGTCTGTGGATGACAATATTTACGCTCTCACACCCTGATTGAGCACTCTGGAAGAATGGTAGGCTTTGAAAAATAGTAGCTACTCTGATGTGTACGCATCGCTCATTCAGTAAAATGAATTAAAGCACTCTAGCTATTGGGCGCGTATAATGATTATATATGCGCTAAAAAAGTCTGCCTTCTTCCACCGAACGCCATAGCCCCAGAGGTAGGGTTTCAATCCTGGGTTAAAAAGCAATCGGAATCTAACTGTACTGATGAGCTGTGATACAGCGAAACAGATTTGTCTGCAAGATGACATATATATATATATATATATATATATATATATATAAAACATACATACATACATATGTACACACACACACACTATCCCAGCAATTAAATTCCACCAATATTTTAAAGTTGATGTTAAACTGCTGTACCAGAAAACAAATCTAAACCTATTAGACTGCTAGAAAAGTTGGTTCATTATATCATGCTAGACAATTTTCAACATTTATAAGTATACCATTTATCCAGGCATTGAATATTGCTGCCACATCTGGTCTCATGCTCCTGCTGTATATCTACAGATTTTTTAAAAATCCAAAGAAGGATCTGCAACTGAACTGGCATCTCAACTTCAATCACTTTTCCACTGCCATCTACAAATATTTTCATGGAGATTGTTCTGATGAGCTTTCCTCTGTGGTACCTTAACTTCATAAATTTAAGAATAGCAGCTAGGCATCATCATTTTATTGTTAGAATTTCTAGATGTAACCATAAGTTTTATTCTAATAGTTTCTTCTTTTGCAC
Source organism: Ascarosepion bandense (assembly GCA_037127315.1). Taxonomy (NCBI): domain Eukaryota; kingdom Metazoa; phylum Mollusca; class Cephalopoda; order Sepiida; family Sepiidae; genus Ascarosepion; species Ascarosepion bandense. Next base: position 1,152,903 of record JBBBDQ010000635.1, read on the forward strand.
TTCTTATTTGAGAAACTCTTCCAATTACTTGCTTTCATGTCAACTAGAATCTTCAAAAATTTAAATGCAACATCAATCATCATTTGTCTTTTTGAATCCTGTTCTTTCATTGTTCTGTATCCTCAATAATGTTTTCTCAATTTCTTTCATTCACAGTATCTCCTTGCATCTTAGTGGTTTTATAGCCTTATAATGAAGCCTTATAGTGAAAAGGATTTTCAAAAAATAAAATAAAAAAAAATTATGCCTTCATAGATGGTTAAAAAAATATTATTATATTGACAAACAAAAAATATATATTGATCTAGATGCAAAAGCAAAAATAAAAATGATTGATCATTATATCACAGCATATGGCATCCTACTCTGCAAGCTAGTTTTGCAGGCCATGACTACTATGGTGAGTGATCTTCACCAGTTGTCACATAAATTTTGCCTTATGGCAGACTAATCTCAGTAAATACACTAGAAGAGTAATTGGAGTTATGATTGCTTCGTTTACTGTTCCCATAAAAGGGATCACATTGACTTTCATGATGAATGGATATTAAATATAAAATAATCCAAATTATTTTGAAGCAGATACTTGGGTTGTTCTATAGCTAATCAATCTCCAGAACAGATGGATATATTTGTAATAGCATTTGAAATTCTTAAGTGAAAAAAATGTCAACTTTCATGGACAACAAGCAACAAGGATGTCTTAAAGAAAAAAAATGACAATAGAAGTTAGAATCAGTAGAAAACAGTCAAAATCTTTTGAATACATAATGAGGAAAGAGGTATTGGAAAACTTTTATTGAAGACAAAAGAAGTAGGGAAGGCAATGAGTCACTTAATTGACATGCTAAGATAGCAAAATGGGGGCAGTAGCCTTAGCAATATGAAAAAACTGCTAAGTATCACAAAAAAAAAAAAAATTAGGAAGTTATGGAGAGCTATGATTGACTATGTTTGAAAGGGATTGGTACATAGAAGTCATTTTTTTATATTGCAACTCCAAAACAATTGTTAAGTAGAAATTAGAATGACAATCTGGGATTTGCCATACAAAGCAAAAGAAATAAGATGAAGAAAAGATTAAACAAATTAAGAGGAATTCATTGTTTAACATTGGATAGGATTATAAATATGTCTGAATTTGTTTGGAATTTATTATCCATTATTTATGCTGGTTTTGCTGTTACCACAATGTTTTGGATAACTCATTCTACTTTCTATTGATGAGATACAATTTGTAAAGAAAATAATGGGTCCATTTACAAAACAAGATCCCAAATCAAAAATACTCGGTAATTTATCCAGTTTAGTTTAGTTTTATTCAAGCAATTTAGTTCCTTATCTTAAGCAAAGAAAGACACTGACAGAGTGGGGGGGGGGGAAGAATAGGCTGACAGTGTTACTAAGTGAACAGGAAGATTATTCAGAGACAGGCATTGGCACACAGAGATATATGAAGGGAACTGGTCAGGTTATCAGCTGCACAGTGACCTTAGAACAACACCTGATGAATTTAGTGTATTGCAGTAACATTAGAAAAGAAAAAAAAAATGTGTCTTTCATTTCGGGAGTTTACACAAAAGGCATGTACAGAAAAACAATTATAACTATTTATAGGAGTGTGTACTTTTATAGTAAATTAATTATTAGAAAATCACTGATCATGTGGAAGCTGTAATGTAAATGAATCAAACAAAATGTCAGGAGTCATTATAGTGAAATCATAGGAAACTGACTCTTTACCTTTAATTTGTCTCGTTCTTGGAGAAGATCTTTGAAGGTAGCTACCACCTACAAATATAAAAGTCAAAGTAAATGCAATAAGTGTTTATACAAGGTGTAACAAAAATACTTTAGCAAACTTAAGTGGTAGATTACTCACATCAAAACAAGGACAAAACTCTATATAAAAATGTCTGCAAATCCTTCATAGTCAGGCACACAAACAAATCTCAGTCTTCCTTGATTTATAGCGTGCTGTACCACAGATCTGATCTCAGCAATGCAACGATAAAAAGCAGCAAAGGTTGGATGACTTGGTTGCCTTTGGTCTGGAAACACAATCTGATACAGCCATGTAGCGTCATGTCCATTACCATTTGTGTAAAAATTAAATTTGCCTGCTCACAATATGAATATCTTACCATTGTTAAATGGGACACTTCTCCGTTGATTCATTATTACATATGTTCGATGTTGAAGACAGACTAACCACAAATTTACACTAGTTTACATGGTAACACAGTGCCATCTACCATAAACTTTCTTTAAACTTAATTAAAAAATAAAGGATTTGATATATATATATATATATATATATATATATATATATGAGTTTTGTCTTTGTTTTGATATGAGAAATCTGCTTCAAAACTTTGTGAAAGTATTTTTGATACATACCGTATATAAAATAAAATATTTTTGGCTTTAGAAGGTTGCTGACATTTGTCATCCAAATAATCATTAGGCTAATAAAAACAACAACATTAATACTATACAAGCACATTTATATACAAATTATGAGCCCCAAGGGGAAAAATATCTTAAATTATTAGTTTTATTTATAAAATTTCTTAATCATTGGAAACAATTTTTTACACTATTTACGTTGTTCCGACTTGTCTGCATCTTCATTGCCATATTCAAAACCTTTCAGCTATTGTACTTGGAATTTACGATGGCCAAAACATTGTGAATATAGCAACAAAAATGAAGACAACAGTCTGAACAGTGTAAATAATTACAATGCCTAATTTTAGAAATATAGACAAATAATTAAACATTTCATCAGATCTACTAGTTCAAGTTAAGTATTTTATTTATCTGCTCACTAGTTTTCATATGATCACCAAAGTTAAGCAATGTCAAGCCTGGTCAGTACATAGATGGAAAACCACTTCAGAATAGCAGGTGATGTAAATTTGGATGTGCAGGTAGTGCAATGAACAATGGCTCAGAATTAGAGCAGAGTTCCAATTCCAGTCAGGTTCATTATATTCAATTATGCAGAAATATCCTTGGGAAAAATATGAATCTACTTCTTTCTCACCCCCACCTATGAGTTAATTATTAGGACTTGCATCAGTAAATTATTATTATGCATATAAAAAAAAGTCTATCTAAAAATATTATCTGGCTTTAAATAACCTGCAAAAGGTTAGCAAGTCAGAAAAAAAATATCATTAAATCAATATTTTTATCTGCTTCAAAAAAACTATTAGCCAAACTGTAAATAAAACTATTTAGACATAAACAACTTTACACATGTAAGTTAAAATATATATGTAAGTCTATAAAAAAAAAAAAAAAAAAAAATTAATTAAATTAAAAAACAAAGCTACCTTATATTAGTGATATACACATTGGGCTATATCATATCCATTTGGGCCATAAGATCAACTTTAAAAAAAGTGACAAATTTAGGCCTATGGTCACTCATTTACTTTGCTTCTTAGGATAACTAGTTCTAGACACACAGTGGTAGACCTACATTTTTGGGGCTCTGAAGCTTGAACAGATATGGGGGCCCCTCCGCAATCAGCAACAATAGATTTGAGGATCCAACTTCCAAAATGTAAACTATGAATAGATTCTGGTGAGCTCAATGAGCCTATACAGCTTGGAGTTCAGGTGCTGCAAGCCTGCAAGAAAATTTTGAAATTTGACCAATTACAGGGTAATTTTGAAGCCATGTGAAATGGGTATTAGAGCATATTTTAGGCCAACATTAGCTACTTTAACACACTGACTTATAATTCTATCACTAAAATAAACTTGTTCTAATAACAAACACTTTATAAATAAACAGAGATTTTATTGAAAAATTCACTTATTAAAAAAAGTTGCTTCAGGAGCCCATCTGGAATAAGAAACACTGAAGCTTAAGCTTCATTAATTTCATAGTAGATCTGCCACTGGGACACACACACACACACACACAACAAAAAGAGTAAAATGGTATTAGCTGCCAAAATTCACTTGCCTTAATTCCCCATTTATGTAAGTTTAGTATTCTTCAATTGTTAATACAGTGGTAATATTTATTGAAAACAGAAAAAAAAATTGCAAAAAAGGAACTATAAGCATATTTTGAACTTACAATTTTTATTATTTCAACAAAAGGCTGTAATACACTCTACCTCTCTTTTAGAATTGTTACAATATTTTCATATCACTTTGATCTTAAAAGCAATCTTTCATTTGATATAAAAATAAAAATTTTTTAAAAAAAGTTATTTGAGAGAAATTTTATTTTTCAAAAAATAACTTTCAAAAGGTATCAAACAATGAATTTAAAATGTGGATCATAAAAATATTACTCAGTTTCTTTTCTCGCACTTCTTGCTTGAAGAAATTGATCTTCAAACATTTAAATGAAATGTCTAACATCATCTTCTGTCTACTTAATTCATTTTGTTGGTCTCTCTACAATATAAAGTTATGTTTTTTTTCCTCAGATAATTTACTCTCAGTAACCCCTTGTGAATTAGTGGCATTGTTGCCTTTGTGTGAAATAATTTAAAAAAAAAAAAAACAAAAAAAAACAACTCACCTCTACAGAAACTAAAGTTTCTTTTAGTAAAATTCAGTAAATGTAAATAAAAGATCAAAATTGAAAAAGAAAAAATTAAATACATTTTTTATTGTTTTACCTCCAAACAAGGCAATAAAGCCACTAAGATGCAGGAGTTAAAGAACGTGAAAGAAGATAAGAAGAAGAAAGCATTACTAAGTAGCAAAAACAACAAAAGAACAGGAACTAAGTAGACAAAAGATAACAATTGATATTGCATTTAAATCTTTGAAAATTAAACTTGGCTGGAAAACAAGAAGCTGGAAGATGTTGCCTCCAGTTTCTAATAAACTTAGATACATTTAAATTACATACATGTAATATCATGGCAAAGACTAATCTAAATCTAAACTTATTTATAGATGGAACTTTGTGTGTGTGTGTGTATATATATATATATATATATGTGTGTGTGTGTGTGTGTGTGTCCATTACCTATAGACTCCGAAACAGCTGAACCAATATTCTTGAAAATTTACACAGTGTGTACTATAAGCATCTGTGAGTGTTCTTTGCTAGGTTTTGTGTCAAGGTACCCCCGACAAATATCGAAAAAAAATTGAAGGAGTGGTCCGATTTTAATCAAATTTGATACACTCATAACAAAGACATAAGAAACGATATTCAGAAGTTTCAAGGTTGCAGTTCTTACAATAGTGCAGAAAATCAATAATATATATATATATATATATATATATATATATATATATATATAAAAGGCAAGATATTTGTGTGTGTGTGTGTGTCTGTTTATCTGCCTGTATTTTTTCAGCCCTTTAATTTTAGTTTTTTGCTTCGGGTTTGGCTCTAAGTAGGTATAATTGTAGTTCGTAGTCTCAGCCATGATACCATTTACTCAGAGGACTTATTCAGCCTTCAAAATTCAGTTTACGATGAAAAAAACTTATTTGATATCAATACCAGGAAATCAAAATTTAACTTACATCCATTCATTTTTCTTTCAGTCTACGGTTTTGCTTTAACTGGAAACAACTATTGCTTTAGTCTTTCGTGCCAACATCCAAAGAGTTTGAGCTCCAGGACCATGGATTAGTTTTAAAGCTTTCATTACACCCGAGCAATGCCGGGCTATACTGCTAGTTGTATATATTTAGATACCCACATTTCCATGGTATATGAGCTGATATAGCAAATACAAGAATTAAAAATGTTCATGATTTAATATTTATCTATACTTATCCTTTCTAAAAACTAACACAAAACATTAACTGCGTATACATGACTCAAGAGTACAAAGAGTACATTTTAGCACTCAATTCAGAAGAATTTATAATAGCCTACTAATGGTGAGTATCAGAATGACCCTCACCTTTCTTATCCCAAGTTAGAAGGTGAGGATCATTCAAATGGTTACAAATAAAACAAGTAAAAAAAAAAAAAGAAAATCACTATAACATGAAATTACAAAGTTAAAGTACTTAATTTTTCAAATATTTGTTTGAGCAAATTTCAAAACTCACTTTGTATGTTGTTACTAAAAAATTAGAAAGAACGGAATTTTGATGGTGAGAAATTAATATATGACAGAATAAGGTTATATATATATATATATATATATATATATATATATATATCATAATACATCAGTAAGCCTCTGTCAGTCAGGGTTGACCATGGATAACATCTTAGTTGTCTGCTTGGCTGGATCATTGGCAAGTGTGACTAGAAGCCGATGTGAGAGTGACAGTCCTTGTTGCAGAGGCTGCATTTATGTTCTATTCCTGGTCTGTTAGATCTGTCACTTTGCTTTCTGCGAACCCACCTCTCTATGGTGACCTGTGTCAGCTGCTCCTCCCCTGATTTGAGTTGTTTGGTCAGGGTTCCTCTCCACTTAGACTGGTTGACTGCCATGCTCTCCCATGATGCCATGTTAATGCCCACAGCCTTCATGTGTTTTACAATGTCACAATACAGCAACTGTGACCACCCAGTGAGTCTTCCAGAGGTCAACTCTCCATACAGGAGGTCTCTTGGGATATGACCATCTGGCATGCGGTGGACATGGCCTAGCCAGCAAAGTCTGTACAGTTTAAGGAGTGTGAACACGGTGCCAGACCTATGCAAGACAGGACCTCAGTGTTGGGCACCTTGTCTTGCCATGAGATTCCCAATATGCAATGGATACTTCTCACATGGAAGGTGTTCAGATGCCTCTCTTGCCTAGAATACATGGCCCATATCTCACCATCGTATAGCAGTGTACTGATCTTCACTGTCAGCTTGGAGTTAGTCCAAACACAGGTTGTGAGGGGTGCAAGAGTTGTGGCCACTTTCCCAATTCTCTTGTCAAGCTCTATGTCCAGGGAGAGGTTGTCAGTGATGGTGGATCCAAGGTAAGTAAATTGATGGACCACATCCAGCTCATAGTCATTGATGGTGATGACCAGTGATGCTGCACTAACTTGACCCAGGAAGCTTGTTTTATTTCAAGCTAATGGTCAGCCCAAAGTCTCTGCAGGCCTGAGAGAAATGGTCCATTAGTGTTTGAAGTTCATGCTGGGTGTTAGATGCTAATGCTGTATCATCAGCAAATAACATGTCTCTGATAAGGACTTTTCCTACTTTAGTCCTGGCTCTGAGACTGGCAAGATTAAAAAGCCTGCCATCTGATGTTGTATGCAGGTAAATCACTTCCTATTATGTGCTGAATATGCACTTCAGAAACAGTGCAAAGAGGAGTCCAAAGAGAGTGGGAGCGAGAACACAACCCTGTTTAACCCCACTGCAGATATTGACGAGCTCTGAGGTGCTGCATTGAACTGCACAGTCCCCCACATGTCGTTATGAAAGGACTCAAGACTCAATCAAGCTCTGCAGCTTGGGTGGGTAGCCAATCTTGGACAGGATTCTTGCTGGCAAGGTCAAACGCTTTGGTCAGATCGAGGAAAGTGACGTACCAGGGCATCTGCTTTTCTCTTCACTTCTCCTGAAGCTCTTTAATCATAATAATAATAATAATAATTTTTTTTTTCTTGTCTAAACTTTCTGATGTATCATAAGATTTAATTAATAAATAAACTCATTGCTTAAGTTTTGTGATTGTACAGGAACCAGTGTTACAATGGTCAGATGGGTAACCATTTGGGAATATCAGGTGCTGTAAGCTTAGATGTACAGTTGGCATAATGAATAATAGCTCTGAATTGTTAATTGGAGAGTCCAATTCCCATTTCCACAATCACCCAAATACCTGTGGAAATTCCCTATTGAATAATTAAATATTTGAGATTAACAAAATATCTCAATATTAATTGAAAGTATGAATGCAGGTTATTTAAAGAGGGTACAAATGAAAAAATTTAAAATAAACAAGTTTTTCCATTTCACTGAAGCAGACAAACACAGGAGAACATTATCTCTATTTTCTTGTGCTCTTTTTCTTATTGAAAACCAAAACAGTAATTTTGATAGACCTTTTCGCAATCAAAATAGAATAGTCCATTATTTATGAGCTATTGCCAGAGTGTAATGTACATCCTAACCAAAGAACAAGTAGAATTATAATAATAATAATAAAATATAATGACTAGTTTCATTCAATAAGCAAACCCTGAAGAAAAACTTAAAAACTCAAGATAGATTAATAAATTTTCATTGATCATCTTTGTACCAGAAATATCTTATAGATATAATGGTTTAGATAGAATACAGCATATGAATATTTAGTATGTAAGGTCTTTTAAAACTGTATCTTACCTCTGTGAACTTAGACTTGTATCGAATGGCTCGACGTTCATATTTTTTAACCAGTGTGTATAGATCCTCTTTACTGAGGATATCTATACTAAAACTGCTCTCTTCAACTTCACTCTCAATGTCGGACGGCATGTGGTAATGGACTGGAGGCATTGGGGAATGAAATGACATATCACTGCCCATTGAAGTATTAATAGATAATTGTGGTGATGTGGGAGCATCCATGGAAGTTAAATTACCTCCATCTGGGGACTGGGTTTGTGAAGGTTGTGGTTGTTGCTGCTGTTGATCAAGTAAAGACAAATCTCCACCATCACAACTCTCAGATTGTTCCTGGAAAAAAAAAAAGAAAGAAAGAAAAAAGTGAATCAAATGCTAAAGATTGTGACAGGTTAAAAAGAAAAGTAGGAGAATCAAATGCTAGATATTTTATCAGATAAAAATGTTATACTCTGCTGCAAATTAAATATTTTTTTGATTCCTTCTACATGTCAGCTGGATGTAAATGCTAAGAAAGCAGAAAGCAAAATCCAAAATAAAAAAAAAAATCATCTTCAGCACAGGGGCTCTGAGCATCACTTCTGTCCCACAAAAATCTAAATTACAATATAAAAGAAACCACTTCTGAATATTACCCACCCCCACAAAAAAAATATATATAAATAAACATGAGTCTAGGAGCCACCAGATTTGCTTAACCATTATCACTCTGCATCTGACTTGCTGTACACTAAGTTTTTATCCTGCCACTGAAGGTAACTGATCCCTGAAGAATAGTATGTTTGAATTTTCATATCTTGACATGACAACACAAAACAATTTTGAATGAAATTCATAACAAGGATATTGCAATTGAACTAGAATACTATGGAAAGGGAAGTAATATTAACAGTACAGAGTGCCAAATGTTAAAAGAAAGCCCCTCAGAAATGACTGACACAGAACCAAGTCAACAATGCAGTTGTCAACTCTGGCAAAATCTCAATGTCACCACCATAATTTTGGTCGATCGACCAAACAATTTCCACTCAATCAAGCGTCACTATCGCAATCCAGGCCTCTCTCGTCATCACCAACATGACTTCAGTCAATCTACTATAATAGCAACCAGATTCCTGATTTCACCCAACTGTTCACAAACAGAATGTGGCTGACAGGCCAGCTGTCAACATTGGTGGGATCTTGATGTCAATACTGCATCTTCAGTCAATCAACTCAACACACATATTCACTGAAGATCCACCTTTCTCTAAATGGCCACATCATGCCTACAAAGACATCCTGCTTTCAATCTCTGTATTGGCAGATTCACAGGTTCACTAATGGAAACCAGGCCTCTCATGTCATCACTACCACAATCACTTTCATTTGCCCTCCCAAACACACTAACTCTAGTCCTTACCAAGACTCCCTTTCCTTCAAATCAACTTCTTTACACACACACTGTAATGGTAACAAGATTTGTGGATTCATTTTTACATTCCAAGACTCATTATCACCACTGTAACCACAATCAACCAAACCAACAAATCTGTCAACTCCAAGTCTTATCAACAACCAGCTCAACCCCACAAACACCCCACTTGTAATACCAACTGTGTATACAACATGAACTCATATTGGTGAATCTATACCAGATAAATCTTTTTCACACAGCTATGTATACTAGCATTGAGTACTATGCATATATGTTGAAAATTGGTCAATGGATACTTGTTGAAAATTTAATCTTTGTTCATTCCTTTGCAACCATATGCTGAATATAATAAAGTAAAGTAGGACAATCCTATACCAGAGATTTTAACAGAAAAAAGACAAATGATAGTATCAAGTGCCAAATTAAATAAACCTTTTAAAAAGATATAAAGCCCAAATAATATAGTTGAATCATCCAACATTTCTTATTACAATAAACATTTTTGGTGGGTACATATATTCGAGTTGCTATACCAATTTTTATTTTTCTTGAGCAATAAAATTAATAACAACTAGCTTACTAAAGAAAACTGGCTATAGGAAACCATCTTGATAGAGCAAGATTCGAATTACCCATTTAAGGAATGCATATCTCTTGTAAAGACTTTTATTCTATATCCACCAGCTTCATTTTTATACCCAAAACAATTTTTTAAAATGGATTTTTTTAATCTGACATCATTTATTGTCACTATAAACATTGTCTTTAGATTTGATAAGTTATGTTTTTTTTTAAATTCTCCATTTCATTCTACTTAATACTGAATCTTGTATAATTTTCTCAGCCATTCTCACTAATAATAAAACATAAGTCTACTTAGTGTAGTAATGTATCTTCAAATTTTTCATTTGTGTTCTCATTCAACTATATATTTTATTCTTTAACCAAGTTACCCCAAAGAAGGCAATAATGCCACTAAGATGCAAGGGATTACAGGTAGTGAAAGAGAATGAAAACCAGAGAGAAGTGTGAACCAGATAATAGGCAAACCTATCTACTCCTATAAAATCACTATTTTCATATTGTATTCACATTGTGGTATTGAATTGGCAGTGTCATATCCTATGTCAAATCAAATACAATCAGTCTTATTGCTGACCTTAAAAATCCTCAATATTGTGATTTTAGACAATTATTTTTTTTGGATTGAATATACATTCTAACAGTCCATGGTTACATCTTCACAGAATTTTTCCCTCAATTAACAATTGACAGGATCTCATGGTCATCCATACAATTGCCAAAGATTCCTTTTCAGTGTTTGAATATTTCAATTCAGCATTCATCAACCTTCTTGGTAGATACATTGGACATCGTTTTTGTGAGAGTATTCCTGATACTAAATACTCACTAGTATCTGTAGTCAATGTTATATCTTTAGTCAGATCAAATATTTTAACTATTGATATTTTTAGCAAGGGTTGATTTTAGTTGGTTAAATGTCTTTTGTAGGGGTCTCCTCTTATGAATTCCACATTCTTTTTGCTACCATCTATAAAAATTTACTAATCCCAAAATGATTCCAGTTCTTTCTTGTTTTCTAGCACTGATACTGTCAGTATTTTTTTTTTCTATAAGCAAATCATCTGGTAACACTTCATCCTGGAAACTGGATATTCTAGAAACAATATTTCACTGCTGTTGTGTACATATTTTTTTTAATTGATTGTCATTCCTACATTTCTTAATCTGCTCAACTTTACCTCAGTTTTATCTTTTTATTTCTATTTCATTTCTAGTACCTATGCAAATGTCTTCTCAGTAGCACAATATTTTCTACATCATCTCCAATGATATGTTCTATGGTTTTGAAAAATAGCATTTACCATTTTTATCCCATGCAGCTTTCTTGTTCACCACAATAAACCTATCAGCATGTTGACTCAAGAATTCTTTGAAGTGGTTATCTGGTGATAAGCTGTTTTCAAGTCTATCTTTGTAAAGATTTTAATTCTGGCTAACAAATGTGATGCTACTTCCACATTCAGAATTTGGTACAAATCTGAGCAAATTTTATAGGTTACCCCTGCTTTTAATCATAATATATTCAAAAGGTTATCATGAGTCTTTCTCAAAACTACAATTAGATGACTTCCCTCTGTCTTTTCTACAAACATTTTCGTGGTAACTGCACTGACAAGTTTTTTCTTAGTAACTTCGACTACATGAATTCAAGGGTGCTACTAGATTGGCAGCTAGGTCCCACCTATCTACCGTAAAAATTGCTAAATGCAACCATCACTTCTACTCCAATTTTTTTTTTTACTTTCACTTCCCACCTGTGGGACACTTCCATTTACTTGCTTCCCTGATAACTACACTCTTCAATCACCACCTTTTATCTTCTTGAATCCTGTTCATCTTTTGTCCTTTCCTCAATCCACTCTATACTCACAGTCTTTTCTCTCACTTACACTCCCAGTAACCTACCATGTACTAGTGGCATTCCCACTTTGAAGTGAAATCTGCAAGCATCCACCCAGAAGGTAGCCCTTTAGAGAGAGGGGGAGTTTAACCATCTTCAAGAAATACAGTCAGAATATTCTAAGCTACACCAACATAACAGTTTCATTTGAATTTATTTTTCATTGTTCATGAATTTATGACAAGGCTTATGTTGATTTGCCTCATGATCAATGACAAGCTTTAGTGAAGCTAACTTTGATAGCTGATACTATATGCAGAAAGACTGAGATTAAGTCATATTGACAGAATCAATATGTTGACATTCCAAACTACAATAAACAAAAAGTTTAGGAAGAAAACTCCCATCAATAATGGAAAGAGCAATAACAATTACTGGACTTGAGAAATCTCTTTTGCTATAAAAAAAAAAAATTTAAAAAAATGTTTAAGAGAAGAGAAAGATTTCATAAATTTCAGCCAACAGTAGTACTCACTGCTCAGTCAATGGATGTCAAATATTTCCTTAAAAAGAATTGGCTAATATTACTATTACCATCTCTGCTATTTTTGTCGGTGAGTTACTGTTTTGATTTGTGGTTACTCACCTTACAAAACCAGTAAAACAATGCTGAAATTATTACTAGCTTTGGAATTATTTTAGGAGCCAGAATATAACAACACTATAATTAATATACACTTCAAAATATAAAGGATAATCTAATTCAGTACATATGCAAAAATAGAAAAAAAGAGCATTAGACAAGGATATGTATTCTCATTGGACTTATTCAATCCATGCAATTCAGAAAGAATCAAAAGTCCTACCAGGATTCATTATAGATGGTCACAATGTTAACAACAAACACAGAAAGGAAACTACAACTCCTACAGAAAGTATTGAAGGAAAGTGAGAAGGAAGGATTAAGTATTATTAGCAAGAAAACAGTATGTATGGTTGTTAGCGAAAGGAACAGTCCAATATGCAAATTACAAATTGGAGATACCAAAATCAAGCAAGTATAAAAGTTTAAATCTCTGGGAAGTGTTTAAACAGAGGATGGAAAATGCAGCACTGAAACCTGAAAACATTGATTGGGATAGCAAAAGATACATTCCAAACACTAAACAAAACTTTAAAAAACAGAAAAATATTGTTAGAAATAAAGAAAAGAGTACTGAACTGTTATGTAATATCAATACTCCTATATAACAGTTAAAGTTGGACATACTCCTCAAAGATGAAGAAGAGACTTGAAGCAACAGAAGTGTGGTTCTAAAGAATGATGCTGAGAATATCCCTGATTGAACATGTTAACAATGACAAAGAAAGTGGAAAAAAGAGGGACAGTTAATTTTTTTTTTTTACAATGATGTTGTATCTGACAAGGTACAAAGCCACTTGAGATAGATGGTCACAGAGTAAAAGACATAGTTTATGGAAATACATAGGGAAAATAATAATTAACCCTAGACTTGAACCAAATAAGATTGTAATGATCAGAAAAGCATCCTCTAAGAAGTCAGTTCTACAAAGCAGTGGTTCATGGAAAGAAAATGCTCGAGTGGAACTTGCATGACACCAATGAAATACAAAGGGAATGAGGTTGGTTCACTACAATGTGCATGACATGACCAGTCTAAACTGTGAAGGTAAGAACTGGTGGAACTAATGAATGTCGTACGTGTGACCACTTTCCACAGAAATAGAAATAAAGCAGCAAGTGACTTGCAAAGTTTCATCTGTAGGAAAGGGATTTTCAGGTAGAAAATAATTTGCTATTCACAAGGATATGCAAATACTTTTGAACTCTTTTTGAAACTGAAAAAAAAAAAAAAAAAAGTGGTGGCATCTCCTTTCTACATATGGCAGCACTACTTCATTTTAGGCTTGATCTGGCTCTTGTAAAAGGTAGAGGATAGCAGGAAGAGTTAGGTACTTACTGAAGTGGTACAGAGAACTGACCATTTTTCTAGCCTCTCTAGTAATGGATCATATGTAAGAGTTCTACTTGATGTTTGGGTTGAGTCCTGATAGGTGCTTAAAGCATGGGGCCTCCCTGAGAGAACATCCATTCATTGCAATTGGTGAAAATTCAGGGTCATTTTGCTGATGATTGAATATCACTAGTTTGGTTTCAAGGCATTGAATGTAAATGGTTAATACAATTACCCCAACCCTCACTAAGCTCTTAGAGCCCAATCAAAGAAGAGATCAGCTGCCAGGCTCTGGTTGTTTAGAGTTATAGAGTTGCACACTTATAAGCTGTTGTATCATCATTATAGCTAGTCACAAATGATTCTAATATATTCTTAGGTAGATCATTTATGTAAAGTAGAAAGAGGCAAACATTGGGAAGACAATTGGCTTCATTGCTTGGGCCTTGAAAGACTGGTTTTAATGACTACCTTCAGGAACTACTTGTTAGGAAGGACAATAACTGAGAAAACACTTCCAGTGATTTCATAGCTATATTTAATAAGATCGTCCTAGAGATGTATTTGTTGTCTTATGCTTCACTGATTCTGAGTAAAGACAGTTAGGATATCAGTAGCAGACCAAACCAATAGAAATCTAAACTACACAATGAACTAAGCCAACCAAAAATGCATAAAGAGACAGTTGAAATTTCTAAAGCACTTAAAAAGGGTTTGGAAAACTTCATACTGGCAGGATATATATTAAAGGCAAGAAGGACATATGTTATGCACTATTTTCTTAATCTTGTGTAAATGAATGGTAGAACAGGGTTTAGGAGAGATTGCAAAAAGACAAAATTTACTAAGAGCTATAAAAAAACAGGAAATTGTGATGAGCCATGAGATATGGTACATAGAAGTTGAAGAATGGATAATCTAATTATTAAGCCTTTATTGAAAATCTTGCATTATCTGTTGCAGCTGTTTTATCTAATTTTACAAACAAACAAAAAATCCAACTGATTGAGCAGTTCTATTTTTCATGCCAATAATTGTTATATTATCCATTACCTAAAGAATAAAAAAAATACAATCCACACCAAAAAAAAAAATAGGATAAGATATCTATATAATATTTACCATGATACAAAAGATTGCTTATATGATTTTCACAAAGAAAGATTGACAAAGTGCATACTTACTTTAGGTGACTCAAGATGAGATCCATCATTTAATGGTATGTCAATTAGCTGACCCACACTTGGAGAAGGAGGAGCCTGGCTGGTACCACCATCACTTGAGTTATTGTTACTGTTGGAATTCGTGTTGTCTGTAGCAGTAACATCATCTGTTGTGTTTGCAGTTGAATTCTAAAATAGATTAAAAATTAACCAATCAGCAAATTTATCTTCAATAAATTCTTAATTGTGCAATGGTTAGCATGTTGCTTTATCGTTTCATTGATCATTCACTAAATTTGTATGTAAAGTTTTGGCTTGAATATTTTAATGAAATATCATATTCTTAGAATTTACCTCTTTAGTGATAGAATTTAAATAACTGAAGGCTGTAAATAAATTTATCTGATAATACATAATTGTTTCAAAAGATAATTTCAGAAAAGACTATGGTTCTTTGTTTTAAAATATAATTTCATTTTATGGTTATATCTTGAAAAGATGTAACTATAAGTTCTATGGCAACAGTTTCTTCTATTGCACTTCTTACTTGTTAAAATCTTCCAGTTTGTTTCCCTGTCAACATTGATCTTCAAAAAATGTAACTGCAATGTCAATCGATATCTTCTCTTCTTAATTCTTGTTCTTTTATTGTCTTATCTCTGTAATAGTATATTTTCTCATATTCTCTCACACTCAGTAACCACTTGTGTCTCAGTGGCTTTATTAATGAACTGATTTAGAAAAAAAAATTAAAAAAAACACTATATGATTCAAATATTTATTGGTCATTAATCCTTATCTTCCTTATTTGAGATAATGAGATATTTCTTTGTTATAGTAACATGAGGCATTATTCTATGTAAAACAAATGTACCTACTGCCAACAACATTTGTAGGGGAGATCAGGCTGCTAATACACTACATTTATTTTATGTTGGCTTTCTCCGGATATTTTTATTTTTAATGATTTAAAAAGCAATTTTTTTTTCTGACATGCAACAGTATAACTACTAAAAATGCTAAATTACTTATATATGAAATGTAATAAATGCAACTGCAAAATTACTGAAATATTGTCATTGTTTAATGATGGTATAGGTTAACTAGTTTTTTTATTAATTTTTAGTTTTAACTTCTACTTACAAACTGTCTATAATAGAAAAAAATGTACATGGTTATTAAAATCATATCTCAACAGTAGCAGTAATTCCTATTTGGTTACAAAGTATTCTCATTCAACTGCAGTTAACTATAGACCCTGTATAGTATAGGGTTACAACTTCACCATACTAGATGTTGCTGGTTCAAATGCATTTAATATTGCTGTCACATCTGATCTGGTACTTATGCTATTTATCTAGTGATGCTTGTTAAAATACAAAGCAAAATATGCAATGTTAACTGTCCTGATCAGGCATCTCAACTTCAGTCCCTTTTTCACCGCTGTAACATTAGCTTCCATGTGCCTTTTGTATAAATATTTTCATGGTAACTGTTTTGATGAGCTTTCTTCTTTGGTACTTAGATTTTATAAATTTCATCATACTACTATATTAACAGCAAGGTTACATCATCTTAAAGTTAAAATGGCTAGATGTAACAAAGTCTATGCTAACAGTTTCTCCTCTTGCTAGTAAAACTCTTCTGGCTTCCTATTTTCCAGTCAACTTTGAAGTTCAAATATTTTTCTGTTTTCTTAATTCCTGTTCTTTTATAGTTTTCTCTCCTTAGTAATGTTTTCTTTTTTGCCTATTCTCTCACATGCAATAACCCTTTGCATCTTAGTGGTTTAATTACCTTTTCTTGGAGTTAAAAAAAAAAAAAAAAAAAAAAACGGTCCTAAAATAGAAACTGAAGGATTTCATAATAACCTACAGTTTTAAAGATTCCCATTTATTCATTAAATTAACATAACTATAGCTGCTATCTTATAAGAAACAATTTTTTTTTAAATCAATTTTCCATTCAAAATTGAACTGGTACATGAAATGTAAAATAGGTCACTAATCATAGAAATCTTGTCTCAAAATACTATAAATACAATCTTGATAAAATAGTTACATAGTTAAATAGTTCATTTTTTTTTTCCTTTTACACCATTAAACAATTTTCACCACATTAAAGATTCAATTAAATGTGAAGAAATAGAGTTCCTTTTATGGAAAGCTAATTGTTTAAAGACGCTAGAAAACACAAAATATAAAAATTTAACACTAAATACTGCCAATCACTAACAAAAATTAAATATCAACATAGATATGGATACAGGCAATAGCAGAAGGTGGTATGATTTTGATACATATTTGCAGATATATCAAAAAAATGTATGTGACCATAACATATCCCAAGCAAAACTTCTTAACTTTAAGTTCATGAATTTATCTATTTCTCTAAAAATTGAAAATAGCCATTGTTTAACCAAATGTGGATAATTAAATAGATTTAAAAAACAAAAAAACAAAACAATTATGCTACATGTTGAAAACCCTTCTATATTATCAATTTCCTTTTTGGTGGCAATGATAAAATAAGCTTTCTAATAAGAAGAAGAAAGTATGGAGGTAAAGGATAAGTGAGTATTGAAGAAGTTGTCATTGGCCGGGAATAGAGAATTATGTTAAGATTTCTTGTGAACCGATTCTGACATCTACACATTGAGTGGCTGGGGATTTGAAAGCATGAAATGTTATGTCAGTGCAAAGAAGTAGCATAAGGAGAAGCAGTATGACAAGTTAAAAGAAAAGACGCTTCATGGTCAGTTTTTTTAGTAGACAGAGACAATTGCTTAACCTAAAAGGTAGCTTAGGATGAAAAAGATAATTTTTTAAAGAGAGAAACACTTATATTTGCAGTACAGAAGCAGGCCATCAAAATTAATGCAATCAAGGTCAGGAGAGAGATCACAAAAAGAAAGCAAATGCAGGATTCATGAGCAAGTTGAGAATTAACTACATACTCATTGAATGTCCCAAGTTGGCACAAAACGAGTATAAACAATGGAAAGACTGGATTGATAAGAGAATTTATTAGGAAGTATGGTATAAGTTTGGCTTCAATATAAAAGAGAAGTGGTATGAACAGCAGCCACTAGTAGAAAATGATAGTCACAAGATATGATTAGATTTCTCAATGAAGACAGATCATGTCACTGAAGCATGAAGAGACAACCTTATTGTTGTAAATAAGGAGAATAGTGTCAAATTGACTTTGTGTGATACAAGAATGGACTCAAAAAAAAAAAAAAAAAAAAAAAAAAAAAAAAAAACCTGAAAAGATAGAAAAATTCCAAAGTCTGGCAAAAAGGGAAACTGAAGACGCTATGGATTTGTTATAACTTGCTTCTAGCAGTAATGTTATATCTCACTTAGGCTACTGACCATGACATCTTTAATTTTTTTTTTTTTTTATACCTACAAGTTTCAGGCCATTTCATAACTATCCACTATCACAAGATAATGTGATCTGTTTAATGGATTTGTGAAATACATATGCTGTCTTAACCACAGAGTATCTGTCTTTGGACAAGGTCATAATTTCATCGGAGGTAATCTTGCTACCAGAGCACAACCTCTGCAGGCTTTTACTAATTTTTCAATGTCTTGATCCATTTTGGTCCAGTATATATAGTTTCTCAGAGAGATTTCATCCTTGAAATTCCTGGATGTCTACTATGAAATTTATTTAACTTTTACAATATGATAGGTATTACTACTATTTGTGCAAACATCAGCAATTAAACATTCAATTCTAGACCGTGTTCTAAAAATCATTATTTTCTTTTATTTATATTTTGTTTTTTATTTATTTTCAAAATAAACATCTTGTTCTGCTTTTACTTTTATTTCTTCCAGAATAACTATTAGTTTGTGTCTCAGATTTAGGATTCTCTGATATTCACAAAATATTTCTTGTAGTGTTAGTTTTTGTTGTGTTCAAGTTTCGTTAGAATTATAGCACATATTTCTGCATCTTTTTTTGCCGTTAACTCTTGAATGAGCATTAACTGTTTAAATATATCAGGAGTCAGTTTGTTTAATCTTTCATAATC
This sequence comes from Ascarosepion bandense, assembly GCA_037127315.1. NCBI lineage: Eukaryota > Metazoa > Mollusca > Cephalopoda > Sepiida > Sepiidae > Ascarosepion > Ascarosepion bandense. The sequence continues at coordinate 1,172,222 of JBBBDQ010000635.1, forward strand.
CTTGTTAACTATTCCAACATATATAACAAAATCTTTGTGTTTTTCATCAGGTTCAGGCACTTCCAATGAGTATTGAATAGCAAACTCTTCTTACTAAAAATTTTATAATTACTGTTTCTTCAAAGCAAATTTTTCCTGTTTTTTTTATAGTTCAAAATTACAGTATTTTTTTATGTTCTACCAGTGCTAACTTTCTCAATAAAAGTTTGTTTTTGTTCTTGTCTTCCCAGTCACTACATTCTTCTGAAAATTTGTTCATATCTTCTAAAATAAGGTAATTCCATCATCTGAATTTTCTGTAAATTCGGCTATGTCATTTGTCACTGCATTGAGAGTAAAAGAATTTGGGGAATTTTCTATTTTCTTCCATATTATTACAATCAAATTTTTTTGTTCTTGAGTTTCAACAACTGTATTTTTACCACTTGAGCTCACTTGTAGCAGTTATAATATTATATCCAACTTAGGCTACTCACCATCACATCATTATTCTTCTTGACTGACTCCAATGGGTTTCCTTGACTTACTTGAAATTTCTTTATTTAAGGCATCTTGCTTAGTTTATTTGTGTTACCAGGAGGTGTCTTATTTACTTCACAATAGGATCATAAAACTCATTCCTGTAGTAATAGGAGTGTTTGGAAAACTACCTAGAAAACTTAGGGAGAATTCAAATTGAAACCTAAGATTGTAAAATTCCAGAAAACTATCGTCATTTACTCTGAAAGGAATCGCTGAAAAGTTCTTGAGTAGTGAAGAGTCTTTAATAGCACACCTCAAAAACAATTTTCATTCACTACATCAATGTGTGACACCAACATAATAATAAATGGTATTGTTTTTAATAAACAAATGTCAATTGTGTAACAGATGTATATGAAGAGAAAACAAGACAACCAAATCTCTTGTATGCTTTATATTTGTTTCAATTTTCAATTATTTTCATTCTGACAAAAGTTAATTTATCAGATCATAGAAACGCAAATTAGTTTAGTAAAAACAAGTTTTATTGCTATGCTTATTTTTATGCATGATTTTGGTAAGAATTTGTAATATACATCTACATGACTATTCAGAATGCCTAAACTTCAAATATTCTATTATTCATAGAGGAAAAATGTTCAATATCTGAGATTAACCTTTGTAACTATAAACAGTGTGATCATAGGACTCAACACTGCATGATGTCATTTTTATTCCTCAAGCTTCTATATCCCACGCTCTCATATATACAAAGTCTTATTAAAAATTAAAAAATACTACAATTAAAATTTTTCTTGCATTTGTACAAGTCTTTTCTGGAGATAAAGTGTATAAAAACTGTCCAAATATTCTATATATCTAAGCATTTTCAGATATTCTATAAGCCATTATCAAGGATTTTTGTAAAAATTTTAACTGAATATGCAATTTTTATATATGTATCTATAGTAATAGGAATTTTTTTTTTTAAACATGGTCAGTATGAGAGTTCATACTCTTGTTCATTATTCTTTAATGAAGTAAACATGAAATCAACAAGTTAATAATGGTTTTCTAAACTGCCTCATAGATAACTAAATTAGATTATTTATTTATAAAGCAAACAGCAGCAATACTGAACATACAGACAGAAACAACATCAACATTTTCTATAAAAATCAAATACATGTTTATTTTAAGCAGGAGAAATTTGTCTAAAGAAACATTAGGAAATATATAACACCAGTCAACCAGAACAAGAAAATTAAGTTATGAAAAATTCAAAAATTGCATTATCAGCACTAACAACTCACCTGCAAGATTCAAATTGGATATCATCAATATTATTTATGTATTTACATACCCCCCACCCAAGGAACTGTGTTCCACATCAAAACAAATCTATCTAAACTTATTTATAAATGGAATTTTGTCTCTGTGTGTATGTTACCTATAGACTCCGAAACGGCTGAACCGATTTTCTTGAAAATTTACACAGTTGTACTATAAGCGTCTGCGAGTGTTCTTAGCTAGGTTTTGTGTCGAGGTACCCCCGATAAATATTGAGAATCGATAATCGAAAAAATCAGGTTATAGAAAGAGTGGTCCGATTTTAATCAAATTTGATATACTCAGACAAAGACATAAGAAACGATATTCAGAAGTTTCAAAGTTGCAGTTCTTAAAATAGTGCAGAAAATCAATTATATATATATATATATATATATATATAAAAGGCAAGATGTTTGCGTGCGTGTGTCTGTTTATCTGCCTATATGTATGTTTTTTTTTTCAGCCCTTTTATTTTAGTTTTTGCTTTGGGTTTGGCTCTAAGTAGGTATAATTGTAGTTCTTAGTCTCAGTCATGATACCATTTACTCAGAGGACTTATTTAACCTTCAAAATTCAGTTTACGACGAAAAAAACTTATTTGATATCAATACCAGGAAATCAAAATTTGACTTACATCCATTCATTTTTCTTTCAGTCTACGGTTTCGCTTTAACTGGAAACAACTATTGCTTTTTAATCTTTCGTGTTAACGTCCAAAGAGTCTGAGCTCCAGGACCATGGATTAGTCTTAAAGCTTTCATTACACCCAAGCAACGCCAGGCTATACTGCTAGTTCGTGAATAACTACACTGGCCATACCCCAATATGCCTATCAAGGAGACTTATTTTACATTTTTCTAATCAGATCAAGTAGGACCCATTTAAACAGACATGGAAGCCTACCAAAAGCCATCGGCAACATACTAGTGGAAAATACAACTACAATACTCCCATCCACATATAAAAATACAGATAAAAGTAATGAAAGTATTAATAATAAAAAAGAAAAGCCAACACTCAAAATCAACTTAGTACAGCTACAATATAATGATCATTTGGAAAAAACAAAAAACATTTCCATTACTATAGATACACATTTATATATAAAAAAAAAAAAAAAAAACCATAGATAATAGCTAGTAGAATAGAGGAAACATTCAGAGATGACAATATTTCATGCTAAATGCATGAAATACTATCACATCTGGGTGTTGACTTTAATGTCTACTTTTATGTTTACATACACTATCCCCAATATTGAGCACTTTTTAACCCATAAATATAGCATACCTTGAAACTATATTTTAACGATTATGCATATATATATATACATATATATATATATATATATGTGTGTGTTATTGATTGGCGTATAGATTCATGGTTAGAGTATTAATCTTGTAATTACAGTCATCATTTAAGAGATATTTAAAAACAAATAAAATTATGAATTAATGCACTTTTGGTCCTCTAACTCTTGTAGATTGTTGGTTATGAATTTAAATACAAAAATCTGTATTACAAACATGGAGACATTTACATATAGACATCTGCACCAGTGACACAATTGTTTAGAAAAAAATAATAATACAAGAATAATTGCACATAATATCATTTGGCATGCAAAATAAACAGTTTAGAGTGAATCATTGAAACAGCACATCAGGACAGTGAAATTAAGTACAAGAACCAAAAAATCAATATAAATGAATATTAGCAGCAAAATTTAACTAAAAAAGACAGCTGTTGTAAATATGGTACAAGGTTCATTTTGTTTTTAATTAGGTGGATTTGCTGAATAAGCAGTGAGAGACAATATTTCATCAAGTAATCCATAACAAAACAAAACCAATATTTTAATTTTTAAAAAATATTTTTAAAAATTAAAATATTGAGGTAAATTAAGTTTAACACTTATTGTTTCATGCATATTGTGTTAAGGCAATTACTTTCCATTTGCTATTCAAAACATCATATTAACATGGAACAGGTATCTACACATTCCTTAGCCTTTTTCAAATAATCTATACTCTCATTTCTATCTGCAAAGTTATTTTCATAATGTGTTTACTTTCATTATCAGTTTTCATAACTAAATTACTGAAGCATGAAAACTTGATGGTTATTATAATTTATAGTCAATATTCAATAATAATAATGGTCGATTGACTACATACAGCATTACTAAATGTTTAGTGAAAACTAAAATTCAATAAAATCATCTGTTAAATGTAATTACAAACTAAATATTTCATTGATTATCTAAAATTATAAGTAGAAAATAATCAATATGAAAACTAAAATAATCTTGCTCAGTATTTATCAGATTAATTGTATTAAATCACCTTTTAACTGAAAGAAAATAGCATAGTTACCTGTAATAAAATTAAAATATCTAAAGTAGGTTTTTAATATCAATTTTTGTTATCCAAAATTAACTTTAATTACACCAAAATTGATGTTTACTTACAAAAGGTTTGAACTTTATAATTAAAAATATTTAAAATGAAGTAGCTCTTAATAATAGACATTAACTTGTAAGTTTCTTATGAAGCAGTTGCAATGTGAATAATCAAAAATAATCAAACTTTATTACTCACAATAGCAAAACTTTCTATTCCCAATATTAGATACTATCATATGATGGCTAACATTTTAGTAGTGTGCTTATAAAATTGAAATTTCATGGGGAGAAAAAAAAGTTTGTTTATTCCTCAAATCAAGTCACAAAAAGGATTTTTTTTTTCTCATCAACAGAAACATGTAAGGTTAAAAAATAATTCCCTATTAATAGATTAAGTAAAAAGAGAAATTGGATGAGGAGAGAGAGAGGAGAATTTGTGTTTCTTTATCCATGTGTACAGAAAGTAGAATCAGTGATACAAGTCCAAATTCTGATCTAATCTGTTGTATTCACTTTCACATTAATCTCTTTGAAAAGGCACAAATCTTATCTCCACCAGCTATGGGTTAAATAACAGGGTAAACTCAGTTCTCTTGGATAGCAAACAGTCTAAGGGAAAAACTATGAAACCCAAACCATGGAGAAAAAAAATGGGAAAACACTCCACTATCTTTCTCCAAGAACCCATGGCAATTCACAGAAAATAAAGAAAAAAAAAAATTTGTAAAAAGCTATGATTGCTTATGTCCTGAGCTGCTGTTTTTTTGGTTTTTTTTTTTAGGGAGAGGTGGGTCTATAAAACCTATTAAACATATTTTGAAATGAGAATACCCGTATTACTTTAAATCTAAGTGCAGAAATATTAAACAATTTTTTCTCCATTTTTAACTATTTCTTCAGCAGTCATACAATTTTGATGGCTTAAATCATACCTATACTTAATTTTAATAATGGCTAGTATAAAACAAAGTATGCCAACAATAGCCTAGTGAATTAAAGCAGTAATTTGAGAATTTGGAGACACAGTAATTTAAAAAAAAAAAAAAAAAAAGAAGCCCAGTTGATAAAAAGAGTTAGTTGGATCCAGTGACTTGGCCCAAAGAGTTGTCAATTCAATACCTAACTACAGCAGTGACTCATGGAACGAGAATAATCTACCCAAATGATCAAAGTAAAGGGTTCAGTCCAAAATTCCAATCACCTGAAGAAGCATACAACAGCCAAAATGTTATGAATATGGCAACAAATATGAGGACAATAGTTTGAACAATGTAAATAATGTCTAAAATTATAATACAAAGTAAAATAGTTTTCTTTTTTGAATGATGGCTAACAGATTATATATCTTTTATTTAAGAAACGAGCAGAAAAATGCATGTTGGATCTTTTTTTTTTAAATTAATTCTATTCATATTTTAGCAATGTTTTAAAATAAGAAATTTTCTTCAGCCAAGAATGACTAAGTATATTGCGTTTTTTTTTTATTACAAAATAGAAATTAGTAAAAAAGTAACTTCAAGAGAAACTAAAACAAACCTTAGACTTTATTCTTAATATTTGTCAGTGATACATTAGAATTGGTTTGATATGGAGAAGAATGGGAAGCATAAAGACTTATGCCTTGTTAAAATATTTAACAACAAAAAAAAAAAAAAAAGAAAAAGAAAATGAAGTGATAATATCAAATATTATATTCCAGAATTGTTGGCGTTTTACAAATTTAGAAAAAAATTTTATGTAATTGAAATAGACTAAACAATGCAAGTATTTTATGACTAACTACCCGATATATTGCCTCCTATCTATATAAATAAAACTGAAGATACGTGTCAGTATGTGTATCCATACTGATTCCTATCAACATACACTTCCACATTTTTTATCCAATTTGTTTTAAAACTTACACACACCCCTTGCAAATTTATAATATTACACAACAAAGAAAAAATTGCACATGGCTCTTCAGTTTCATCTTTGTTTTAATTTCTTATTTTCAAATATTTCTTTGTTAAAAGAAAGATTCAACACAGTAACTTTTACATGGAGAAAAACTCTCTCAAAAAATACAAGAGTTATCTCCTGTAACCATGTCCTTAAACAAGTCTCAGGAACAAACCCTTTCAGCAGCAGGGCTCCAGTTGATCGAAGCTTGCTTCTCACACAGAAAATTATATGTGGGCTGCTCAATGGCAGGAAGCAAAACCTGTCTTTTTGCATACACTCCAGAAGGAAAGACAAAGAATATTGTACACTATGAAGTTTTGCGACCAAACAACCAGCTGCTTCTGTCCGACTAACAGAAGGTATGTTTTTATTAGCACTGCATATTAATATGCCAGTTAACAAAAAGTTTACCTCAACTCTACGAAAATTTCTTACAGGACATAACATAGGGGATACACTGAAAGCAGAGTAGGTTAGAAGTCACTAAGTGTGCTGCCCTCCATTTTGCTGTAAGTGATTTTGACAGATCCAAGTTTGACTAAAAGGCGAATTCCAACAACCCAATAACCCTTGCCACACAACATACCCCTTTTTCAGGCCATGAAGCAGGGATTTTCACTGGAGCAAGCAAGTCATTGGGTATACTGCCATCCATTTTACTGTAAGTGATTTCAACACCTCCAAACTTGACCAAAACCCCACCTCCAACAGTGCCATCACCATTGTTGTACAACATACTCCTTCTTAGGCCATGAAGCAGGAGTTTATGGAACCAAGCAAGAGTTGTGCCTTACCAAGTGTGTTGCCATCCATTTTTCAGTTCTGCAGATATTTATAAACAGTTAAGAAAAGTTATGCTCAATTTAAAAGCCTACAGATAATGCATATTGTACATCTTCAAATAAAGCATTTGCTTCTTAAAACACTGCACCAGCTTCGTCACTTAATTTAAATGAAATAACTTTTCCGAGGCATTAGATTATTTAAAAATCATTTTTGTACACACCAACCAATCCAGGCTGTTGAATAGTTAACACGTCCACTTAATTCCTCCTACCCTGTTGGTGCCAAGTGGACATTCATTTCGTGCAGCTAACTAAGAAACAAACTTCCAACATTTACCAAGCCCCATTTTATCCTACTGCGTCAGCTGAAGTTGCACCTATCAGTGCCACAAATAGGCACTGCCAACTATCTCCTGTCTGCATAATGGTACATTTTCCTTTACAAAAACCAACAGTTAAATTGCCCTTGGGAATTCTTATTCTTCCTATCCCATGCAAAGCTGGGTACTTACTGCTAGTTTATACTAAATTCACAGACAAAACATTAAGCAGAAAGAGATATGTGAATATTTCATCAAAAGTTCTATTTGAAAGCATGTTAAATGAAGAGTATAAGATTTCTAACTTAACTATAAATGTGTAAAAGTTAAATTTTGTAGATAAATATTTGTTTTAAATCTTGGTTAAAGTCTAACTTTGAATAATTAAATTAATAATTGGTATCCATTCAATAGAGATGTCATTAATTTCCATTTACAAGTTTTATTTTGTATGAAATAGATTAACATTGTTCTAATGTGTCCTATAATTTATTCATTTTACCAAATCTTAATTTATAATTCACATTTTTAAAGTTTTTATACACAAACACTTCACTAGTGTTTAAAAGAAACAAAAAAGACATTTCAATCTTTTTTAAGGTAAGAAAATTGTTGCATTTTAATATATAAAATTTAAAAAGCATATAATTTTTATTTATTATTAATATTCAATGATTTTTTTTATTTTCTATTTATAAGATGAATGATGACTTTAAAAGAATGTTTTTTATTGTTGTTAAACAGGATATAAAGTAGAAAAATATTTCACTGCAACTAATTCAAGAAAAGAAAAGTCTACTCAACTGCTTTATATAAAGAAAGGCGTTTCTAATATTTTGAAGTAAAAAAAATGTAATGTAGAGAGAACAGCTATAAATTTAAGTCTTCCAAAATAAATTGTGAAAGAAGAAATGCTATGACAAAGAATTACTTAAATTCTTAGATATTTTCATAGTTATACTTTATGGTTTAAGTAAAATTTGAGGAAGACAAAGAAAACATTGTCTCAAGTCAAGTGATTTGAAGAAAAAAAATAAGAGCAGTCACAATTAGGCTGTGTGTTGGAGGGTATATGGTAGGTACAGAAAAATGCTATCTATTTTTATACATAAAAAAACTGGGTTTACTACTTAGAAATAGCCTAGGTCAGCATGAAAATAACAGAGTAGTACTCTAAAGGTCTGATCTCAAGTTTAATAATAACCACAAACCTACATACTGGACTTACTTTTATGCAGTTTTTTTTTTTTTCAGAATAAAGGCGGCCATAGCTCTTCACAACTTCTGTTTTTTTACTAAGCAACTACCTATTTACAATCCCACTGTTTTCGCCTACCTGGGTTTATCGAAAACAAATTAAAAATAGCAAATGATTAGAGGTTGAGGTATTGAAATCCAGGGAAAAATATATTTTTAGAATTTCAACACTACAAAAAATTTGAATAACGCAGAACTGTCCCTCGCCAACACTTTTACAAATTGTTTATAAACTGAAACAGCAAATAAACAATACAACTATCATTTACTGTTTCTTCAGAGAGAAAAACTAAGACAAAAAAAATTAGTTGCGAGACTTGTAAATTAAAGTAAAGATGTGTCTCAGTTGCAGCGATGTGGCATTGTGGACTGGAAAATTATTATTTTACTACTGTAAGTGTACTGTACTATGTGCGTTTTTTGTTATCCGTCATTAAATTAAAAAGTTGTAAAAAATCTGGTTTAAGAGATTTTAATTTTTAAGCAATGGCTGGATAGGGTAAAAAAAAAAAGTGAATTAATTTTAGCCTGTTTGTTTCTTTAGCAATACATCATCCCACTTCGTTGCTACAAGGTAAGGGCCTTTTTTTTTTTTAGTTCGAGACGGAGAAGAGAGCAACAATTGTTATTTAGTACCCTCGAAACAGGTCTGAGCTAATAATGCAATGGGGAGGCACTGCCTGGAACCAGACTTATTGATTCTTGAGCCCGAATGACGTTGACACATTTCAAGAATTTTTTTTTTCAAATATTTATCATCATCCTGCCAAAGAAATCTCATTGTAATTTTTTTTTCTTTTTTTTTTAACTTCTTTAGAAACGAAAAGATTTTCTAGAAAGATTTTTTTCCAAGATCGGACAAAAAAAAAAAAAAAAGCAAAGGTCAGAGGAATTTAAAAGCAGAAAAATGAAGCAATTAGTAGTGATTGACTCAATAATATCGAGGGAATCTTCTTTTTTATACTTCATATCATTTAAGTACAAACAATTAACGTTAGAATCTGTGGTACCTGCGAGGGGGAAAATAAATCTTCCATGGTTCAAGGATCAAACTTCGAACAGTTAAAGTTTGATGTTCCAATTTAACTGAAAATGTTGATTAGGGTTAAAATAAAATTTCTTATATGACCAGGTATGACGCGTGTTCCCTGTTTGAAAAATGGTTACTAAGATTTTTTTATGTTTTCGAGTGGAGGTAAATCCAAGTTCGAATTTGAGATTAACGGAGGACGTGTGTATACGCCTAAATTACGTGTGATTGCAGGTAATGTGGTTTACTTTGAATTCATACCATGGGGAGGAGGGGCGGCTTTCAGAAAACACCAAACCAAAATATTGGTAATCGATATTATTTTCCAGTGTAGCTTGTAAATTTTACAATATCCACAACATGTCTATTTTATTTTTAGAAATACAGCAGATCAGAGTATTTTGCTAACTGGAGTGGAAATAAGTGTTACTGTTAAATTATTTTTTTAACTTTATAAAGCTAAAAATAAGATTCAAGAAAGCATTTTTTAAAATTCAGTTCAAAACTTAGGTATCGAAAATAAGTTGATGTACCTAGATTTAACTCAATTTTTTTTAATAATGTTCGTTTTTAAAAGCATATGATGAGTGGATGATCTAGTGGAGTAACTGGACTGGACTGTAAGCTTACTTTGGCAATTGCAGACTATAATCCAGGCCATCAGAATGGAGATTAAACCGGCTGTTTAAAGAAAAAAATAATAATTGTTAAATTAAATTTCTTAATCTAACTTTTAGTTGGTCGCTTTTCATACCCCAAGAAAAGCTTATTCAACAAAGTTCATTTCATTTAGGTGATTTAATCACGTGTATCTACGAAAGTGGATTTTTAGTTCATAGTCCATACTCCATCATAGTCTAAAAATCATTTAGGAACTTTGAAATTTTCACTTAAATGTTCAATCCATATTATCAAACTATTTTGAAGTATATTGACAAGAAAAGAGTAAAAATGAGAGAGAAATATATTTTTTTAATCAATAAGTTACGGACTTGTTGATACAGAAGGTTTAAAAGTTTGTTATTCTAATTAATTTAATCCGATTATGAATTAATTTAAAAGTGTTATTATTTTCTTAATTTCGTAAATTAAATTACTTTTTCGAGTTTTCCTCATGAACAGACTTGCCTGCGAGAAGGTAAATTATCGACCGACCGGTCCCTGTCAGATGGGCATGCCACCAAATTGTTTTTTTTTTTTTTTTTTTTTGGTACTACTACCAGGGAGCAGGTACGAAGGAATGAGTTTCTCTCAAGTGCTTATAATATATATATATATACTCACTGTCAACCATTCTGAAATAAGGCAGAATTCAGTGAGAATCGGATTCATGCCTTTCCCAAGTGAAACGCATAGCGATCATTTTCACAACCTAAATTTTCCTGAAACGAACTATAATCATTATGTCATTAATGATTAAAAATAAATAAAAATTAATGACATTAATGTCATTAATTTTTAAACACCTCAACAAAGTCAAATTCGTCTTAGGCGTGTGCCCACGAAACAAACACCTAATTTATTTTTCATGATTTATTAATTCTAACTCTAACTCTTTCAAACAATGCAAATCTCATTATTACTTAAAGTTAAAAATGATTTTTAAAAAAAAGGAAAATGTACGTTTTGTAGCAAATAGATAAGTTTTTACAAACTTTATTAAATAAGTTTCAAAATAGCTTCAATTTTAAAAACAAAAGACAATTATGAAATCGAAAAACAACAGGTGTTCATTATTTTTTTTCTAACAAAACGACCGAAATTCTTATTCTAGTTTTTTTTTGTTTTCCCTTTAATTATCTGTAATATTCAATCTTAAAAACTAGAAAATCCAGGGGAAAAAATCTAATTTTGAACAGAAAATACTGACCAAAATTAATAAAATACTTCGTTATTTTTACCTAGAAAGACATGTGTTTAAAAACTTGTTTATGAAGAGACAGGACTGAAAAAAAGTAAAAGTGGTTTTACTTCGTACGGCTCAGAATGATATTTAATTTAATTTTCTTAAAAAAGGGTAGCATTAGATTAAAAATTAAAGTAAAAATGCCGTGGTTAAGAGACAGTGTATGAAATTGCAAATATTTTTTTTATTAGTAACAGCTGGAAAAGGTAAAAAAATGGAAGGTGCAGACGACAGGGAAATTATTATTACTTCAGGACGACATGAGCAATTTAAAACTTGGTATATATCAAAAACAATTGTAGAACTAGAGGATTTTTTAAGTAAATCTAAAAATCCATCTCACATCTATAATGCCACACATATAATATAATTCATAAAGCTTTAATCATGAAAAGATTCAATAAAATAACAACACACCCAAATGAACATAACAGTGTGCAAAAAGAAAAAATATACCGTAAAAACTTACAATTTCAGTGTCGGAAGAAGCAGTGACTCGCATCTGAGGCTGGGTCACGCCTTGTTCGATTTTTTTAATAAGTTTTCGGAACATATTTACTCCTTTTTATCTTCTAATGCAAGTTCAAAATATTTGTCTCTTCATTATTTTGTCGATTAAGTAGAAACATTTTCATTTATTTTTCTCGGCTGATTTCTTCATCCGCCATCCTGACACGTCAAATACGCATGCGCACAACGCCGGAAGTATATTCTCCAAACCGGACAATGATGGCCGCTCCAGGTGTCGTTTGCCGAATGCAAATTGAGTAGTTTCGCTTTAAACGAATTTTTACCTTTCTGATCCCTAATATACTACATTTTTTGAGATTTACATTTGTAAGTTCTGTTTTTTAATCTGCCTATTCTGAAATGTTTCACTTCCATTTTTTTTTCTTTCATGTTTTTGCTTTTTGAACTCGTGTTTTTTTGTTCCACTGTTGCTAGTTGACTTTTTCTTTTAAACTTAATAAAGATTATTAATTTCTTTATTTAATTAAGAAAACCAACTGTATGACGTTTATTCTCCTTACTTGAAAAATCCTGTTAATGCTATGCTGTTTTTCGCTCGCATATTAAATTATATAGGTTTGTTAAAAATAAAATTAATGAAGAAACTTGCAAAAAAAAAAAAGTTTCCTTTTATTTTTATTTACAATGCATTTTTCATTATTTTTTCCTTGCAAATTTTATTTGAGTCATTGGAATTTTTATAAGCTCACAGAACAATATAGATATCTTCTGAGAACATTTTTTTTTATTTTTAAAAACCAAAAAAAGATTTTATTTTTAATAATTCATAAGTAAGAAAAAGAAACTAAAAAAAGTATTTTTATCTTTATCTACTATTGGTATTGTTGGTTAATAACTTTTTTAGTTTAAATAAATTGATTTTATCTTCTCTGAAGAATGTTCATTCCAAAATTTTATAAAGAAAACGTTTTTTTTTGTGTTTGTTTGTTTGTTTTTCCTGTTTTTGAAAACGAAAAAAGTAGAAATATTGTACATTGTACATCTATTTTTCTTGTCAACCCGTGATCAGTGTGTGGTGGAGTGTCTGCCAGATAGACGGCTTTTTTTTTTGGTTTTTTTAGTTGGAATAATTCTCTAAAGAAATAATTTTTTGACTAAGAAATTCAATAAAAATCGTTAGTTAAACAAAACTGAAGAAGAAACTGTAGGAAATAAAGCTAGAGGAAGAAAACTTAAAAGAAACTTAAGAAATACATAAATCAAGGAAATATATAGAGACCCAGGTTGCAACAAAAAGGTAAGCAATGAAAGGATTTTAGTGACTCGGAATAAGAAATTAGAAAGCCAAGTTTTAATTCCAGTCAAGTTCATTTAAATTCACTTTTATGCAAATACCCTTAAGAAAGGTATGAATCCATCTCTTCTCCATTCAGCTAGGAGTTAAATAGTAGGACAGGCTGGACTCTTGATGGAACAGATTAAGAGAAAACCAGTTGCGTATAAAGCTTGCTACCCCACCTCATGAAAGCTTACTTCCTACAGAAACAGCAGCAGCAACACAGTTTTTCTGTGGCTCCCGTTACTCCATACAGAATATGAGTGAGTGAATGAGTTCTTTGAGTGAATGAGTTCTTACAAAACTTTTGTAACAAAAGATATGTCTCCCCACTGCACCAATAATTGTTTTAGGGCATTTTGAATACATTAGACAAAAAAAGAGAAATTTTGTAACCTTTATAAATGGTAACATTATGCTAATACAATAAAAAAATCATGAATATGGACAATAAATGCCTCTGAAATGAATTCAAATATTACAGTCAGTTAAGTGCCATGCGCGATAAATGCTTTGGGCGATCATGTCTCGAAAGAGACATGACTAACTGGGCAGAATATTATCCCACACTAGGTTGCCATTGCTTTCTGCGGTAGACTGGTTGCCGACCAAGGCTATAGAACCCAATCTGTCCTATTATTTAACCCATAACTGGAGGGAAGAGACGGATTAATACTTTTCCCAAGGGTATTTGCGCTTAAGTGAATGCAAGGAATTCAACTGGAATTCGAACTCGGTTCCCCGATTTCTCGCTCCGAGCCGATATCCACTGCGCCACCACGCACATCAAATATTAAAGTTACTACAAAATGTCTATCCTTCCTGAAGCCTAGTACCCAGGGATCTATCCTCTTGACAGCACCACTCCATTGTACTGAGAAGTAGAGTGATTTACTCTGATGCCTCCAGCAATAGCTAAAAGTACCGCAATCTTGTGTGTATAAGACACAGCATTTTTTGGGGGGTGGGGGGGTCTTTTATCAATCTGCTATGTCTTATCAGTTAAAGTGCCATACGTGATACACACTTGGGTGATCATGTCTCAAAAGAGACATGACTGACTGGGCAGAAGATTATCCTGCAGTAGGTTGCCATTGCTTTCTGCGGTAGACTGGTTGCCGACCAAGGCTATAGAACCCAATCTCTCCTGTTATTTAACCCATAACTGGAAGGAATAGACGGATTAATACCTTTCCCAAGGGTATTTGCGCGTAAGTGAATACAATGGATTCAACTGGAATTCGAACTCAGCTCCCCAGTTTCTCGTTCCGAGCCGATATCCACTGTACCACAACGCACATCCAACTGTGTCTTATACTTTGTTTTAAAACCCCAAAAGTCCATTTTTATCCACATTGTGACTATAGCAACCAAGATGAGAACATGAGTTTGAGTAGAGCAACATCTAATTTCTTATCAGTTGTTTTTTTATTCTAATTTTATTGTAGTGTCTAATCTTTTTTATTTTTTTTTTCCAGCCCATGGGTTCAAAATGTAATTCCCTACAATGCATACTAATATTTTCAAGAACATTCTATACACAAGCATCATTATAAGCAAGCATTCCTTTGGCACATATCGACCAACAGTTTACAGAAAAATGGGCAAGTTAGTTACGTCTAAAGTTGACACTCCAGAATACCATGGACTGTTTACAGCTGACTTGAATTTTCTTGTTAAATTATTCAGTCGTTATAACTATGAAATCAGAATTGCTGGTGGGGCTGTACGAGACTTGCTGATGGGAATTATTCCACATGATATTGATTTTGCAACAACGGCAACTCCACAGCAAATGAAAGACATGTTTAATACTGAACAGGTAAGAATGATCAATATGAAAGGTGAAAAACACGGAACTATTACTGCACGAGTAAATGATAATGAGAATTTTGAAGTGACTACCCTTCGGATCGATACCAAAACTGATGGTCGGCATGCGGAAGTTGAGTTCACTACAGATTGGCACCTTGATGCCAATCGCAGAGACCTGACAATTAATGCCATGTTCTTAGATTTCGAAGGCACTCTTTATGATTATTTTAATGGGAAAGAAGACCTACAGAATCATGCCGTGCGTTTTGTTGGGGATCCTTCACAAAGAATCCAAGAGGATTATTTGAGGATTTTGCGATATTTTCGATTCTGGGGTCGGAATTGCTTTGGAAACCTGCAATCATGACAAAGTTGCTCTGGAAGCAATTAAAGAAAATTCTCAGGGATTAGCAGGAATTTCTGGTGAAAGAATTTGGGTTGAATTAAAAAAAATTGTTGTTAAAAATCACGTGCCCACAATCTTAGAACAAATGCAGAATCTTGGTGTTTTGGAAAATATTGGTTTCACAAGGAATGTTGAAATGGATAAAGTGAAAAGTGTTTGGAAGAAATGTAAGCATCTATCTCCACAACCCATGACAGTAATTGCTTCTATGCTAGAATCAGAAGATGATCTTATAGCACTTAACAGTAGAGTAAAAATGTCCAATGATGAATTCAAGTTAGGGGCTTTTATCATTGGACACCGAGAAGATGTACCTTTATGTGATGGTTTAAAATACTACAAAGACCTCCTGATTTCTCAAAAAGATTCCAAATTGAAAGGGCGTATTTTAGAATTGTTAAAATATATTGGTAGAGAGGACATATTTGAACCTTTCAATAATTGGATTCCACCTCGATTCCCTGTAACGGGTTATCATCTGATGGAACTGAAAGTACCCAAAGGTCCTATATTTAACAAAACCCTTAATTCTTTAAAGGAAATTTGGAAAGAAAGCAATTATCTTTTAAGCAAAGAGGAACTCTTGGAAATGGTACAAGAAATAGTAGAAAGGGAACAGAAAAGTTCAAACTGAAAGCTGTATTTTCTTTTAGGCTGAATAAAAAAAAAAATAAGACCATATTTTGTTGAATATTCTATGTTTCTTGCATGCATGTAATTTGATTCATTTGATTAGTCTTAATGAGTTAACCATCAATTACTGGTGTCCATAAAATAACTCCCTTGTCAATGTATATTACTTTATTTATTTTTGCAATCATATCAAGTGATGCTGCTGCAATTCTGGGAGTATTGGAGTAGATAGACTAAACTATCGCCCGGTTCACACTCCACCCACGTCTATTGAACAGGTGTAGAGGCTCATCCCTTGTTCCCTGTTTAGGATGTGGTTTCTGGCTTTCTCTTTACCAATCTTCTCACTTTTTTTTTTCAATTGGAGTAGATAGACTAAACTATCACCCAGTTCACACTCCACCCACGTCAATTGAACAGGTGTAGAGGCTCATCCCTTGTTCCCTGTTTAGGATGTGGTTTCCGGCTTTCTCTTTACCAATCTTCTCACTTTTTTTTTTCAATTGGAGTAGATAGACTAAACTATCGCCCGGTTCACACTCCACCCATGTCTATTGAACAGGTGTAGAGGCTCATCCCTTGTTCCCTGTTTAGGATGTGGTTTCCGGCTTTCTCTTTACCAATCTTCTCACTTTTTTTTTCAATTGGAGTAGATAGACTAAACTATCGCCCGGTTCACACTCCACCCACGTCTATTGAACAGGTGTAGAGGCTCATCCCTTGTTCCCTGTTTAGGATGTGGTTTCCGGTTTTCTCTTTTCCAATCTTACTCTTACGTAGCCCCCTGCGCATCAGTGGCGTTACCGCCTTGCTCGGGGTGATATGATTTTAAAAAAAAAAAAAACTGAATGTTTACTGAATCAGGAGGCACAAACAATGCCTGGTATGAAATACTTGCCAGAGCTCTAACTGCCTTACTGTTTACTCATAACAAAGGGCTCCACTCTTAGTTTCAATTCTCAGGATTAATATAATTGTGGAAACAGAAAATTAGTTTTGGATGACTGGTTAGGATTTTTAGAAAGATGCTGGGATGATAAGAATTTTTTAATTCAAATTCTATTCTCAAAGTAACTATTTCTTAAAATAAAAACAATTCTTATTTTTTACCAGTAGTCAATCAGTTAAGTGCCATACATGAAACACACTTGGGCGATCATGTCTCAAAAGAGACATGACTGACTGGGCAGAACATTATCCCGCAGTCGGTTGCCATTGCTTTCTGTGGTAGACTGGTTGCCAACCAAGGCTATAGAACCCAATCTCTCCTGTTATTTAACCCATAACTGGAAGGAAGAGACGGATTAATACCTTTCCCAAGGGTATTTGCACGTAAGTGAATGCAATGAATTCAACTGGAATTTGAACTCGGCTCCCCGATTTCTCGTTCTGAGCCGATATCCAATGCACCACAACGCACATCCTTTACCAATAGTGGTGGGCTTTAATAAATTAATCACTTACACAAAAATTAGACTTTACTGTTTCTTTTATAAACTAGTTAATGAAATTGCAACTCAAAATGAGAAATTGGAGAGCAAAGTTTGAATTCCAGTTGAATTTGTTGAATTCACTTACACACAAATACCCTTGGGAAAGTTATTAATCACTCTTCTCCAGGCTATGGGTTAAATAGCAGGACAGATAAGGTTCTATAGCCTTGGTTGGCAACCAGTTTAGTGTAGAAAGTAATGGCAACCTACTGTGTGAAAATCTTCTGCACAGTCAGTTATGTCTCTTTCAAGACATGATCACCCAAGTGTTTATCACGTATAGCACTTAACTAACTGAATGAAACTGAAAAGAAGGATGAATAATTTTTCTGTTATTTATCCGTAAATGTGAAAAGCATTAATATCTAATTGTAAGAACTAATTTTACTTTAATAACCAAAGCATTTTTTTTTAAATTTATTAGTTGAGAGCACTGTGAGAAAAAAAGGACCCTGACACAATTCACTCTGCCAGAAATTTTGAAAACGGCATGCTTTACTGCTTGGCATTTACATCAGAAACTCCAATACACACATTTCAGAGTGTTTGGGTGTGAATCTGATGACGGTGCAGACGATTTAGAGTTGGATGAGTCTTATGGCAATTAAGGTGTTTGTCATGATCACTAGTAATAGTGAAGTTATACCTCCAGTCATTGAAGTAGATAGACTAAACTATCGCTTTGTTCACACTCCACCCACGTCTATTGAACAAGTGAAGAGGCTCATCCCTTGTTCCCTGTTTAGGATGTGCTTTCCGGCTTTCTCTTTTCCAATCTTTTCACTCTTACATAGCCCCCTGCACATCAGTGGCATTACTGCCTTGCTCGGAGTGATATGATTAAAAAAAAAATCTTCCCACAGAGCCTTAGGCTTAACACAAAGAACTACATCAAGTGTCTTCAGAGCAATTAAGGTGTTTGTCATGATCACTAGTGATAGTGAAGTTATACCTCCAGTCATCTTCCCACAAGGCCTCAGGCTCAACACAAAGGCCTACGTCAAGTGTCTTCAGGAGGTATTGTTGCCATGCGTTAAGAAGGTGGCTGGCTGGAGGATCCTATGTCTGGCAACACAACTTTGCACCATACCACACAAGCAGGAGAACAGTCATGGCTGTCAAACAATTTCTACGCCTGCATCATCCTTACATCTGACCACCTAACTCCCCAGACTGCAACCCTCTTGATTATTACGTGTAGGGATGCAGTTGTGCAAGAAACTAACAAAACTACGTGTAAATTAATCTATTTTTTTTTTTTTTTTTAATCATTTCACTCCAAGCAAGGCAAGACACAAAGCATTACTGGAGATAATTGGAAGAAAGAACCAGAAACTAATTTTTAAACAGAAAACTAGAGATAGACCTCTACTCCTGTTCAAAAAGTGAAGGAGTATGAACAGGGCAATAGGCAAGTCTAAGTGCTCTTAAAGTATTCTTTAGCTAATATGCAGATATTAAGGCTTACAGCCATATTATATTGAAACACCGGTTACTGTCTAATCACCAAGTAAAGTAACATCAAGCCTGGTCAGTACCTAGATGGGTGACCACTTGGGTATACATGAGGCTGTAAGCTTGAATATACATATAGTATGAATAATGGCTCAGAATTGTTAATCAGAGTTTCAATTTGAATTGGGTTCATTACATTAACTTCGGCACAAATACCCTTTACTCTCTATATAACCCTATGTCATGTGTGTTAATGCCATAGTGTGCTGTGAGATTATATAGAGCAAATAAACCAATAAGATCAGAAGACTGCAGAGTCTAATGCACCTCTTGTAATGTCAAATTGGTCACCAGAATTTTTTTAATCCATTGTTCTTGGTTGTGGAAAAGAATAAATGTCTTAGTGACCATTATAATATATTCATCCTTAAAGTTCAAATAACGTGTAGCGAATTACAGTGCCAAAGTCAAAAGATCTTTAGAAATTGATGGGTAATCATCAACTATGTCAAATTGTATTGAAGAAGTTATTTTTATCTTTTACTAGCAGTATAGACCGACATTGCTCGGGTGTAATGAAAGCTTTAAAACTAATCCATGGTCCTGGAGCTCAGACTCAGCCTAAAGAATATTTGTGTGAAGTTTGGTGAGAATCGGATAAAATATGTGGATTTGTATAAAGGACATACAGACAAACAGACACACACACAAACATCTTGCCTTGTATATATATATATATATATATATATATATATATTATCGATTTTCTGCACTATTGTAAGAACTGCAACCTTGAAACTTCTTAATATTGTTTCTTATGTCTTTGTCTACGAGTGTATCAAATTTGATTAAAATCGGACCACTCTTTCTATAACCCGATTTTTTTCGATTATCAATATTTATCGGGGGTACCTCAACACAAACTTAGCTAAGAACACTCGCATATGCTTATAGTACAACTGTGTAAATTTTCAAGAAAATTGGTTCAGCTGTTTCGGAGTCTATAGGTAACAGACACACGTACACACACACAGACAAAGTTCCATTTATAAATAAGCTTAGATGATGGACTTATGATAGTACAAAGTTCCACACATTTTAAAACCAATAAAATTAGAAAACTAATCCATAGAGAATTTGAAAGTCTAAACCTAAAAGTAATAATCAACATTAAATTAGTAAACTTCCTTGATGTAACACTGGACTTAGTAAATAATACTTATCAACCATACATAAAAACCAATGAATACTCATTATACATCCACCCAAAGTATAATCAAACATGTCCCCTCCTCCATAGAATATAGAATTAGTCAAAACTCTTCTAGAGAAGAAGTCTTTTATAAACATAGAGATTTTTATAATAATGCACTAAGGAATAATGGCTATAAAAACCTTGATATCAAATACATAAAGGATTAGAAACAGAAAAATTTACCACTTACCAGCATAAAAAAAAAACTGCCACTACAAACTTTTGTCTTCTAAACTATGATCACCAATACTGGGAAAGATATAAAATAGCAGTGATAACAAACTTCTTTAATAAGAGAACACCAAAATTCTTCTTCCCAAAGAATATTTTTGAGCAAACTAAAACATATAAAACAAACATTAGTCAATAATTTTCCCAGTTACATCATTGATAAACAAATAAAATTAATCTTACAAAAAATACATGTAAAAAAAACTACATAATACAATATTAAAATATCACACTACAAAACATCAACATATTTTACTGCAACCAGATGCTCAATAATTATAAGCAAGATAAATTCACTATATGAAGAATTTTTAAACACCATGTTTCTGGCCTAACTTCTCAAAAACATGTAAAATTTATAATATATTGCAGAAAATGGAGGACCGCAAACTTTTTCGTTGTTCTAAGTAACCCCATCAAATCTAAAGTAGCAATGACCAATATAGTGTGTGAGTTTCAGTACCCAATACAAGACTATGTTTCTTGTTCAAATCAGTTACCTATATTTGACACACTACCACCTCCTTGAGTAGGTGCATTACATGTCACATATTGAACCAAAGTGATATAAAAACACATTTATTAACCCTTAATTTGCAAGAACCCTTAAGGAAAATTCTTATAAAAAAACTCAAGACTTCTATATAAATCACAATATCAGAAACATCTCACTATTCAAGAGGCCCTATATATCAAACATTTCTTTCATACTGTCAACTTTACATTATTTAATAGTGGGAATGGAGAGATGAAAGTTTTTTTAAAATAGAAAGATACTCATGAATTCCAACTAAGAGTGACGTGAGGATTTGGAATGAACACTCCTTTTTCAAAAAGAACTCAAAAATAAGTTACTACCTAACAATGAAAACATGGGGAAAATTTACAATACCAGAGATAAAAACACCCTTGAAAATGGCTATAGAAGTGGTTGAAAGTGCTTGGGACAATAAAATTTAAGGAAAATTTTTATATTATTTTGTAAGAGTTAATTTTACAAAACAGAAAAATGTTAGAATGCTGAAAAAACTTCATAAAACTTAATTAAATCTTCTTTGTTGGCCATATTTAATGAAATATGTTTGAAAGAAAGGTTGCTGCCCTGAGCTGTATTGAGATATATATATTGTCATCACAGACAGATCTGGTTCGCTGTATCACAGCTCATCAGTACGGTTAGACTCCGATTGCTTTTTAACCCAGGATTGAAACCCAACCAAATTGGCGTCAGTTGGAGATTCTACCTCTGGGTTATGGGCATTCGGTGGAAGAAGGCAGACTTTTTAGTGCATATATTATCATTATACGCACCCAATAGCCAGAGTGCTCTAATTCATTTTACTGAATGAGCAATGCGTACACGCCAGAGTAGCTACTGTTTTTCAAAGTCTACCATTCTTCCAGGGTGTGAGAGCGTAAATATTGAGCATAAATATATATATATATATATATATATATATATATATATATATATATATATATATATATGACCTATAAAAACAATTCTAAAACATAAAGACAAAATCAAAAAACGCTCTCAGTCATGCACACACACACACCAAATTCAAAATATCGTCAAAGCAATAAAAACAACCGACTGACCTATGAAGAGACTTGTAGATAAGGAAGGCACCTAAAAGATAATTTTAACATACTAATGAGGGAACCCCAAGCCAAAATCATTTCAAATTGGGGTAAGCACTTGATTTATTCATCAATTTATTTATTTATCTGTTTATCCATTTTTACATATGCTGATGTGAGAAAACACAGACAATTCAACCCACCAACATTTGATTTATTTTATCTTATTTCATTTTATCGATTTGATTTATTTTTTTATTTTTCTACTTATTTATTTATAAACAACTTGGCCCTCAGAAACAAAAAGAATTTGATAAGTAAAGCCACAAGTTTATTCACCTAAAGATAGTCTACCTTAGACTCAAAACATGTGTAACGTCACAAATACCATTATAGACACTTAAAGCATCATAACATGTATAATAACAACAACAATAAATATACATTTTAAAGAAAACGTTCACGGCCTCTCACACTTTTTATTCTATACCAATTTCTCTCGTTGGAACAGCCCTATTTCTTTCTTTTTCTCTCTCTCTCTCTCTCTCTCTCTCTATATATATATATATATATATATATATATATATATATACACGAAAAATCTAAAGTGAGCCAAAACCTACCGCGGTTTCACACTACGGATTGTCAGGGAAAAGCCTTTTCCCTGACGATCTGTAGTGTGAAACCGCGGTAGGTTTTGGCTCACTTTAGATTTTTCGTGTGTTTTTGCTCTACTATTGTATTTTAGTACTTTCGTATTGAGCACTTTTTCTTGTGTTTGGTTCCGTTTGGGTTTTTTTCTTTACTGCAGAATCTTGAATGTTTTGTTCTTGTTCCGCTGGTTTCTTTTTTTCTCCCCATTTATTCGACGACTTAGTACGCCGGATCGTAACGGATTTAGGTTCTGTTTGTTAATGGTTTTTTCAAGAGTTTATATTGGCATAAATTTACGGAGTGCATTCTTACAGAGTCAAAGTAGTTATTATTATCATTATATATATATATATATATATATATCTCTGTAAAAATGAAAATAATACTGTCATTTCCTTTAAACTAATCTGTTTGTGTTATATTAGTAAATACATTTTGAAATAGAAAAGAGTAAATATATGCAATAAAATCGCCATTGGCTTCAAATACGACCTCTGTACAACTTCAGAATCTCCTGCATCTCTTCTGGATGGTCTCCTTGTTTAAGTTAGTGAATGCTGCCATAATCCTTGCATTCAATTCATAGTTGGTATTACAAGGAGTTTTGTTGGTCTCTTGCTTAGCTGCATCCCACACTTAATAACCAAGAGGGTTACAGTTTGGTGAG
This sequence comes from Ascarosepion bandense, assembly GCA_037127315.1. Lineage (NCBI taxonomy): Eukaryota > Metazoa > Mollusca > Cephalopoda > Sepiida > Sepiidae > Ascarosepion > Ascarosepion bandense. The sequence continues at coordinate 1,195,662 of JBBBDQ010000635.1, forward strand.
TTAGATGACCAGATGTAAAAGATGATGTGATCTCAGTTGTCTGACAGCAAAATCTAAGTTCTCTCACTTTATGGCATGGTGGAGAGTCCTGTTGTCAGACATAGTGCTGCTCTTGGTCAAGAGGGTGGCTGTTGCAAGACCCTATCTCCTCAATGCACTCTATAATGAGCCTTAAATCTCCTCTGTCTTTTGCTGAAACTGCTGCTGCTACATGAGATAACCCAAGACATGATCAGCAAAATTAGAGCAAGCTACATGCTACACCCATATTTTCAAGCATATTTCAGTCAAATTTTCACTTTCCAAAATTTTTGTTTATAATTATAGTTTAGACAAATAAAAAAAAGTTTAAAGATGTCATTTAAAACTGATATTAGAGGATTTAACTTGAAGAAAACTTTTTTAGCTGCAAAATATGCAAAATTGTGATCAAGGGAGATAACTTTACAGTGACATTTCTGAAAAGAAATAATCTGAGGCTAAATATTCAATGTTTGGCCTTATTCAGATTATATTTATTTACAAATAATTAAAATTTTAGCATTTGCATTCAACCTTTTAATATATGTATAATCAATGATGGAATAATATTATTTAATGTCACTTTTTAATGCATCTTAGCCATTTGCAGGTTGGAGTAGATAGACTAAACTATCGCCCGGTTCACACTCCACCCACGTCTATTGAACAGGTGAAGAGGCTCATCCCTTGTTCCCTGTTTAGGATGTGGTTTCCGACTTTCTCTTTTCCAATATTTTCACTCTTACATAGCCCCCTGCACATCAGTAGCGTTACTGCCTTGCTCGGGGTAATATGATTAAAAAAAAAAAATACAATATTATAGCACCATGTTATTCAAAGTGTAGTGTGTATACCAGTCTAGTCCAGTCTGTTAAACAAGCCATCGTCTCCCACATTGTGGAGGCTGGATGGAGGTTTCACTAAAAATTGAAATACAGTAGAAAATGACAAACAAACCTGGTAAATAAATTCTCTCCTTTTGAAGTCGGCATTTGTTTCTTTAATTTTACTTTTTAACACAACTATAACCCAATTTCTACAGATTCTTGAGTTCACCTGGAAGAATGTGAGAAGTTCATAATTTGACACCAGTCAGATTTTCAGAAGTTCATAGTTTGATGCCAGTCTTTTGGTTTTGTTTTTTTTTTGGGGGGGGGGTGTTTTTTTTGTGGGGTGTTACATAGAAGTGAAAAAAAAAGAATGAACTGATAGTGAAATAAAGGATAAAGATATAAAGGGTGGATGGAGAGATGCAATGTTATAAATTCAAAGAGTAATAAGAAAAATATTCTTGGATAGTGGAATTGTCACATTTTTATTTTAGTCTTAAAAAAGACTTCTTTCAGATTTCACTGGTATTTTATCACACACACACACACACATACTATTGTGCAAATTAATTGAAACAACTTTTTTAGTTTTTTTTCTTTCACCATACGATCAGTTTTAGACCCACTGGAGTGGTAGGGTGTAATCGATTTCTATTTTTTCCTCAGATTAGGTCATTTGCAGTGGTGTGCAGTAATATGAATCTATTTTTGGGGATGTATGATGAAATTTGTTTGACCTTGAAAAATGTTATGTCAGCTGTGATTGCATCAGATTTTTATCACATCAAGACACTATTGTCTCGACTGTTGATTAGTTTTCTTATGACCATTGTCTGCAATGGACATTACTCCAAAGAATTGTTCAAAAATTGTAACACTACACAAACACATTGGCAAGCCTTACAGAGAGATTGCAGATATTGTTAGTGTCAGCCTTTCAACTGTCAGTCATGTCATCAAAGTGAAGAAACAAACTGGATCCATCAGTTCAAAACATAAAGAAAAATGCAGTTGGAAGAGAAAAACAACACCAAGAGACAATGTATACATGATCAGGGAAAGTGTGAAAGATCCTTGAAAGACATTATTCATTTTGTTTCAGTTAATTTGTACAAGGGTGTATGTTTGTATCTGTGGCTAAAGGCTTTGTTAATTTTGTTAATGGATTTTTTATTTATATTGTAGTATTGAATTACTTGTCTACAAAATCAAAATAGAATTTTAAAAAATTCATCTTTTATTAAATTAATTATATTTTCTTGGATCATTATTATAATCATTTCCATTATAATAAAGACCATTGTGTATTTGTATTTATATATGTGTACGTGTGTCATGCTCATGAAGATAGACAATAGCAAGGCAGTGTCAGCTCAGTTCATCATCTTTACTACCAGTTATTAAACTTTACTGCCAGTTATGAAAGCTTTTGCCATGTGTTTGCTCTTTAACAGTGCCTTATTATTTTAATTTTTTGCAATAATTATGTCATCAAGTAGTGAAGGATATATATATATATATATATATATATATATATATATATATATATATACATAATCTAAACTTATTTATAAATGGAACTTTGTGTGTTGTGTGTCCGTTACCTATAGACTCCAAAATGACTGAACTGATTTTCTTGAAAATTTACACAGTTGTATTATAAGCATTTGCAAGTGTTCTTAGCTGGGTTTTGTGTCGAGGTACCCCTGATAAATATCGAAAATCAATAATCAAAAAAATCAGGTTATAGAAGGAGTGGTCCGAATTTAATCAAATTTGATACACTCATAGACAAAGACATAAGAAACGATACTCAGAAGTTTCAAGGTTGCAGTTCTTACAATAGTGCAGAAAATCGATAATATATATATATATATAAAAGGCAAGATGTTTGTGTGTGTCTGTGTATCTGCATGTATGTCTGTATTTTTTTCAGCACTTTTATTTTAGTTTTTGCTTCGGGTTTGGCTCTAAGTAGGTATAATTGTAGTTCTTAGTCTCAGCCATGATACCATTTACTCAGAACACTTATTTAGCCTTCAAAATTCAGTTTACGACGAAAAAAACTTATTTGATATCAATACCAGGAAATCAAAATTTGACTTACATCCATTCATTTTTCTTTCAGTCTATGGTTTCGCTTTAACTGGAAACTATTGTTTTTTAGTCTTTCATGCCAATATCCAAAGAGTCTGAGCTCCAGGACCATGGATTAGTTTTAAAGCTTTCATTACACCCGAGCAACACCGGGCTATACTGCTAGTATATACATATATGTATCCTCCCTGTTATAATAAAGACCGTTGTGTATTTTTATATATATATATATATATTTCCCTCCTGTTCTTTGGATTATTTTCTCTTTTTTTTCCTTATGTCTTAATATAAGACACTCAATCATAGGTACATCAATATATGTGTTGCTGTTATTTTAGACAGTATATCAATATAAATATCTTGCCATCATTTTTTGTGGCTTGGGCTCACTCATATAGGATAAAAAATTTTGAACATCTCGCTGGTTTTCACACATTCTCTCTCATATTAACATTTAAATTAACATTGTAAAAGGAATGTCTGTTTCACATGATCTTCAAACTAGTGTTCTGTATTTGTTTTTGCTACAACTTCAGTATTTTTGTGAACGAATCATTGGGAGTTTGAATCACTTTTATTTTTTTTTTTGTGTGTTTAATTCTCAAATAGCTAACAAATATGGATGTGATTGAAAATTGGGTTAGAGATTTTGAAATCTCACAATTCTTGTACTCTAAGAGTACTAATTTGTCTTGTATAATTACCAATAAGTTTAATTTTATTGAATATCCGATTGATAAAGATAATATCATTTTACTTATGTCTCTATACATTCTAGGTCTGGAAAGTATCAAGCCACATTGAATATTTTGAGAGGAGTCTTTGTGTGGCTTTGAGGTAAGTTGGCAATAAACCAGAAAGTTGATTTAACACAGCTTAGATGTGATACAAGACCAGAACTATTGTATACCCAGTGAGAATCAAACTCACTACTCAGTTGTAATAGGTTCTTGTGGGACAAGCTTGCTAACTATTACACCACATCAAAGTGCCCTGGCAGTCAGTTGGAGAGAAAGCTTGCTGTAAACAGATACCCACCTGTGGATTTATCCAGTTGGCAAAAAGATGACATGGGATTTGATGGACTGTATGAATTCTTTTTGTTGAAAAACATCACATCATCCAATTCTGTCAACCTGAGCACTTACTGAATTTTTCAAAGCTATTAAGAGGGAAAATTTCAGACTGTGTGAGATTAAGGAGAATCTGACAAGGCAGTTGATAATGAATTTTTCAGACTGTTTTGAAAAGTGAAGGCAATACTGGATAACATGTGACAACTAAGATGCTATTGCTTGAGGTAGGTTATTTTTTTCTGATAATAAAATGGTAAATAAAAACGTAAAGGCAATTTCTATACAACATTTTTATTTCAACTTTGTATGTCACTTTTTCAAAAATGCACTTCTGGTATCGTTCTACAAGCTTCCTCATCCCTTCCAAAAAAAGCTTTTCCGTTTCTTATAAATATGCATCTGCAGAACTTACTTGTTTTGGAATCCCAATGCACTATGGCTTGTCCAGATCCATAGCTGATTGCTACCATTTGTACTAACTTGATTTGTCAGTCTTTCCCAACAATCAACCTCTGGGTGTGTTCTTCCATGTGCAATGTTGATGGGGAACCAGATGAGCTTTCATCCATTACACTTGTTCTTCCTGCTTCAAAGCATTCTGCTCACTCATACAATTTGATTCATAGTGCATGCTTCATACTGTGCCAACATCCAGCAATAGATTTCTACAAGATTGACTCCCTCTGTCCACAAAAAGTGCGCTACAGTGTGTTGTTCCTTAATGGCACAATCACTGTGTAGAAAATCCATACATTTAGCCTGGTTACTCCCTGCCACTCAACTGAACAATAAAATGCTGAATGTGGCTACCTGTCATCTCATGTACATATGTCAGTGCCTCCTTGTGGTTTTTTATAGCGTAATTTCAAAATTGCTTTTACTTTCTATTAAATGGCTTACTTTCTTTTTTTACATTTGACAATGAAAACATATTTAGTCCCTTTCATAACAGGCTGCTGAAAATTTCTTGTCTTTGACAAATTTTCAATGTCTGATTTACTTACAATTACATCATGTTCAAATGGCTTACTTTCTGAGCAGTCTTTGTATTTACAATTTTTCTTTGTCAAATTGTTTAGTTTTCAGTATTTACATTATTTGGACTATTGTCCTCATCTTTGTTGCCATTTGTACAACATTTCGGCCATTGTACGCTCCAGCCTTCTTTAGGTGCTAGGAATTTCGAACCAAACCTTTTATTACAATCACTTGGGTATATTATCCTCATTCTTTGCGTAAAGCTGCAATTGGAAGTCATGAGTTATCTCCCTCTAGCTCTGCAAGTTACTTGTTCACCACTGCTGTAGCCTGGCATTGAACTCACAATTCTAAGAGTCAAGTCAGGAACTAACCAATGTCTATATCTACTGAACACATGGCTGTTATGTCGCCAAGTATAAATGAATAACTCAACAACAGAATCAGAATATAAGTTGTATTCCGCGGAAAAACGGTTAGTATGTACAGAAATGATTAGTAATATTTACAATAGAAAGAGACAAGAGTCCAATCCACCGTAAGACGTGTGTATATGTGATTACTTCCGGTACGCCACCGGAAGTGTGACTAACTCTTCACTGACTCTTCAGTAACTCATTAGAGACTCTCAAGTGACTCTCTACGACTCCCATGTAGAGAATCCACCATTGCTATATATAGCAATGGGAACAGTCCATTTGTAGTCAAATAGGAGCGGCGCCCTAACAATGGTCCAGTGGATAATTTAGTTTTGTGTTTTGTTTTTTGTTTACATTTGACAGTGAGAATAAATTCAGTCCTTTTCCTAATATTTACTAGCAATTTACTTGGCTTTTCACCCTGTATTTGAATTTCAGTGAGGTTTTTAGGAAAATTACCCCTGTCCTAATACTTTTGCACACTACCGGTAGTATGCAAAAGTGTTAGGACAGGGGTGATTTTAAACTTTATTTTGATGCCTCATAAAAGATAAAATAGTTCTTGTCCTAATATTTTTGCACAGTACTATATATATATATATATATATATATATATATATATATATTTTTTTTCTAAACATATACTGTTAAATATAAGAGACAATGAATGTCTATTATGTTTAATCATGAGCCGTTCTAAATGTCGTATTTTGGCTTTAATTTCATTTGAACTGCGTTTGTTATTTTTGGTAACTATTGCCATTGCCTAGCAGAGTTTTATCAATACAAAATAAAATTGTCGGTGATGGTGGATGTTATTTTGTTACCATCTTAATAACCTTTCTGAAGATGGCTCAAGTGAGCCAAAAGCTTAGAACCAAATTAATAAAAAATTATCCAAATGTTGGAGAATTTTTGTCTTTATTTTCAACTGAAATTAAAGCCAAAAGTACAACGTTTAGAACGGCTCATGATTAAACATAATAGACATTCATTGTCTCTTATATTTAACAGTATATGTTTAGAAAATTATTTGCTGCCTTGATACACACACACACACACACACATATATACCCAAGTGCTTAGAATGTTTAGTGGAAAGTTGCTAGCCACTCAGGTTTTGAATTCAGAATTGTCCTTTTCCTAGACCAGTTGCTACACAAGGTTATAGGATTCTATCTGTCCTGGTATTTACTCATAATTGGAAGGAAAAGAGCTGGATTTAAATACCTTTCTCAAGGATATTTACATATAAATAACTGTAATGAACTCAACTGAAATTTGCTCTCAGATTCCTCTATCTGAGCTGTTATCCATTCGTTGCTGTCTTGCGGTCTTGGCTGAGATAGAACTCACTACACCCCTCCAGTATTCCCTGTGCATTTGGAACCCTGGCACAGTTTACAGCAAAATTCATAATCTTGTCAAATAGCTGAATACTTGATGCTTCGCCAGGGCTACCAAGGGTGTTTTTATTGTGACATCAACACTAGATGGGTTGCCTCCAGGCCCCATCTTGTTATTTAACCCATAACTGGGAGGAATTGACAGATTAATACCTTTCCCAAGGGTACCAGTGCTGAAGTGAATGCAGGGTACTCAACTGGAATTTGAACTCGGCTCACCGATTTCTCTTTCCAAGCCGATATCCACTGCACCACAATGCACATCTGTCACTGAACGCTTACAGCGCCTGGTATTCCCAAGTGGTCACCCATCTAGGTACTGACCAGGCTCAACGTTGCTTAACTTCGGTGATCAAACGAGAACCGGTGTATTCAATGTGATATGCCATTACTGGATCATGCCTCCATCTTGGTATGGACATTATTTGTTATAATATGCAAACAAATGGTATTACTATTGTATTTCCTAAGACGTTACTGCATTAAACTTGAAAATTCAGAAAGAACAAAGATTATGTTAATCATGTTGATTCCTTGAAACCTGTATAAGATAAATTCAAATCTACCTGTATAAGATAAATTCAAATCTACCTGTATAAGATAAATTCAAATCTACCTGTATAAGATAAATTCAAATCTACCTGTATAAGATAAATTCAAATCTACCTGTATAAGATAAATTCAAATCTACCTGTATAAGATAAATTCAAATCTACCTGTATAAGATAACAAAAGGAGCAGTGAATAATATTTCAATTGATGAGTTAAGTCACAATTTTCTTCTTCATATCATTCACTAAATCTAACCTACTTTCATACAGCATGGTTGCCATTTTAGGTTACATGTAGTAAATTATGTTACATAAGGTTTTAGATCGAACCTCTTGCCTAGCAAGCAGATAACTTAATGAGTTAGTGCCCTTGGCTGACAGTTAAGTGCCATACATGATACATGCTTTGGGTGATCATGTCTCAAAAGAGACATGACCGACTAGGCAGAAGATTATCCCATCGTAGGTTGGCATTGCTTTCTGCAGTAAACTGGTTGCCAGCCAAGGCTATAGAACCCAGTCTGTCCTGATATTTAAGCCATAACTGGAGAGAAGAGATGGATTAATACCTTTCCCAAGCACATGCAGCAAAGCGTGTATCACGTATGGCACTTAACTGACTTATCATTTCACTTTAGTATGTTATCTAAACTTATTTATAAATGGAACTTTGTGTGTGTGTGTGTGTGTATCCGTTACCTATAGACTCCGAAACGGCTGAACCGATTTTCTTGAAAATTTACACAGTTGTACTATAAGCATCTGCCAGTGTTCTTAGCTAGGTTTTGTGTTGAGGTACCCCCAATAAATATTGATAATCGAAAAAATCGGGTTATAGAAGGAGTGGTCCGATTTTAATCAAATTTGATACACTCATAAACAAAGACATAAGAAACGATATTCAGAAGTTTCAAGGTTGTAGTTCTTACAGTAGTGCAGAAAATTTGATATCAATACCAGGAAATCAAAATTTGACTTACATCCATTCATTTTTCTTTCAGTCTATGGTTTTGCTTTAACTGGAAACAACTATTGCTTTTTAGTCTTTCATGCCAATGTCCAAAGAGTCTGAACTCCAGGACCATTGATTAGTTTTAAAGCTTTCATTACACCCGAGCAACACTGGACTATACTGCTAGTATTTATATATTTGGGAGTTCCTTGAGGTAGGGAGTCATTATAAAACAACAACCCAACAGCTAACTGTTGAAAGCTTGGCACAAAAATATTTTCAAATTAATTTCATCATATTAATAGCTTAACTAATTTTTTTATTTATATCTCCATGGATATCTCATCAAATTTCAACACCATGAAAGATACCTATTCAACATTTTTTTTAATTTTAAAATACTGACAATAATCTTCAGCAAATCACTTTTTCTCCATAAAAACACTTTTACAAATATATATATACATATATATATATATATATATATATATATATATATATGTGTGAAAAGTGTATGTATATAATTATAAATATCAATATATATATATAAATATGCAATTTGTTATATATATTATATTGTTTACATATTATATATGCGTGGTACTTATTTGAAAGCGCTCAATATCACTGATAGACCAGACATATTCATATAGATAGGTGTGAGTTTGTAACCCTGGATTTCACGCTTTTGCGATCGTCAGACAAACCACAAACTCACACCTATCTATATGAATATATATATATATATATATATATATATATATATATATATATATATTATAAATTATATTTTAGAACATGTACATAATTATTCCATATATAACCTCTACGAAAGTACGCTCGTTTCGGCATTGAAACTTCAATGCCTCATCAGGAGTTGTGTAAAGAACTGGAAATCCTTTCTCTTTATATTTATTTAGTTTTGTTCGAGGTGTTGGTGGGGGTTAATGATAGCGAGATAGGTCTTTGACTGTTGGAATATAATATTTAAATACTAAAACTTATTCACATTATTTAAACTGTTGTCCTTATTTTTACTGTCATATTCAATGTTTTGACCTTCTCTGGGTGATTGAAATTTTGAACTGAAAATTTTTATTTGATCACTGGGTTATATTGTTTTCATTCCATGAGTCATGCCACTTCCAGATGTCAGCATTTTCTTCATTTAACTCAACTCTAGAAATTTTTTTGTTCACCACTGCTGTAGCCAGGTATTGAACTTGCAACTCTTTGGGTTAAGTCACTAGATCTAACCAATGTTTTTATTCATTGAGCCATGTCCCCTTGGCTTACAGAAGTGGCAAACAAAAAAGTTAGAGAGATGAGTTAAAGGGAGATAAATAAGACATCTCAACTTAAGTCACATTTTCACTGATGTAACATGGCTTTTCTGTCTTTTCTACAAATATTTTCATGGCATCTGCTCAGATGACCTTTTTCCCCTGGTACCCTGAATTTAAACATGCTACTAAATTGGCATCTGGGTTCCACCTTTTACTTTTGAAATAGTTAAATGCAACTGCCACTTCTACTCAGTTTCTTTTTTTACACTTCCCACCTGTGAAATTCTCTTCCATTTACTTACTTTCCTGATAGCAACAAACTCCAGAAATTTAAATGCAACATCAATTGTCATCTTCCTAAATCTCATTCATTTTTTTATCATTTCTTCAATACCCACTCATAGTAACCCCCGAACACTACATAAACACAAAAAATATATAGGGGTACTTTGACCTGGTGCAATGGTTCACAAGCTTGTCTTTAGGTATCAATTACAACTGAAGAGTAAGTTTAATCTCCACCCTTACATTCGGCTTTGTGTCACATTTATTCTACACTGAAAAAAAAAAAATAAAATAAAATCAGCATATACACATTTTTATGTATGTATACTGTACAGGCACCATATGTATTAATTTGCACATGCACTCACTATAAAAAAAAAATTACTGTTAATAACTCATTTTCGATTCCCCCCCTCACACCCGGTGGGCTGTGTGTCCTTTGGGGAACCAAAGATTTAAACATTTCTGAATGAGTGTCTAGATCTGATGAGCATTTAAGAATATCTCTTTGACAGTATCTGTAGTATTGTATATATACAGTACAAAAATTCAGCTGCTTAAACAATTCAGAATGTTAATGGCTATCCTCAAAGTTATGGAGAAGATCTTTTATTATCTTGAAAGTTTATTTTATTATCTTCAAAGTTGCATATCCAAATTTTTAATAGAAATTTATGATCCATTATTTACATTCAGAGAATTATCCTAGTCTTTTGTTGTTATCAACATTTTGGTTATTATGCTCTTTGTCCTTATTGTCAATCCAGGTGACCTTCAGGTAATTTCAAACTGAATCTTTTACTTACTTTATGGAGATTGTTCTCATACTATTGTCCATGTCTAGGGATATCTCATCTAGTTCTTATTAAGTACTACTAAATTATTGCTTGCTCTGTTTCAACATTTAGGGACAAACCTATTGTCCTGCAGAACAATACTGAGTTTAGAACTTGGTACCTTAAACTTAAGCTACCTGCATTCACTGATCAACCACCACCTGGCCAAAGGAAACAATGGCCAAAACACTGTGTTGATAAAACTGCATAAACATTTATAACTCTGTTGTGGAGGAATATCCTGTCCTACCCAAGAATGGGTATGGCCAGGGTTACGAAAGACCTAGATGAGAATGAACTACAACGAGCACTCAAGAGAGATCGAGTGTGTTCATGACTATACGATAGTCTTCATCATTACACGGGAGTGATCGAGATTATTTGTCATTATACCAGAGTCGAAAGCCATCGGCCTTAGACGTCACTAGCCGGAAGCCTACTTCTCAAGATGGACACATACATCCTATACAGAGACATTGCCTTCTTACTTGTTATTCTTGTTAACTGTTCGTTGGTGTACTTGTGTATTTGGTTTATTGTACTGAGGTATAATAAATCTATTTATACATCCTCAGTGTTAAGAGTTATTTCTTGCACTATTCTTTCTGTTTATCCCCTCCTGGGATACAACAAACTCCAAGAAATTCAGACTAAAATAAATTCTTCAAAAGAAAATAAAAAAACACATCAAGAAATAACAAACAAATTTTTTTTTTAATTTTTTATTTAATAAAATATAAACTTTAACAAAAAATATTTAATGTATATGAAATATTTTTCAATGTATACTTTTGTATAGATTTTATAATTAATTCTGATTAAGTTACATAAAGAGAGAAAAATGGAGGTAGAAAGAATGAGCAAACCTGTGCAAATTTGCTAAAAGTTGGAAGAGGAAACAAATGAACAAAATACACATAATTATGTGTGCGCGCATGTTTAATACTTGCTTTTATACAGTGCTTTTTTACTATGACGCTCACATCCTAGGCAGGAATGCGAAGGATTGATACTTTCATGTTAGGCAGTACACTGATACTCTGGTCCTATTCCATTTGTAAACGAGTGTAATAACTTGTTTACAAATGGAAAATATTCAAAAGTTCTACAATATAATTGTATTAAACACTTTTTTTTTTTTACAAATCTGTACTGGTCTAATTATATTATGACCAAGAACTAAGTAATTAAGCCATCAATATATATATATATATATATATATATATATATATATATATGTGTATATATAGATTAATACAGACAAAAGTTGTCACTTAGATGATTGATGTTATATTCAGCTCCTTATATTTGTAATTTTCTAAACAAACCTCTTTGCAATTATTCTGCTAGGAGGTATCAGCAATTGACATGTATCTCAAAATCCTCTACTCATTAGGAAGGTAAAACATTTTATCTCGTCTGATTGTTGTGTTATCACATGAAATACTGTGGAGTGGATTTTGATATTTTTGTATTAGTATTAATTTTATACATTTAAGCTCTGCTGAATTTGGCATTGAGTCCTCAATTTATTTTATATTTCAAGCATTTAGTTTATACACAATTATGTAAATAATTGTGTCCCTTTTATGGATACTGTGTTTGTAAAATAAATACATCACATTAATGAGATTAATAAATTCATTACTTTTTTTCTTTTTTCAGTGGGGATGAGTAAGAAGTTATTTCTGATATTTAACTTCCAGCCTTTTGAAAAAAATAATAAATAAATAAAAATAACACTTATAATAACACTTAATGCATGATTGGTTGTCAATTAGAATGAGTTGAAAATATTAAATCTGACAGAATTATTAAATAAGAAACAAGTTAGAAAATCTTGATAAATTTGACATGTTTTTTAAGAGAAATATTTTAGGGCCATTCGTATCATATTTGATACAGTATGAAAACAAGCCTTGAAAGAAATATTTTCCTGAAAAATTTTTTAAGAGAAATATTTTATAAATTTCAAATGAAAACAGTACTGACTGCTCAGTCAATGAATACCAAATGTTTCCTTATAGGGAAATACTGTATCAAATATGATACGAATGGCCCTAGAGGGTTAATATTCATTTTTTTTAATTATTATTTTTTTAAAATTGAATTTTTTAAAAACTTATTTGAATAAATGGAATATTAAGCTTTTTTCAGATAATTGTATTCAACGTTTTTCATTTTATTAAAAATTTATGGTTTTATGCCATAATATTAAAACGTTTAAAATTTTGCTAATTATGCTGTTGAGACTGAGAAAAAAGATTGAGAAATACTGACTTTAAAATATGAATTCAAATGGGAATTTGTTGCATTTATCATGAATTGGTCAATAATCAATTCACTTCCACATTATGTTTTTTGAACAAATTGGCAATGACAAAAAAAAAAAAAAAAAAAAAAAACATCTTGAGAAAAAGTTCCAGCACTGAAATCTGTTGCAATATTTCAGTTTTTCTGTCAAAATAACAATTAAGAGTTTATCAGAATCTGATTCAAATAATCAAAAATTAGATCAACAAATTCTTTAGCCAGTTGAAATGTTTCAAGAAAAAGATATCTTGATTGTTCTTTCCATTCTTGGACTACAATTGGCTAAGTCTCAAGAATACAGATCTGAGATATCACTGGGCACAAAAAGTCTGACTTGTCTTCTCCATTGACAGCCTCATCAGTAGTAATTCTTAACATTTGTTCTGCAAGAATGGTTGATGATTTCTTACTGGAATGACAAAGATCAAAGAGGAATCGATGTCTTTAAAATTGATGCATCTGTTGGAATATTTGTCTGTGCAATCAGGGTTGAACTTCTTTACTCTTGGATGAGCTTATAAAATAAAGGTAGACTTCATTTCTGACTGACTCCAATTTCCTGACTTTTCCTTGGAGAATATGGTTCTTTTCTGAAAGATTTCTCTCTTCCTGAAATAAAAGAAAAAAAAATTATAAAACAATATTCCTTTACAGTAATTGATCGACTCATGTATATATTTACTAAATTACCTCAGTACTATAATTGGGCTCAATAGTTGGACAACTAGTGAGGTATTATCTTCACTCTACTTAGCAAATTAGCCTGAAAGTTGAGCTTGTTAACAGAACAAGTGTTGGTACATTTACTTAGTTTTTTTTTTTTATTATTTTATTCAAGATCTTTTTATAGTTTGAAAAAACTGTTTTTAATTTCTCATCCATTTCCCAATCCTGTTGATTAGATTTTTCCATCTTTTTCAATATCCTTTTTTATTAGATTATCTGTTTCACCACCCCAATCCTTCCTATTTATTACAATAATCTACCTTTTATTTTGTACCTGAGAGTAATGTGGCTGACTCATGTCTCATGCCACCCCCACAAAAAATAAAATGAAATTGTTTTCTGCATGAGTAATCTCGAAATTTTATTAAGAAAATTAATTTGATTGTCACTTGTTGAAAGAATTGTTTCTAAAATCAGTAGAATATAAGCTAATGTGAAATTTAAAAAAACATAACCTGATCCTCCCTATTTACTAATGAGATCTTCCATTGATGTCACTTATATCGTGTTTGATATTATGAAAGAAAATTTTCATAGTAAATTTTATCCTTAAATTTTTAGTCTTGCCCTTTCATGGATAAGTATAGCAATTTTGTTTTTGGCACTTCCTGAGTTGTAATTATAGGAGATTTTGCTCGGACTGTGACATGCCAGTAAACAAGACATTTTTATCAAGATATCTCGCAATGAGAAAACAAATATAGGAATTCATAGCTTTCTTTAAAGCCTGGATTCAAGATTTAATATAATTTGTCACCTTTTTTATTTACACTCTACAGCGATTTGTTCCCGATTAGAAAAGAATTCAAGGGAAATAATTACCAATACTCAAGTTTTGTCTAGTTTTCTCCCTTGAATGCTTATATCTTATTGTATTGTAATTTAATTAAATTCAGCAGACTGTGCATTGGATATCGGCTCGGAACGAGAAATCGGGGAGCCGAGTTCGAATTCCAGCTGAATTCATTGCATTCACTTACGCACAAATACCCTTGGGAAAGGTATTAATCCACCTATTCCTTCCCTATTCTATGGGTTAAATAACAGGACAGATTGGGTTCTATAGCCTTGGTCGGCAACCAGTCTACCGCAGAAAGCAATGGCAACCTACTGTGGGATAATCTTCTGCCCAGTCATTCATGTCTGTCGAGACATGATCGCCCAAGCGTGTATCATGTATGGCACTCAACTGACTGATCATTACTAGCTTACGGTCACAGCTCGTTCCTGTTCCGATAATTGAAGTTAAGCAACGTTGAGCCTGGTCATTGCCTAGATGGGTGACCACTTGAGTAGAAGCGCTGTAAGCTTGAATATGCGGGTAGTGCAATGGCTTGGAATTAATTGGAGAGCCAAATTCCAAGACCGCAAAGTCTGTTATACTCAATTATGCGCAAATACCTGTCTTCCAGTTATGGGTTAATTTGAAAGACTTGTATCACTAAAACTTATCTTAAAAAGCACACACGCACACAATGTTGTCTTTTCATAAAAAATGAATGAAACTATCATTCATTTCCACCCACAAACTTCTATAATGGGTACGATCTTCTATGTGCTGCATTACTTCAAGGCATAGGCGATCGTGGTTCTCCACAACTTCCTGTCATTTGAATTTCAGGATAAGTTACACAAAAGATTGAAAAAGTCTGTTGATAAATGTTGTTAAATATTTATACTATATATGAAAAGGCATCAAGGCACAAAAAAGCCAAAACAGGTTATTAAAGTTTTTCTTTTACATTAATACGAATATTCCTTCAGGACGTTGATGATCATGGTTCTCCACAATTTCCTATCCTTTGTAGCTCTAAATAAATTTTGTCTTGTTATCTTTCCTAAAACTTGTTCCACCATCAACTTACTGAAGCTCGCTGAGTAGGCTGTGCTTTGTTCTTCTGTTCCTCTTACCTTCAATGTGTCCTGTGAGCATCAAATTTTCCAAGCCCTCCTTATGTCTTCTAGAAATTTCAACTAAAGTCTTAAATTGAAGGGAATGAATAGCAAGGGAGATAACTACACTTTGGTTCAAAAATTGGCGTGTAAAACTCTTTACTGTCAAACAAGAAAGAAAACTAAATTTGGTGATATTTATATAAGAAAAAACAAACAAACAAACGTACTTTTTGCATTTCAGCTTTCTCTTGTTTCTTTTTGAGTCTGTGTTTACGTGCGGACAGTTTGTTTCTCTCTTTCAATTCTCTCCTCTTCTCCAAATCTTCAGGTGTCAGCTATGAAAAGAAAAAGAAAAATATATGAAGAAAAAAATTCACAAATACTTTTTAGGGTGCAGTTTCTGCAGTAGAGTCAAGAAATAACAGAATGAGCAATGGTTGGACTCCACTGACCCTATAGAAGGTAACCATGATAAAAATGAACATGGGGACCAGGCATAGGGCAAACGGACACCACCTGAATCCAGGAAGAAGAGCATTTAATCGAGAAGGAACTTAGGTAGGTCTCTGCTAGCCACATACACAGGATCCCTGCCGATCAGGTGTACAAGGGAGGGACCAGGTATAGGGCAAGAAGAAACACCGTCTGTAATTTTTCCATAAATATTGGACACCTGTTATAGAACATGAGGAAACTTTATTGTTTAATAAGATTCTTAAGAGGAAAAAAATGTTTTTCTATTGATATCCAATGTGAGCTTAGGCAAGTCTTTCTGAGTCTCATACGCATATGGTGTTCCCCGTTTTAATTAAGGGTGGGGACCAGGTATAGGGCTCATACTTTTAGCTTAATCATTGTCAAAATTTAGAAATTTCTAATAACATAAAATGAAAAGGATAAAAATTTATTTGATGTATGAAGACAAGATATAAAAACTTATAAAAATATTGAAAGGAATAAGTCAGTTTTTATTAGAAAATATGAGTTTCTACTTTATAGATCTTGTTTGATAATTTGCTAAACATGCAAACAAACCTTATTTTGACTAACTGCCAATTGTACAAAAAACGTTTTTAAAAAAAAGTGGGGCAAGCGACAGAATTTTTAGATACATTTTTCTAGCAAATATATGCGGTGCAAGGGTTTCATCATGAGCCTCCATCGAATCTATGATACGCCACTCTCCTGCATTTCAATTTTATTATAGAATGTAAATTTTATTGTAATCGAATTATGTACAATAATAATGGGTCATATGCAACAGAAAAAAATACAATACCTAAATACAAATTAGTAACATGTCATCATTCTGTGGCAATTTTTAATATCAACTTGAGATTTTTCTTAAAAAAAAAAAAAAAGTTTATTTAACGCATTCAACATTATGGATAAGTGATATTTTTTATTGTTTTTCTGAGACTTTGCATGGGCAAAACTTAATACATTTTTGAACGAAAAATAAAAATAAAAAATCATCATTTGGAACACTCGGTGGGGGATAGTACACGCTAGTTTTGAATATTTGTTTTTTTATTTTATTTCACTTCTTTTTTTTTTAAAGTAGGACTACCAGAGTTTCTGCTAAAAGAAATAGTGCTTTCTTTCAGGACATGGACGATCATGGCTCTCCACAACTTTCAATCTCGTGTGGCTCTAAGCAGTTTTTCTTCCTTTGCTAAAGTTCCCGTCATGAGTGGCATGCTGCTTTCTTTAATCTCTTGCCTTCAATATGCCCTGTGAGTGTTAAGTTTTCCAAGTTCTTTCTCATCGCGTGTCCAAGGAATTTCAGCAGTCTTTTCCCGATTCTAAGTCTTCTTTCTTTTTAGTCATTTTGTTTCAGACTTCCTTAAAAATGAAAGCATTTTTGGTAAAGAGACAGTATTTACTACAATAATACAACAGACTTGCCCACAGGCAACACTGAGAAAATCTTAGGGTTGACTAATTATTAGACTAATTTGAATAATAAAAACTCGAGTCATCACTATAAAGCGCAAGAAAATGAGATATACACACACAAAAAAGGCGGGGATATAGTGTAAATTAGAACTACAAAACACAGAGAACTATAAGTCAGTGTGAAAAGCAAAAAAAGATAAATCATGTGAGGAAATAAAAAACAATTTACATTTAAAAACCAATTTGGGAAAATAAAATATGCAAAAAACTAATAAAAGTGTTTTTTTCTTCTTTTTTTTTTTAAGGCTAAAAAATATAAAAATAAAAATGACTGAAGACAGTTAACAAATATTGTTTGATTTGTCAAAAATGATGTCAGGTTAAATTCTAATATTTAATTTACGTGAGTAAGGGTGAAACCTAAATTTAACAGCAGAAAAGTTATCAGTCCGACAATGAGTGGAGAAATCTTCCACTGGCGTCAGGTTCATTATGTATGAGTGTGTGTGGGGGGGGGGGGGTGAATAAAAATTATAACAAATTCGACGTGGTGGTCAGAAAATGGGAGTAGTAAGAAAAAGAGTGTGTGTTGGTTTTATTTGTTTTATTTTCTTTGGGGCGGAGGGTCAGCACGGAAAATGACAGCGGGTTCAGTAGTTGAAAACAACGAAGAAACGATTGCATCATTGACTCCACGTGGAGTGAGATCACTTCCGTTAAAGAAACCGTGGTCACGTGACCGATATGTGAGTCAATGTTATTTATTTACTAGCTCAAGGGAAGGCTTACATGAGAAGGACACTATAAATAAAGTAAACAAATGAAAATGGCGTGTTTGTGGGGAGGAGTAAAAAAAGATACCGGTTAATAAACATGAACAGGAATAAATAAAAAGATAATTTTGATGGTGAAATTGATCAAAAAGAAAAAAATAGGATAAAAATAATATTAGAAAGAAAGTGAAAAAAATTTTTTAAATTTTCGTTTTTTTTTCCCACGCAAAACAAAAATAAAATAAAATAACTACCAACGCTAAAGGTTAGAGTTCGATCACAGGTGAAACCAAAGAAATGGCATGCTAATTTTCAAAACAAATCTGACGTTAAAAAATTAATCTTCCTCAATCGATTCAGCATCCCCCTCCCCAATAATCGGGAGTTCGGATTCGGTTAACCTTAGGACCTCTTAAGCCTTTTTTGTTTGTAATTGTTAAATTTTCGAAGCCTTCTTTCCTCATGTTTCCCAATAATTTCCAGAGAGTCTCTTTCTGAATTTAATTGCAAGTAACATGCGATAAGTACCGAACAGTAGGGAGTAATTCCTGACTACTAGGAGAGATGGGGATCATGCTTCCCCCTCCCCCAAGAAGAGTAAGTGACTTAAGTGTCAACCAAGTTCAACACATTTACTACTACTAACTGCTCCAGCGAAAACTCGAATTATTGATCTTTCTTTTTCGTTTCGGTGTTGTTAACAATGGATGGAGTTTATATTTTTACAACACTTTCACATCTTATTGTAAAAATAAAAGTAAACCACTTGTGTTGTGTTTGATTATTAATCAGAGAAAAATGTAATTAGTTTTTTGTTTGAAACTCCGTAATTCTTTTGAATTTTTTTGTGTGCCGTTATCGATAATCAGAGAACTTAAAACGATTAATTGGTTACTTATTGCTATGTCACCCGAACAAAATAGTCAGTGCATTATTTAAACAAATTAGCCGTAAATAATCAACAAAGTTTTTAAGACTAGTTTACATTTAAAAGTAACGAAGTAACCGTTATAAGTAACAGTTAATCGAAATAAGTGTTGCGTAACTAGTGCCGTCTTTTAAAGTCTACGCAGGTCAGTCACTTAAAGTGCCATACGTACGTGATACATGATTTGCATTCACTTATGCGTAAACACCCTTAAAAAAAGGGTATTCATCCGCCTCTTCCCCAGCTATGGGTTAAATAACAGGACAGATTGGGTTCTATAGCCTTGGTTAGCAAAAAGTAATGGCAACCTACTACGGGAAAATCTTCTGCCCAGTTTTTCATGTCTTTATCGAGACATGATCGCCCAAGAAGTGTCTATCATGTATGGCACTTAAGTAACAGACTATTACATGTCTAATTTGTATTAACATTGTATTTTCAATTTTCTTACTTGAAATTGCTCACTTATTGCATCTCTGATCACACTGACAATAAAATTTACATTCTAAAATTGAGATGTAGTAAAGTGGGGGTGGTCGTATAAATTCGTGGGTAGGAACATACACAAAAGTTTAATTAGCTTATACATTACTTATTATTATTATTATTATTATTTTTTTTTTTTGCACCTCAGTATGTTGCAAATGGTTAGCAAGCTTGTCTCACTAGAACTCATTACAACTGAGTAGTGGGTTTGAACCTCAGTGGGTACCCGATACTTTCGGACTTGTGCCACATCTTGAGGCGCTTAGAAAATCAAGTACCTATTTTGTTGCCAACCAAGGTTATATAGAACCCAATCTGTCCTGTTATTTAACCCATAGCTGGAGGGAAGAGACGGACACTACTAAAAGCGCGTGTGCGTGCGTGCACACACACTTTTTGAAACATCGTAATTGATAAATTATGGCTTTAAAAATTAAAAAACATGCTTTGCCATTATTCAGTCAGTTAAGTGCCATGCGTGATACACACTTGGGCGATCATGTCTCGAAAGAGACATGACTGACTGGGCAGAAGATTATCCCGCAGTAGGTTGCCATTGCTTTCTGTGGTAGACTGGTTGCCAACCAAGGCTATAGAACCCAATGTGTCCTGTTATTTAACCCATAACTGGAAGGAATAGACGGGTTAACCTTTCCCAAGGGTATTTGCGCGTAAGTGAATGCAATGAATTCAGCTGGAATTCGAACTCGGCCCCCGATTTCTCGTTCCGAGCCGATATCCAATGCACCACAATGCACATCCAACATTAGCTTTCATAAAAAATTTAAATTGGCGATTATTATTTTTATATAGTTTCGAACATTCAAATCTGAATCAGTTGAATCAGTTTTAAAAATGAGAAATTGCATTGAATTGTCGGTTCGATGAAAAGGAAATATTTTTAAAATTATCAAATTACAGTCACACATTATTTGTGATGAAATGGGAGAAAAAATAACGAAAGAAAAAATGACTATCAATTTCTGGACAGTAGCCGATGTTAAGTTCGCATCAGAATGTCGTTGGGTTATTTTGATTTTTTTTTTTTAATATAAGTTGGAATCGATAGAAGCATCTGCTTTTAAAACGCAACTTTGGTTTGTTAAGAAGATCCTCAGATTCAAATCACCACAGCCAGTGGCGATTTTTTTCTAAAATGGAAAAAAAATAAGCGTAACTGGTGTTATCTGGCTTTAACTGGGGACTTAAATTACGTATACAAAACGTAGGGATACTGAAAAAAAAGAACTTGGGTGGGGGTTCAAAAACAAAGTGAAAGGGAAAAATGTACAAAAAACGAAACAAAACAAAAGCCCTCGTGATGTGATTAAAAAAAAAAAAAAAAAAAAAAAAAAAAAAAAAAAAATCACTGGAAAATAAAGTGTGTGGACCGAGGCAGGAAGGAAGGAAAGTAGCAATAAAAGTTATACCATATTGTGCAATAACACGCACTCGAGCACCCCTCATCCCTCGCTACAGACCAAGAAGTAAGTGTTGTTAGCAAGCTAAAGTTTAGCAAACCTACTATATTGCTCAGCAAGTGTCCTATATTTGTGATCTTGTGCCAGACTAAGGCTAAATAAATATAAAGTACCCACACCCAGGTTTCAACTATTCATTTTTTTAACTGTCTTAAGTTCCTTGACAAAATACACAAACACATAACCTCGAACAATCATTAGTAGTAGTAATTGCAGTAGTAGCAGCAGTAATATTTTTACTATTTGTTGGGTGATGATGATTGTGTCAAACTTTTTCGGAAATTGACACTTGTTAATGTTAAGAATAGCAATCGAGTTAGCTTTTAGTTTTGCTTTCTGTTTCAAAAAAGACCGGGGGAAAATCAAATCCTTGCAGAACTTTCTAGAACATAAAAGTTGAATGAATGATGCAAGAAAGTTTCATATGATAATACCTTTTAAAATTGAAATTCATTATTTCTGCTTAAGCGTCTAAACTATTGGAATAAATAATTAGTTTATTCAACTGTAAGTGTAATCAATTTTTTTTAAATTATTGTAATTAAAAAAGAATTTAAGAGTTTACAATACATCTTTTTCTTAGCTTTTTAACTGACGCCACTGATGATATCGGACACTTTGTTAAATAGCAATGTCACTTTTAGATGCGTCGAAGTGTTAAAGGAATTACAAGACTTAGAAAAGTATGTTTTTGCATCTTTTCTTTATTTTGGAAAAAAAAACTCTGCATTTAAGTACTATTCCCAACTCAAGCGCCTTACGTAGAACATTGTTTTAAGAACAGAATGACAAGCATATCCCTTGAAAAACTATTTTCGCTGAAGGATTGCTCTTGCGACAGACGTATAGATTTTTTTTTTTTATATACTTAATGTCTGTCCAATTTGGAGTCCAATATAAGGCCCGCGAGACACTAGAGGTAGAGGTTTACTGAATTATGTGTTTAGGAATTAAAAAGTGAAGAAATATACTAGCCTAGCAGAAAAGATTAGCAGTGGATTTCGGGGTAATTTATTTTTATAGCAGAAAATAGAAAAACCAGCGAGTGATTATAAAAAAAAATACATTAAAATTAAATACAATAAATTCAAAAGTTTGTTCACAAGGCGTGTATTACTGGAGTGGAATCGAAGTGTGGGTGTAAAATCAAATAAAGTCAATTCCGATGATCACTAAAAAATATAAATAAATTAAATAAAAAAAATAACTTTAAAAAAAATTAACTATTAAAACATTTCTTCAACAATGCCATGTATTTTTTTATACTTAGTAATTTAATGTACTTAATTATTAATTTTTACTTTGAATTTAAATTTTTTTTACTATCTAGACAAATGAAAGAGACACTTGCTATATAGGTAAACTCGAAAGTTAACATTAACAATAACTAAAAAAAAATTGATTTTCTAAGCGAAGCGCTGCTTAGATATGGAAGAAGGCCGAGAGTAGGCGGCATCTAGTGAGGATCGAACTCACTACTCGGTTTTAATAGGTCCTAGCGAGACAAGCTTGCTCACTATACACAACGTCGAGGTGCCCAACATAAAGTAAGTACTGGTATTTCCTTGAAACATTGTTTGATTGTAAATGCGAGAGAGGCAACTCGCTAAGAAGGTAATGGCTAACGAGCAGTGCATACCATGAGGTCTAAAAAAATTGTGGTTTAAACTAAGCCTTGAGTCTTGGCGCGATAGTTAGTAAGTTTAATTTCGGCTATTCGATTCTTACAAGACAAGAGCTTTATCGGGAAGTTAAGTATCAGGCTAAAAAAATAAAAACAAAAAACAAACACGCTTACTGAATAAATAAATAAATGACGCAGCTGTTTTTAAAGTAAAAGTTCTTAAAAACACTGACTTCGAATCAGAAAAATACACAAAAAAAAAAAAAATGGCTTTTAATCAAATAAATTAATTTTAAATTATCCACCGAAGTTGAAATCTTATTTCAGCCCCCATAATTTTTTATGAGACGGGTTTTAAAAAAAATAATCAGTCATTTTTTTTTCTTTTCTTTTATAAGTAAATAATTACTGACTTGATCAGGTTGAATTTCGTTTTCTTTTATTTTTGTTTTGTTTTTTTTTTGTGTGTGTGTGACAAGAAAATTCGGAAACATAATCTTAAAAAAAAAAAAAAGCTTTAAAAAATGACAATGATTTAACACAAATTATTAGCATAGAATTGCCCTTTTTTTTTTGCACTTGTTCCTACTACCAACACGAAATCATCATGTCGCATCTTTAAAAAAAAATTTTGCGAAATGAAAATAAACACGAAAATAAAATAATTTTAAACTTTAAAAAAGTTTTACTTACTTTATATTCAATTTGGGTTGGCTTCTCTTCAAAGTACAAATCTTTCCCTTTTTTGAGTCTCTGGAGTTGAATTTTTGTTTTCAATTCCAATTTCAGCATGTCCGATACGGTACCACTTTCGATGCAAGTTTTCACGGCTCTTTTCACATCATTGTCTAATGCAGAATCGGAAGACCGGGCCAACGACAGATCATCTGGGTAAATGCAATATAATTGATTTCTCATTTTTTTTTTTTTTTTTTTACGGCACAAAGCGAAAGCAAATTATATACGTAAATTTTTATACTAACTAAACAGGTGATTTTGTGGTTTCCAATCTTTTGATTTTGTCTTTCGCTTTTCCAAATTTCGCGTGGAAAAGTTTTACTTGTTAACGTTGTTCTCTGAAATGATGTTCTCTTCAGCGCGACCGGCTTTTTGTAGTGACGGCGTCAGCATCAGCAGCAGCAGCAATCAACATGTTAAGACTTGCTTGGGAAATCCCGCTTGTGGGTGCGGCCAAAAATCGTCAATATGACGTTTACTATGAAACATCACGACGAGGATTTTTACATTGTGGGTAATCGTTATTAAGCAAGTGGATAGTAATATTACATTATCCGATCGACAGTGTTGTATTGTATTGTATTCTCCTACACATGAGATATTGTCATGACTAACTCAAGATAACCTGTCACAAGTTAGTTTTTTTTTTAATTTGTAAATGACGCCCGTAAATAAATAAATAATAAAAACTTCGTTTTAAAAAACTTGTAACTATAATTAATTGTGTGTGTGTGTGTGTGTGTGTGTGTGTGTGTGTGTGTGTGTGTGTGTGTGTGTGTACGCATAAAGCACGTGTGTACAAAAATGTGTAAGGCTGTACCTTCAGGTTCTTTAAAAAGATATTGCTGCTAGAGACAAATTCTTAAGAACTTGCTTTTTTTAAATTTTTCTAATCGCATCATTCACCTTCCACCAGGAAAGAAAAGAGCAGCAATAATTTTTTTAATGCTATTTTTGTTTTTGTCCGTATACATGACGTTGTGGTGCAATGGATATTGACTCGGAACGACAAATCGGGAAGCCGAGTTCGAATTCCAGTTGAAATCTTTGCATTCACTTACGCACAAATACTACGCGAAAGGCATTAATCCGTCTCTTCGCTCCAGTTATGGGTTAAGACAGATTGGGTTCTATAGCCTTGGCTGGCAACCAGAAAGCAATGACAACCTACTGCGGGATAATCTTCTGCCCAGTCAGTCATGTCTCTTTCGAGCGTGTATCACGTATGGCACTTAATTGATTTATCATTTCCCTTTAAACTTATTTATAAATGGAACTTTGTCTCTGTGTGTGTATGTCTGTGTGTGTGTCCGTTATCTCTAGACTCCGAAACGGCTGAACCGATTTTCTTGAAAATTTACACAGTTTTACTATAAGGGTCTGCGAGTGTTCTTAGCTAGGTTTTGTGTCGAGGTACCCCCGATAAATATCGATAATCGAAAAAATCGGGTTATAGAAGGAGTAGTCCGATTTTAATCAAATGTCATACACTCATAGACAAAGACATAAGAAACGATATTCAGAAGTTTCAAGGTTGCAGTTCTTACAGTAGTGCAGAAAATTTGATATCGATACCAGGAAATCAAAATTTGACTTACATCCATTCATTTTTCTTTCAGTCTACGGTTTCGCTTTAACTGGAAACAACTATTGCTTTTTAGTCTTTTGTGCTAACATCCAAAGAGTCTGAGCTCCAGGACCATGGATTAGTTTTAAAGCTTTCATTACACCCGAGCAATGCCAGGCTATACTGCTAGTATTTATATATTTGGGAGTTCCTTGAGGTAGGGAGTCATTATAAAACAACAACCCAGCAGCTACCTGTTGAAAGCTTGGCACAAAAATATTTTCAAATTAATTTCATCATATTAATAGCCTAACTAATTTTTTTTATTTATATCTCCATGGATATCTCAGTTATCAAATTTCAACACCATGAAAGATACCTATTCAACATTTTTTTTTAAATTTTTAAAATAGTGACACTAATCTTCAGAACTATTTCTCCATAAAAACACTTTTACAAATATATATATATATATATATATATATATATATATATATATATATATATATATATATACTAAAGATTATTCACATTATTCAAACTGTTGTCCTTATTTTTATTGTCATATTCACAATAATTTGGCCTTCTCTGCGTGATTGAAATTTGAACTGAAACCTTTATTTTGGATATGCGAAGAGTGGGATCAACGAGTTGAATTCAAATTCTGGATTAGCCTGATGCATTCACTTTCGCACTTTTATGTTCTTGGGAAAGGTTGTGTGAACTGGCGCTATAAAATCACAAACAAGTAACAATGCTAAATAACCGAAGCCACATCACTTGATGATTACCAATAGTGGCAACAATTAAAATGGATAGCACATGTAACGCGAAGAGAAAGTAAAATGACATTATCACGATTTTGACAAACCACACTGCTTTACACAAAAAGTTAGGAAAGAAACCCCCTTCAGTACTGGAAAGAGCAATAATAGTTACTGGATTTGAAAAACCTATTTTCTTAAAAATTAATTTAAGAGAAATATTTTTTTTATTTCAACCAAATGGACAATACTTTCAGTGACAAGTTTGTAACTAATCTTTAAAAAAAAATGCTTTTCATGAAAAATCATCGAGAGCTTATTCAAGGTCCTAAAAGTAGGAAAAAACTGGCTTCCCTAGAAAAAGAAAAAGAAAATTTTGAATTCCAAAGAGCGGAGAAGGTAATTTCCAAAGAATGCATAGCAGAAAAAAAAAAAAAAAAAAAAAAACGGAATCCGTAAAGAATCTTGATTGTTTTCGTTCTAAAGAAACATGGCATCATTAAAAATACCGACTTATCTATATCGGATGTGCGTTGTGGTTCAGTGGATATCGACTCGGAACGAGAAATCGGAGAGTCGAGTTCGAATTCCTTGCATTTACTTACGTGCAAATACCCTTGGGAAAGGTATTTATACGTCTCTTTTCTCCAGTTATGGGCTTAATAACAGGACAGATTGGGTTCTATAGCCTTGGCTGGCAACCAATCTACCGCAGAAAGCAATGGCAAACTACTGCGGAATAATCTTCTGCCCAGTCAGTCATGTCTCTTTCGAGACATGATCGCCCAAAGCGTGTATTACGTATGGCACTTAACTGACTGACTTATCTAGCTAGCCCTCTATTTTTATTGTTGACTCAGTCTATTTAAATGCGTCAGGTCATATTTTTCTGTGTTTTGTGACCAATGAATTTGACCGCAATCAGTCAGTTAAGTGCCATACGTGATGCACGCTTGGGCGATCATGTCTCGAAACAAACATGACTGACTAGGCAGAAGATCCCGCAGTAGGTTGTCATTGCTTTCTGCGGTAGACTAGGCTATAGAACCCAGTCTGTCCTGTCATTTAACCCATAACCGGAAGGAATAGACGGATTAATACCTTTCCCAAGGGTACTTGCGCGTAAGTGAATGCAATGAATTCGGCTGGAATTTGAACTCGGCTCCCCGATTTCTCGTTCCGAGCCGATATCCACTGCACCACAACGCACATCCGCAATAGTTTTGCTAATAACATAATTATTACAACAAGGGTTTTCAGATCTTCCTACTAATAAGAAGAAGTATTTCGAGTTAATGGCATGTGTGATTGACTTCCTCCAGCTCCTTAAATTTAACAAAGAAATGCAAAACCTTCATTCATTCATAGTAAAAACCACATAACCCATATGTCTGCGGTGATGGTTAGAATTCTCACTATTTATTGGAGTAGATAGACTAATTGGAGTAGATAGACTAAACTATCGCCCGGTTCACACTCCACCCTCTATTGAACAGGTGAAGAGGCTCATCCCTTCTTCCCTGTTTAGGATGTGATTTCCTGTTTTCTCTTTTCCAATCTCTTCACTCTTACGTAGCCCCCTGTACATCCATGGCGTTACCTCCTTGCTCGGGGTGATATGATTAAAACAACAAAAAAGAGTTCTTTAATTTGTAATGAACGAGATTATTGCAGGTCACCATTTTATGACGATCAATAATTTCAGAGTGAAATGATTTAAACGTATAGAGTAATTTTCCATATATATCACATCACTGCAAAAGTTCTTGCCCAAATTTCATGGTTAATATAAAATGACTGCAACTTGACACTGGCGTCTGTTTTCATGCCGATTTCTGGTGTGTTCGAAATTAAAAACTTGCATCGTTCACTTGCAAGTCAGACTTTGTTGAACGTTGATGTTTTGAATGTTCATATCTTAATCTGTCCCTTGTCTATCTTAGGTAGATAGATCATGAACAGACTATCTTAGTCTATTCATTATCTATCTCTCTTAGTCTGTTCATATTTATCTATTGATTCTAGTCTGCTCATATCTATCGATCTTAGTCTGTTCATATCTGTCAAAGTATCTCTGTTCATATCTATATGTCTAATATCTATTTATCTTAGTCTGTTCGTATCTTTTTTGTTCATCTATTTCTTTTACATTGTATCAGTCTGTATATTTTGACATGCCCATATTTATCTATATGTCTTAGTATGTTCCTATCTATGTTAACACTAGCAGTATAGCCTGGCGTTTCTCGGGTGTAATGAAAGCTTTAAAACTAATCCATGATCCTGGAGCTCAGACTCTTTGGACGTTGGCACGAAAGACTAAAAAGCAATCGTTGTTTCCAGTTAAAGTGAAACCGTAGACTGAAAGAAAAATGAATGGATGTAAGTCAAATTTTGATTTCTCGTATCGATATCAAATAAGTTCTTTTCGTCGTAAACTGAATTTTGAAGGCTAAATAAGTCCTCTAAGTAAATGGTATCATGGCTGAGACTAAGAACTACAATTATACCTACTTAGAGCCAAACCCGAAGCAAAAACTAAAATAAGAGGGCTGAAGAAATACAGATATACAGGCAGATAAACAGTCACACACAAACATCTTGCCTTTTATATATATATATATATATATATATATATATATATATATATATATATATATATATATAATCGATTTTCTGCACTATTGTAAGAACTGCAACCTTGAAACTTTTGAATATTGTTTCTTATGTCTTTGTCTATGAGTGTATGAAATTTGATTAAAATCGGACCACTCCTTCTATAACCCGATTTTTTCCATTATCGATTATCGATATTTATCTGGGGTACCTCGACACAAAACCTAGCTAAGAACACTTGCAGACGCTTATAGTACAACTGTGTAAATTTTCAAGAAAATCGGTTCAGCCGTTTCGGAGTCTAGAGATAACGGACACACACACACACACACACAAAGTTCCATTTATAAATAAGTTTAGATCGATTTTCATATCTATCTTAGTATTTGAATATCTTTGTATATTCCTATCTATCTATCTATCTATCTATCTATCTATCTATCTATCTATCTATCTTATTATGTTAATTTCTGTCTGTATTAGTATATTCATATCTATCTTAGTCTGTTCATATCTTTTTTTGTGATCGTTTCACCCAAGCAAGGCATTACTGCCACTGGTGCGCAGAGGGTTACCTAAGAGGAGAGTGAAGAAAAATGAAACAGGTTACAGTGGGCGTCGTAGTATTGGTAAGAGAAGAATAGAAACACCGGTGTGAAGAGAGCTACGTGAGTGTAGAGTGGAAAGGGAGAAGAACAAGTTACAGGGGGTGTCGGGGAAAGAATGGGAGCCAAGGAGATAAGAGATGGTAATTGACGTTGCATTTAAAGTCTTAGAGATTGTAGCTATCAGGGAAATATATATATGCGGAGGAGATTTCCATAGGCGGGAAGTGTGAGAAAAGAAGCTGATAGAGTAAATGTTGCGGTTAAATTTGATAGGTTTTACTGTAAAAGGGTGGGACCTAGTTGCCAGTCTAGTAGCTCGAGTAAATTTGTGCAGTGGAGGCACCAGGGAGGTAAGCTCGTCGGAGCTGAAGTCGTGAAAATATTTGTAGAAGAAACAAAAGAAAGCCTCATTTCGTCAGTAAGAAAGTGACTGGAGTTGAGCTGCCAGGTCGGGATTGATTACATTGCAGATTCTCCTTTGGATTTTGTCTAGAATCCTGAAAGGAATAGCAGGGGTGCTCGATCAGAGGTGAAAGCAGTATTCAGTACACGGGCGGATGGTAGATTTTTATATGTGCAACATAGATTCAAACGAGAAAAACTTCCTGGACCGACACAGTGACCCGACCTTCCTAGCAGTAGATTTAGCTATTGATTCAATGTAGTCGTTCCACTTGAGGTTGGCTGTGAGAATTAGGCTAAGGAGGCACAATTTATTGCTTTCAGGAAGACTAGCGTGATCCATACTGATGTGGGGGGGGGGGAGAAATTGTCTATTGTGGTTAAAGGATAGCAGCTTCGTTTTGAAAGCATTGAAATTTACGAGCTTAAGCTGCTACTGCTAAGGTAATGCTATAGGCTCTCTCCTCCTACTCTCTCACTCTTTACTACTCTTCCGTTTGGCAAAGGTGAGAGAAAGGCCGAGGAGAGAGGGGGAGGAAAAGCTCGTGTAGAGAGTAAGTGTGTTATCTTTCTTTAGTGGCATAACGGACTGAGGAACTAACTAACTAACTAACTAAGGAAGGAAGGAACAAGCAGAATTATTATATAGTCTTACTTTGTTTATATCAGTTGAGATATTCTGTTGCTTTCAATTTCGCACTCGTATCATTTAAAAAAGCACGAATCCATATATTTTTTCCCTCTAACTGTGGAATAAATAATAGGGCTGATGAGGCTTTCTAGCCTTGGTTAGCATCCAGGTTATGCAAAGTACAACTCTATATTCAAACTTATAATGAAGCCAATGGGAAACTATACCTCATTAGCTTTGCCCAGAAGTCAAAGCAGACTCTAGAAAAGGTGAGAACCATGACTACCTTACATTCTGAAGGGACATTAAATTTAATTAAAATCATCTGGTCTAGCCAACATATAAAACACAGTTTAAATTTCGCTTCAGTAGCCGGACGAGCTCAATATCTGTTCGTTACAATGAAAATGTTTTTTGTAGGAGTTTACTAAATGCTAAATTGGATCTTTGGTTTGTGTTTTACACTATTTTTCTAAAGAAGTCATGGTTCTTCGCCTCTCACCTGATGCACACTTCCCTCCCAATTTTTGAATAGGAGTTTGTGGTGCAATTCGTTTTCTACGGCTTATCAACCCTTTGCAGGTTATTTAAAGCCAGAAAATATTTTGGATTGTAAAAACTTTTTTTTAAAATAACGATTTATTAATTCAAGTCTTACTAATTAACCCATAGTTCAGGGGGAAAGGGGTGGATTCATATCTTTCTTAAAGGTATTTGCAGGTAAGTGAATATAATGATTAACAATTTAGAATACCACCTGCACATCCAACTTTACAGCAGCTGCTAGTTCCAAGTATCTAGGTACTGACCAAGTTTTACGTAGTTTAACTTTGTTGATCGTATGTGAACTGGTGTTTCAATGTGATATGGACACGAGCCAATATAATATAATTTTGCTTGTTACTTGTTACGCCTTGCCAATACTTCATAAATAATAGACTATTCCATTTTAATCGTGTCAGAAAAAAAAAGACATATCAGAAACGTTATTTGGTTTCGAGGAAAGAAAGGGAAGATAGAGAAGGTAATGACACTGACATTTGTCTAACACCTGCTGTAGTATAATAGTAAACCTTGTCAATTGGCACTGACCAGTCTTGCTTAAGTTCGATGATCATACGTGAACCGATGTTTTCCTTGTTTCCTGTTTAGGATTTGGTTGCCAGTCTCTTCTAAAGTCTTAGTCACTGTCAGTAATGCCTTGCGTCTGAGTAGCATTATCGCCTTGTTTGAGATAGAAAGACTCAATTGGAGTAGATAGACTAAACTATCGCCCGGTTCACACTCCACCCACGTCTATTGAACAGGTGTAGAGGCTCATCCCTTGTTCCCTGTTTAGGATGTGGTTTCCGGCTTTCTCTTTTCCAATCTTTTCACTCTTTTCTTTTTTTATTTTCAATTGGAGTAGATAGACTAAACTATCGCCCGGTTCACACTCCACCCACGTCTATTGAACAGGTGTAGAGGCTCATCCCTTGTTCCCTGTTTAGGATGTGGTTTCCGGCTTTCTCTTTTCCAATCTTTTCACTCTTTTCTTTTTTTATTTTCAATTGGAGTAGATAGACTAAACTATCGCCCGGTTCACACTCCACCCACGTCTATTGAACAGGTGTAGAGGCTCATCCCTTGTTCCCTGTTTAGGATGTAGTTTCCGGCTTTCTTTCTTCTAATCTTTTCACTCTTTTCTTTTTTTTATTTTCAATTGGAGTAGATAGACTAAACTATCGCCCGGTTCACACTCCACCCACGTCTATTGAACAGGTGTAGAGGTTCATCCCTTGTTCCCTGTTTAGGATGTGCTTTCCGGCTTTCTTTCTTCTAATCTTTTCACTCTTACGTAGCCCCCTGCACATCAGTGGCGTTACCGCCTTGCTCGGGGTAATATGATAAAAAAAAAAAAACATTAAAACAAATTCACAGATAATAAACAATTAAAAGAATTTGCGGAGAGTCATGATCGCCTACCGGATGAAAGGACATATCATTTAATTTAAAGAAGTACATCTAACTTTTCAGTTATAAGTTACAAAAAATTACTGACCGCAACAAATACGATATTCATACTAAATTTCTGATTAAATTCCTAAGGAAAAGTATTGTTATTATTACTACTAGTATAATCTAATTCGGTGAAGGAAATAAAGAGTTAAGTTCTAAATTTCAATCACCTGAAGACGGCCAGAGCGTACAACGACCGAAACGTCGTGAATATGGTAACAAAAATGAGGACGGCACTTGATACAGTGTAAATAGTGGAAAAGATACAATACCACATGTCAGAAATATAGACAAATATATCTGAAATCTTTGATGAAATAATCTTGTTTGTTTGTAGATAAAAGTTTTAAAAAAAGAACATGTTCAAGAAAGTTTTTTAAAAATTCTAAAAATCAGAATCTTTTTCCCAGATTTATTTATATTTTATGAGAGGTGTTCCCTTCAAAAACCGCCCAATGCATAAAAGAGAAAATGTTTACGTGTAAGTGTATCAAAGTGCGCCTTCAGAAAAAAAATATATGGCGGGAGTAAATAAACATTGAGATGTGGCAGAATCAACCATATATTGATTCTACCGAAAGGCACAGCATCTTTATTAAATTTCGATTACCTAGCCCTGTCAGTTACATTGTTTAATACAAAATACGATACTATTACGTTTATATTACGTTTATATTTATCTTATTCTAATTCAGTATGTCCCTCTTTTAATTTTTTAGTTATGACGTACGTTACGCCATGCAAATAGTTCATAAATAAGCGACTATTCCATTTTGATAGTGCAGAAAGGCAAGAAAGACCTATCAGAGACGCTACTTGATTTCAAGGAATAAATGATTGAAGAAAGAACGAAAGAAAAAAAGAAAGAAAGATAAAAGTGTTCAACGTCTGTTTCATTGAAATGAAAACGTTGTTCATTTGTATTTCATAATTAATGATTGTTATTGAAATATTTTGTTAAAATTATTAAGTTCAAATATTTAACGGATAAAAGACAATACTTGATTTCAGTGAGAATATAAAAGAAAAAATAATGAAGTGAAATAAGTCTTTAAAATAAAAATTCAAAACTTCTTCATGTGTCGTGTCCCTTTAGGGCGTAGACGATCATGGACTTCCACTTGGCTTTGTCTCTTGCCGCTCTTAAGATTTTTCCTCTTGGTCTCTCTCCCAAACCCCGCTCCGCCAATTATTTGCTCAGGTCTATGAAGTATAGCTCGCGCTGCTTTTTCCTATCTCTTTTTCTTTCTATCCGTCTTGTGAGTATTAAATTCTCCAAGCCCTCTTTCTTCATTACGTTTCCCAGGAACCTCATCTGTCTCTTCTTGATGTTAAGTATGGGTTTTCTTCTCGTTTGCATCCTCTCCAACACCTTATTGTCGCTTACGTGCTCAGTCTATGATATCCTCAGCATCCTTCTGTAAAACCACATTTCTGCTGCCTCAAGCCTCTTCTTTCTTAATGAGATCGTCCAGTACTCACTTCTATACAAAAGGACAGATACCACATAGCAATCCAGCACTCTTTTCTTAGTTTCCAATGAGATTTTTCTGTCTCTCGGTACTTTGGTTAGCTTTTGAAATACATCCTTCGCCATGCAAATGCGTCTTTGGATCTCAATGTCACACTTTCCATCCTCTGTCAGAACACTTCCTATGTATTTAAATTTCTTTACTTGTTTTAATTTAGTTTTTACAACCTGTAGTTAGCATTTTGGAGTCTTCTTTTTGCTGATGACCATACATTCAGTTTTCTGAAAGTTTATGCTCAGTTCTTTCTTCTCACTTTCTTTTACTACCTTCTGTATGAGGTTTTGCATTTTCCTTACCGTGTCTGCTATCAGCATTGTGTCATCAGTGTATTTTACCAATGAGATTGTGGTCGCCAATAACGGATACCGGCAAGTATCTCAGAATTGTTTCGCTGTATAGATTGAATAGATCAAGCGAGAAAACACATCCTTGTCTCACGCCCCTTTCTATTTTGTATGCATGCTGAATTCACTTCCTATCTGTTCCAATAAAATAAAATAACTTTGTCTGCTGTTTTTTTTTTTAAATCATTATAATATCAATAAGACGGGGATTTTGCTAGAAAGAAAGAAATAAGGGAATATAAAAATACTTAACATCTATAGCGAAAGACACTACTTGATTTCAGCGAGAAAAAGAAAAACACACGTACATAAACACATACAAACATACAGTTCCAGTGAAATGAAACAGAGTCATTCTCCTCCCTCACAAGACATCAAAGAATTTAACCGCAGTTGTGAATATCAGCCATTCTTCTCCGCACATCTTGTACACCTTTCAAGAAAGAAAGATTGACCTATTTCCCTTTTCAGTAATAAGGCCGTGTGACGGACACTCACAGCTTATATTGTAATAGATTATTATTACTGTGAAAATTTTACGGTTTTCTTAGTTTAATATTCTAATGAAACTTAATTATTATGGTAATGATTGACGGATGTGCGTTGTGGTACAGTGGATATCGGCTCGGAACGAGAAATCGGGGAGCCGAGTTCAAATTCCAGTTGAATTCATTGCATTCACTTACGAGCAAATACCCTTGGAAAAGGTATTAATCCATCTCTTCCTTCCAGTTATGGGTTAAATAGCAGGACAGATTGGGTTCTATAACCTTGGCTGGCAACCAATCTACCGCAGAAAGCAATGGCAACCTATTGCGGGATAATCTTCTGCCTAGTCAGTCATGTCTCTTTCGAGACATGATCGCCCAAGCGTTTACCACATATGGCACTTAACTGACTGAATGATTGAGTAAGCAAATTTTGTGACAATAAAATATCCGTAACTTAACTTTCAAAAAATATTGCAATAACAATCACTGACCTCTTCATCCCTGGTTATCTTCCCCTTTTAAGGAAGGATTCTACTGTCCACATGCATGGGCTGGGTGTTTATGTCAGCGAACACCTCCCCATAACTAGGGTGACTTCACTCGAATCTACTGACCACCAATACATATGTCTCCGCTTGTCTCTCCTCAGTTCGGTTAGCTACCTATTCTTCCTTTACCGTTCTCCCTCCTCTCCTGACTGCTCCCTACTAGATAGCATTGCCGACGACATAGATAAGGCTATTTCCTATCACCCATTTGCCCACATATTTGTATTTGGAGACCTCAATGCCCATCACTCTGAGTGGCTTGAAAACGCTGTTACTGATTCGGCGGGCATTCACGCCGTGAACTTTGCTATTTCCCAATCCCTTACGCAAGTGGTGGACTTCCCCACTCGCTTCCCAAGCACACCCTCGGGTCATTCCTCACTGCTAGATATATGTTTCACCTCTGCGCCCGACGCCTGTCAAGTCTCGCAGCTTTGCCCTCTCGGCAACTCCGACCACGCTGTAGTCTCCCTCAGTATTTCTTTCCAATCTCACTCCCCCCAGGATCCCCCTACTCATAGAACCTCCTACCTCTACCAAAAAGCTGACTGGGATGCCTTTCGCGATTTCCTCTGCGACGTCCCTTGGGGAAAAGTGTTTGACCTATCAGTTGATGACTGTGCCTCTGAGGTCTCGTCATGGGTGAAAGCTGGCATTGATGCCTTCATACCCACCAGGAAGTATTGCTTAAAACCTCATTCCTCTCCGTGGTTCTCTCCGGCCTGCTCAGCCGCCATTGCCCACAGGAACCATTACTTCCATCTATTCCAGAGACAGCCAACTGATCACAATAGGCGCCTGTTCACATCCGCTCGCAGTGAGTGCAAGAGAACCCTAAATGACGCCAAACAGTTGTTTGCGGAGAGAATGCGACAGCACATAGCTGACCGCAAGTTCGGCTCCAAGGACTATTGGAGGATCTGTAAACGAGTGCTCAACAATAGGAAATCCTCAATACCTCCTTTAATCCATGGATTTGACGTTCTCACGTCATCTGCTGAGAAAGCTGAGTGCTTTGCCCGCAGATTCTCATCCAACTCCACACTCGACTCGTCCGGAGTGCACCCACCCGACTTCCCTATTAGAACTGAGGCCAAACTGCATGACGTATATATTACCCCGACAATAGTATGCAGAGTAATTTAAAAACTCGACCCCCATAAGGCGTGTGGAGACGATGGAATCCCGGTGATAGTCCTTAAGAGGTGTGCCCCTGAACTTTCCCCTGTCCTCTCTAAACTGTTTAACTACTGCCTTTCTGCTTCCTGCTTTCCTGCATGCTGGAAATTCTCCTCAGTCGTTCCTGTCTTTAAGAACTGTGGTGAACCCTCGGACCCATCCAACTATCGCCCTATCAGTCTTCTACCAATATTCGGGAAAGTGTTCGAGGCTATAATAAATGCTGAAATAGTTCATCATCTCACCGCCCACAAACTGTTCTCCGACAGGCAATATGGATTCCGATTTGACAGGTCCACAGCCGACCTGCTAACTACTGTAACGGAGTACATGCTACAGGCCCTTGATGAGTCTGACGAGGCTCGCGCGGTTGCTCTGGATATCTCCAAGGCTTTCGACAGGGTTTGGCACCCTGGCCTCCTACGCAAACTACGCGGTTATGGTATTACCGGTCGCCTGCTTGACCTAATCCAATCTTTCTTAAATAACCGCAAAATGAAGGTCGTTCTGAATGGGCGTGCCTCTTCGTCCTACAGCACGAATGCTGGTGTCCCACAAGGCTCTATCCTGGGCCCAACGCTCTTCCTTATTTTTATCAACGACCTCCCAGATGAGATCAGGTCCCAAGTAGGCATCTACGCAGATGACACTACAATATACTCCCGCTCCAGTAAGAAACCTGTCGTGGCGGACAGACATAATCTCGCTGCTGACCTTGAGCGGGATCTACACTCTGTGGTGAACTGGGGCAAGAAGTGGCTTGTCAACTTCAATTCCTCTAAGACCAAGCTGTTGTCTGTCAACCATTACAGGCAACCTCTTCTGCCTCCCATAAGCATGGACCAGATGATTCTCCCGGAGAGTAATACACTACGCCTCCTCGGACTTACCCTGTCCTCAGACCTCAAATGGAAGCACTATATTGAATCCATAGCGAGATCTGCTGCTAAGAAGATTGGGTCACTATGTCGATCCAGGATGTTTTTTCCACCTGAATCCATCCTGCATATATACAAGTCAACCATCCGTCCGTGCATGGAGTACTGCTGCCATTTATGGTCAGGTGCCCCTGCCGTTCTCCTCAGTGTTCTTGACAAGCTCCAAAGGAGAGTCTGTAATGTGATAGGTACTGATCTGGCGACTCGTCTGCAGCCACTTTCCCATCGTCGAAATGTGGCCTCCCTCTGTCTCTTCTATAAATACTTTCATGGCTTCTTCTCGGATGAGCTTAAGTCACTGATGCCTCCTCAACAGGTGTTTACCCGTTCAACCAGACTGGCAACTGGGTCCCACCCATTCACAGTCAGGTTAGCCAAACGCAGACGACAATTCTACTCCTGCAGCTTCCTCTCTCGCACTTCCCGCCTGTGGAACTCACTCCCGTATTCTTGCTTTCCTGACGGCTACGACCTCCAGAAATTTAAAAGCAAAGTTAATACTCACCTACTAACCACTGGCCTCTAGCTCTCTCCCCTCCCCTGTATAACCTTCCCTTTCTCTCCGCCCATGTACCTGTCATTGCACCTGCTTTCTCAGTTTTCTATTGTTCCTTTCTAACTAGCTTGTACTCCTCACTCTTTTCTAATTAATCTTTCTACATTTATGTAACCCCCTGCACATCAGTGGCGTTTCTGCCTTGCTCGGGGTGAAATGATTAAAAAAAAAAAAAAAAAAAAAAAATGTGAATGCTCGTCGTTATCTTAAAAAGTGGGTACAAACGATTAGAAATTTACAATTTTACCATTTCATTGAGACAGCCGTTAAACACTTCTATCTTCGCTTCTTTCTTTCTTTCTTTCTTTCTTTCTTGGATTCTCTGAATCCAAGCAGAGTCTTTCTCCCACTTTCCATGTCATCAAAACGATCGTTATTGATAGAACGTAACGGTTGTGCGAACTATCGCATAGCGAAGCAGACACAATTATTTTTCTTTTGTTTTCTGTATCGCAATGTGTTGGCTTCTGTACTTGTCTACCATCATTGTGCTGTCCGAATTTTTTATACAAACTGTTGTACTCTTCGACTTGGACTCTGTACAAAACTATGAGACGAGTAGTGTCTTAAGAAATTATTAGTCAAACTATTTACACACACACACACACACACATATATATATCATCCAGAAACAAGCCTGTTTCGCAGTATCACAGCTCATCAGTGTGGTTAGACATCCACTTGCTTCTGGCCGGGATTGAAATCCGACCGAGTTGGTGTCAGTCGGAGTTGGTAATCCCTAAGCCATAGGCGTATGGAATCAGAAAAGGGAAATTTTAGCGTGTTGTATATAAGTGGGGTATGCACACGCCAGTCACCAAGAGAACTCAATTCATTGCTGAAGAGTAATGCATAAATTGCGGAAGTGGTAACTGTTTGTTTTTTTTTTTCTTTTTTTCACAAAGTTTAGGACGCTTCTATACTCTATTATTATGTACGGATTGAGATGAGTTGTTAGTATCGAAAATTCTTCTTTTGGACACCCACGAAGAAAGGGAAAAAGTGGTTTTATCTCGATGTCAATTGTTTCTGGTTGGTGGACCAGCGGTTGGTTCCTTTTGAAGTTCGGTATGATTATTAGCAATAAGATGAGCCGAAAATGCAAATTACAAATCAAAGATACCAACATCAACCAAGCGCAAAAAATTAAATATCAGAGAAGTGTTCTAACGAATAATGTGACAATGAAATCCAAAGACGTATTGGGATGGCCAAAGATGCATTCCAAAAGCTAAGCAAAGTATTAAGAGATAGAAAATCTTTGTTATAAAAAACACAAAAACTACTGAACTATTACATGATATCGTTCTACTGTACAGCAGTGAATGTTGGACAATCTCCTCAAAAATGAAGAAGAGACTTGAGGCAACATATATGTGGGTCTACAGAAAGATGGTGAGAATACCATGGAACGACGAGGGTTTTTTTTTATACAAAATTGTAAAAAAAGGAAACTTATACAACATAAGAAAGAGATAGTTGAAATTTCTGGGGCATATAATGAGGAAAGAGGGCTTGGAAAATATGTGACTCATGGAGCAGATTGAGGTAAAAAAGAAAGAGGAATAAACGCATGACATACTTAACGAGCTTGAGAAAATGGATGGCGGAACAGTGTTTAGAAATAACGAAAAAAAACAGACTTTATATAAAGCTGCATAGGACAGGAAATTGTGGAGAGTCATCTACGCCCTAAGAGAACACGACATATAGAGAGCGAAAGGTCACCCATTCTAACTGAATAGAAATGGAAAGGAATGAGTGAATTAAGGATTTTCAGAACATATTTTCAGAAAGAGAGGATACCCAGGTGTTGGTCTTTTTTTTTCTTTTTTTTTTTAATCATATCACCCCGAGCAAGGCGGTAACGCCACTGATGTGCAGGGGGCTACTTAAGAGTGAAAAGATTGGAAAAGAAAAAGCCGGAAGCCACATCCTAAACAGGAAACAAGGGATGAGCCTCTTCACCCGTTCAATAGACGTGGGTGGAGTGTGAACCGGGCGATATATCAACAGTCATGTTTGGGAACGGGGAAACGGACGTATCCGTTGAGTTTTTCCGAAAACTGTACAAGGTTTAGAAGTATTAGTCACTCACTGAAGATCGAAATTCGAAATCAGTACTGACGATCTTTGAGGAAACGGTTGGTATTGATAATTTGGGAAAATACCACAGACGAGTGGGTACAGATATGATCGGCTAGAACGTCAAAATAGAAAATCCTGTGTGACGCAATTCGTTCTTCAAAGAACTTCTCCAGATTAAATAATTAATAATTTTTATTGTTAGGATCATATATACGTAGGGGAGGTTACAAAATACAAGTCAATGTTGGTTATTATTCTACATTGTGTCATTCAATTACCCACCATTTGGCTGATGTCAGTCAGTTAAGTGATACACGCTTTGGGCGATCATGTCTCGAAAGAGACATGACTGACTAGGTAGATTATCCCGTAGTAGTTTATCATTTCTTTCTTCGGTAGACGGGTTGCCAGCCAAAGCTATAGAACCCAATCTGTCCTATTATTTAATCCATAACTGAAGACAAGAGACAGATTAAATACCAAGGGTATTTGTGCGTAAGTGAATGCAAGGAATTCCTTTGGAATTCGAACTCGGCACCCCAATTTGTCGTTCTGAGTCGATACCCACTGCACCACGACGCACATTCGCACCACAACGCACATCCAAATGGCTGATGTACAGCGTTTATATTTGAACTGTCAGCGGTATGCAACATCCCAGATCAATGGTTAAAATGGCTTCCAGTGAATGAAGCATGTTTGTCTTAGCAAGAACCATCCTTTTTTCCGAACCTCGTGTAGAAACACAAAAAACTCTATCAGATCACAGAAACCACTTCCCTTGAGAACTTTCAACAGCAGCAGTAACGACTAAAAATGGACATCTCATGAAACTAAAAGAGAAAATAATGACATAATCAAGATGTTAACTTTCCACACTTCTTCAAATAGAAGGTTAAGAAGGAAACCCACATCAATACCGGAAAGAACTATAACAGTTACTGAGGCTGAGAAACATATTTTCCTTAAAACATTGTTTTAGTAGAAAGATTTCATCTGCTCAGATGAACTTAGCTCACTGGTGCCGCCACCTATACATGAATTTATTAGAGCCACAAGATTAGCAACTAGGTCCCACCCTTTTACTGGGAAATCAATAAATTGTAAACGCAAATTCTACTCCATCAGCTTCTTTTCTCGCAATTCCCGCCTGTGGAATTCCCTTCTGCATACTTGCTTTCCCGACAGCTACAATCTTCAAGAATTTAAATGTAAAGTCAATAGACATCTCCTATCTCACTAACTTGCATCCTCTCTCTCTCTCTCTCTCTCTCTCTCTATATATATATATATATATATATATATATATATATCTTCATGCTTCTTTCTTCGTCCACTCCATTCTCATCAGTATTCTCATCCTTCTCTTACCTTCTTCCTGACACCCCCTGTAACCTGTCACTCTTTCTCATAACTTACCTCCTATGTAACCCCCTGCTCAACAGTGTTAGTAAAATGCCTGGCTTCGGGCGACACGATTATATATATATATAACATAGTGATGATCCACGTATACTGTCTTAATATGTATAGGAAAAACTACTAAAAAGTTGTAAGTATAAAAATGTATATTTTTGACAGTATTTATTTATTTCTATTATTATATTTGATATTTCAGACCGTCCTCGGCCCTTCATCAGAAACAAATGATTTTAACATTTAAATTAGAAACGTTTTCGCGATTAAATACATGCAGGCTAGGGTTAAATAGGGACTTAGGTGTTTTGAATCTTTATAAATATTTCAATAGTTAAATATTTTTTAGATACACTTAAAAAAATTTTCTTTAAAACAACATTTATAAGTATTATTAAATATAGGTTTACGTTTACAAATATTAAAAAAAATATGTCGCTTTCTGCGTCACGTGATGTAAACAATCTTTCGGACGAACGCTCATCGCGAAAACGTTTCTAATTTAAATTTTAAAATCATTTGTTTCTGATGAAAGGCCGAGGATGGTCTGAAATATCAAATATAATAATAGAAATAAATACTGTCAAAAAATACATTTTTAAACTTACAACTTTTTAGTAGTTTTTCATATATATATATAGCATCATTAGCTTATTTCCTTATAAGGGAACCGCTAATAATATCATTACCATATATGATATTCTCCTAATGGGGGTGCTAGACAATAAACAGCTTTCTATTTAGTTTACATTCCCCATTATTATATTCGTTATATAATAACACCTTAAAGCATAGGCGGAACAAAATAGCTGAAAGAAAATAATGACAAATATGCATTATTTTCAAAGCTATTTTATATACTTCTATGACACACAAGAAATTATATACAAATGTATAAATACTTGTCACGAATTTGTCCGACAAAATGAAACTGTAACATCTGAATAATATAATAATGTCGGAAAGGCAAGAAGCTAGAGGGTCTTACTTGTAATATTTTGGGCTTGTATTCTGACAGTGATAGATTTCCTTTACTTATGTTTTGGATACATGTTCAAGACAGCGTAAAGGTGGCAGAGGGACGCAGGA
Organism: Ascarosepion bandense; assembly: GCA_037127315.1. NCBI lineage: Eukaryota > Metazoa > Mollusca > Cephalopoda > Sepiida > Sepiidae > Ascarosepion > Ascarosepion bandense. The sequence goes on from JBBBDQ010000635.1 coordinate 1,238,030, forward strand.
ATTTTGAAGCGTCGATACGCTTTCTATATCTAGATCCTATACACAGGCTAAGGTGTCCCTATATTATGCTTGCAACTTGGACTACGATGAAAAATATAAGAGATAGATATCGATCATTTTTATAACCATTTTTATTCATGGGGTTACCTGAGACATGAAAACAATTTCAAAGGTTCTATAAGGTTAAGAAGGTTGAGAAACGCTGATGTATACTATAATAGCGGTGTCAAGGGAATAACCATCCTTTCGAAACCCTGTTCTTTTATGGGCACAATGGTTAAACATTATCATTATTGTTATTATTATACCATTAAAATCAAAAGAAAGTTTTGAAATGCGATTTAATATCCAGTCTCCAAACATGAATGCGAGACGATCTTCTTACAAAACACCGGATGTAGTTCTAACAACAAAAACTCAGAATACTATGGACCTAACAAGTAATAAGGAAAATAAGAACAACAATAAAATTTATACTTACACCCTTGTTCAGATTAATTGAAACAAAACGAATAATGTCTTCCCAGGATCTTACCACGTATACGTCGTTTCTTGGGATTGTTTTTCTCTTCCAACCGTATTTTCTTTACATTTTGGACTGATGGATCTAATTTGTTTCTTCGCCTTGACGATACGACTGATACCAACAATATCCGCGATCTTTATGTAAGGCTTGCCAGTGTGTTCGTGCAGCGTTACAATTTTCGTACGCTTCCTTCGAGAAGCGTCCATCGACAGTCAAGACAATAGTGTCTGACCGTGATAAAAATTTGATGCAATCACGGACGACGCAGTATTTTTCAAGGTCAAACAAATTTCATCATACACCCCGAAAATAGATTCATGTTACTGCACACCACTGCAAATGACTTAATCTGAGGAAAAATAAAAATAAAGCAGATGTTTTAATTAATTTGCACAAGTGTGCATGGTAAGATTGTTTTCTTTTTATGGCAAATCAACCTCGACGGGTCATTTATTGCCAACTAAACTTTATTTATTTATTGCTGGTAATACCTTTTTCTTTCAACAATTTATTGTTGTTTTTATATAAGTTTTTATGTCTAGTAATACATTTTTCTTTTCGAGTATCAAGATTCATTGGGATTTGTTTTTAAGGGAAGGGTCCCCAAGTCCTACGCTGTTATTTAACCCATAACTGGAAGGAAGTGACGGATTAATACCTTTCCCAAGGGTACCAGTGCTTAAGTGAATGCAGGGTATTCAACTGGAATTCGAACTCAGCTCACCGATTTCTCTTTCCGAACCGATATCCACTGCACCACAACGCACATCCGTCACTAAACGCTTACAGCACCTGGTATTCCCAAGCGGTCACCCATCTAAGTACTGACCAGGCTCAACGTTGCTTAACTTCAGTGATCAAGTGAGAACCGGTATATTCAACGTGATAGGCCGTAAGCTGTATGGTAAGAGGAAAAAAAAAACTAGAAATATGGTACTTGTTGATAAATTTAGTCCCATACAATACATGTAGAACAGCAAAATCCAATACCTGTATATCAACAAAAATACACACAAAGTAAGCAGTAATATATCAGTAAAAGAAAATATTTCTGTAAAATCTTATATTTCTACAAAACAGGCAGCAAAACACTATACAATTCCATAATTTTAAAAATTTATTTTTTTCTGTGAGAATTCTTCAGGGATATTTTATTGATATGTTTGTTCCCTTACAGGGGTACTAATTTCTGTGCTACGCTTTATGCGTGCTTTCATTCATGGTGAATTCCACGTTTTTTCGTGGTCATCATATCCCTTTCATACAAGACTAGCAGTATAGCCCGACGTTGCTCGGGTGTAATGAAAGCTTTAAAACTAATCCATGGTCCTGGAGCTCAGATTCAGCCTAAATAATATTTGTGTGAAGTTTGGTGAGAATCGGATAAAAATTGTGGATTTGTATAAAGGACAGATAAATAGACACACACACAAACATCTTGCCTTTTATATATATATATATATATATATATATTATCGATTTTCTGCACTATTGTAAGAACTGCAGCCTTGAAACTTCTGAATATCGTTTCTTATGTCTTTGTCTATGAGTGTATCAAATTTGATTAAAATCGGACCACTCCTTCTACAACCCGATTTTTTCGATTATCGATTTTCGATATTATCGGGGGTACCTCGACACAAAACCTAGCTAAGAACACTCGCGGGCGCTTATAATACAACTGTGTAAATTTTCAAGAAAATCGGTTTAGCCGTTTCGGAGTCTATATGTAACGGACAGACACACACACAGACACACAGACAAAGTTCCATTTATAAATAAGTTTAGATTTAGATTTAGATGATGATAATTGGCTATATGTCGTTTTTTTTTTTTTTTTTTGTTTTTGTTTTTGTTTTTTTTGGTTTCTTTGTTTTGTTTTTTTTCTGCTTTTGCTTCAAGTCTCAACAATTCCTATATCCCTTAGCTCAGTAACCACTTGATAACTGACCTACTAAATAGTCTTAAAATTTTTAACAAAAGTGTGATAATCTGCCGTAGAACAGCTCATTTTGTAAAGCGGTTAGCCAGACCTCATTGCTCGTCATGAGAGACTGTGTGCTCATTTCCAATGCCTTTCTCCGCCATTGAATGTTGAGGTTCTTGCAAGGACAGCAAGGATTTTGTTGGATATTACACTATTGTTGCCGAATGCGAATTGGTATTAACAGATATGCGGAACTTCTTTTCAGGGAGTATATGTATATATTTGTGTGTGTGTGTGTGTGTGTGTGTGTGTGTGTGTGTGTGTGTGTGTGTGTGTGTGTGTTATCAGACGACCGTTATATATGTTTTTTTTCTGTCTCGGTATTTACCCGTCCCTCCCCACATAGACGGGGTTCGCTCATTTCCGAGCGTGTACGCTCGGGTTCTTGTCTGCTTTTCTCCAGATGAGACTCTGCCCTTCGGCATAGCCTCGTCTGGGTTTCTCTCTGTAGAGAGGCCGACAAGGATACACAGCGTTTGCTTTCTCGGTATTTATCGGCCTCCCTACTAAGGCTGAATGCGGCACATGGCCATTTTATTGCGGGAAATCCGAGCCTCTAAGCTCGGCCAATAATATCCCGTAAACCCTGCATTAGGCAGTGTCGGACACTTGTCTGTTCTTTCCCCAGACGAGACTCTGCCCTTCGGTTGAGCCTCGTTTGGGTTCGAGGTTAGACGGTGATTGGTGTCTCTCAGTACGTTGGTTTCTGTTCCCACATTTATACACGTGCGAGCGAGTTTACCTTGTCGAATAATAATAATAATAATAATAATAATAATATATATAGGTTTCATTAAAAATGAGAGACAAGGTATAATCATGAAGTTTTTTCTATAAATTTTTGTGTTCGAACTTATGAAAAATTATATAAAAATTTTAATGATAATACCTTGTTTGTCATTTTTAATGAACCATGTATAAAAAAAGATTGTTGCTTAAATACACAATATATATATATGTGTGTGTATATATATATATGACGAGCCGTAGGGTGAAACCTAGGTAGGTTTGTTGGCTTTTACTTAGATTTATTCTTTCTTTGTTGCTCTACTATTGTATTGAGCGCTTTAGTGTTAGGGTTTTCGTCTCGGGGTTTTTTCTTTCCTACGAGTATTTGATGTATGCTCATGTACTTCATTTGTTTCTTTTTTACTTCCCCTTCTTTCTCCTCCCAGTTTGTTCTCGATAGGTTTTTCGAGACGGACTAAAATATAGTATAACAATTATTAGTATTAGCATTATTATTTTTTTTTACTATTACTACTGTTATTATATATATATATATATATATATATATATATATATATATATTAATGCAGGTTTCATTGAATAATATAGACAAGTTTTGTCTATTAATTTTGTATAGGATCCGTTCATACCGTCTGATATACTTGATGGTGATGTCGTTGAAAGACAACAAAAATCACAATAATTGTTGATTTTTTTATCGGGTCTAAGCTTTCGGCTCACATAAACCATTATCAAAGAGTAAATATTAACACACAGTAAACATAGAACATTTAAGTTATTAACAATGAAGAGAATTGAATTAAAAATATAAGTCCATCCCTACCGTGGCGGATGGCCGAAGACAGTGACAAAATAGTGGTGTTGTGGTCCCTGGTTTGATTACAACATTACAGACATTTGAGTACGTTATTGGAAATATCAAAATTGATTGTATTCAAACCAGTTTTAAATTGTTTAATGTAGATTGCTTCGAGGATTTTTAGTTTCTGTTTGTTATTTTCTTGTTTAAGTATGTACGTGTTATCAACAAGCGTTTTTCTCAGAAGTGTGCGTTGATAACCGTGTTGTTCTAAATGACGGAATATATTTGAATTTTCATTTAAGTGCAACGTCAGACGCCGTGAGAGCGAATTTGTGGTGTGGCCAATGTAGATATTATTGAAGTTGTTAGACATACATTTTCTAAATGGACATATGAATTTATATACTACATTGGTTTTTTGCAAATCACTAACGGTGGGGGAAGAGTCGTTGCGGACAAATGAATTAGATGTAGTGGATTTAGTGTAATATATAATAAACTTAATTCTTTTGTTAAAGTCTGTCAGAGAAATATTAGTATTTATGAGTTTTTTAGGATGTTTTCATCTAGTTGGTAGTTGGAGTGCATCTGGCTACGGTATAAGAGAGTGATATGTTTAGGATTGGTTGGGTTAGTATCATGTGTTGTTTTTTCCATGTTAAGCTTTTTAAGAAAATAACGTATTTGTTCATCAACTATGTAGCTGGGAAAATTATTATTGATGAGTGTCTGTATTATGTTTTTTTAGTTCACTGTGGAAGATCTGATTTGTAGATGCTTAAATAATAAATCATACCAATTTTTCCCTAAGTTGGCGTTTCTCGTGATTAGAAAAAAAAAAGAAAATATGTTACTTTTAATATATATATATATATATATATATATATATATTGTGTGCGTGTGCGTCTAAGATAGAAAGATGTATATTATGTCGACTGAAAAGTTTCCAGTTTCCTTTTAAACTCCGTTTTAAGGCTACTGTTTCAATTCGTTTCATTCAAACTTGTTTGTTAACGGTGGATGGGCAGGTAGCGAACAGGTTATTCCCCGCGTAATCTGGAATAGGCGTGCCGAGTTCAAATTCTTGGCTAAAATTTTACATTCGCTTAACACTAATGGAAAAGGCATGGACCCCACTATTCTCAGGGTTGTAACTGAATACATGTCCCTATGTGAACCAAAGACATCTATTTATTGCATAAAATATACAATTGAGGCACAAGGCCGAAAAAGTGGAGGGAGAAGAAAACTTGGGTTGGTCTGCCACTAACTATCTTATACCTAGCTAATCTGATTCACGACCCAGACACACGTTACAATATTTCTCTTTCACCATAAGCACTTATCCATCTACATACATACCGCCATACACCAAAATACCACACAGCATTCCAGGGGCCTAAAAAAACACCCCAAATGAGCATAAAAATAAATGATGCACAATATAATACAACAATATATAAAAATATATTAACATGAAATGTCATGAGGGGCGGGGGTATGATGACCAAAGACAATTGGTGGCTATTGTGCTCTATATTTATGGAGCTCAATGTACATACTGAAATTATCAGCCAATCGCTGCTTAAAGAATAGACTTGCCTGTAACAGAATGGAATCTCCCAGGTTATTATTTAAACCACCTACCAATTTGCCCTGGTGGTTTTTTGTCAATTGAACTCAACTTCTATTCTAGTTGATTACTGGTTGGTTGTTCTAGAAGATTCCTACACCAGTTATGTGCTAAGCAGCAGACTCTTACTTGTTCTCCAGTCTTCGTTGGCAACTAATCTATGGAACTTTAACGTCAGTTAAAGTGCCATAGATTAACGTTTAACGTTATAAGTCACGTTTTTTTTCGAGTTTAGTCTGTTCCTGTACTTACATGGCTAAACCAGTTTTAACAATGTACAAACCTTGGAATGCAAATAAAACTCTCAAGTGCTGCACTAGGTTTGGGCTGATTATTAGTTGTTGTATTTACAAGGCATCAATCGCCACTGAGGCTTTTTATTTATTTTTTTAACAATGATTTAGCTTCAAGATCAACATGCACATCAATGTTTGCATTTTCTATTACCAAAATCAGAAATTTACCGACACCCTTTGACTCCCAGGCATTTAACGACCCCTTTTGGACCCTAAGTATTTATCGAATCTCTCGATTGTTCTGTCAACTTTAGAGGCTCCTGATCAAAATCTAAGCAATTAATGAATGCAAGAAAATTCTTTGCTACATACACTAGTGTTTCACAGCTTAAACTCGCTGTTCGGCCTTGTATGACCAATGACGGGTTACCTCAACAAATTCATTGATAAAAACTGAAAGGCCACACTACTCGCCACTACATGTTTCTGTTCATGCAGTGTCACTTATGACTACCCTTCTACTACCATTCATTCATTTGTCACTGTATAGGTGCAACTACTACAAACTCAACAAGTCATTCATTTCTGTGCTATTTTTTGCTTTCAGCGAAGGATGTAAAAGTTGATATCTATCTATCTATCTATCTATCTATCTATCTATCTATCTATCTATCTCAGTCTCTTCATATCTATCTATCTATCTATCTATCTATCTATCTCAGTCTCTTCATATCTATCTATCTATCTATCTATCTATCTATCTATCTATCTATCTATCTCAGTCTCTTCATATCTATCTATCTATCTATCTATCTATCTATCTATCTATCTATCTATATATATATATATATATATAGAGAGAGAGAGAGAGAGAGAGAGAAAGAAAGAAAGACCTCTTCTTATGCGAAATCTATGTAAGAGCTAATTCTCTGCGTGTGACTTTGAATGCGTGTATGTAATGTGTATGTGTGCGCGCTGTGAATTACATTTTAATACACACACACACACACACACACACACACACACACACACACACACATATATATATATATATATATATATATGGTGGTAATAAAACAAAGTCACTATACAGTTACTTGTATGGCGAATTATCAAAGATTTCGTTTTTGCAAGGAAACCGAGAAATATGATTTGCAGACTTAAGCCGTCAGAACCATTTGTGGAGTGACATTTGTCAAAGCGTTCACTCAGATTGTTGGGATGGCATTGAAGCAGGTGGCTTGCAGTGCGAACAGAATCGGTAATAAATTTACTGTTATTTACCATAGCATTTCATTGTTGTTAACCAAAATTAAACAGAGCTATTTTAATAATACCTTTCTGAACTGTTGATAAATTACTTTGCCTAAATTGTTATTGTAAGTAATTGTATAGTGACTTTATTGCCACCCTGTTTATATATATATATGAGCAAAATCAGAAAATTACCGACATATATATATATAGCTCAGAGGTGGAATCGTCGACTGTCACCAATTCGGTCGGGTTTCAATCCTGGGTTAAAAAACAATCGGAGTCAAACCGTACTGATGAGCTGTGATACAGCGAAACAGATGATCACTATTATCATCAAATCCTATGCGGGATAGTCTCGCTGTTCAGTTCTGTAAAACATGGCCTGTTGTGCACTCAATCATTGGCATGGGAGAAACCACAAAATCCAATGAATATGAAGTTCACAAAACATTTTTGACAGAAACGCAAATTCTACTCCAGTAGCTTCTTCTCTCGCACTTCCTACCTGTGGAATTCCCTTCTGTTTACTTGCTTTCCCGACAACTACAATCTTCAAGAATTTAAATGTAAAGTCAATAGTCGTCTCATATCTCACTAACTTCCTTCCCCCCCCTCTCTCTCTCTCTCTCTCATGCGTCTTTCTTCGTCCACTCCACCCTCAGCAGTATTCTCATCCTTCTCTACACTCTTCCTGACACCCTCTATAACCTGTCACTCTTTCTCATAACTTACCTTTTATCTAACCCCCTGCTCAACAGTGGCAGTAAAATGCCTTGCTTGGGGCGACATGATTCAGTTAGTTAAGGGCCATACGTGAAATACGCTTGGGCGATCATGTCTCGAAAGAGACATGACTGACTGGGCAGAGGATTATCCCGCAGTAGGTTGCCGTTGCTTTCTGCGGTAGATTGGTTGCCAGCAAAGGCTATAGAACCTAATCTGTCCTGTTATTTAACCCATAACTGGAAGGAAGAGACGGATTAATACCTTTTCCCAAGGGTGTTTGCGCGTAAGTGAATGCAATGAATTCAACTGGAATTCGAACTCGGTTTTCCGATTTCTCGTTCCGAGCCGATATCCACTGCACCACAACACACATCCAATAACATGATTATAAAAAAAAAAAAACACTTAAATTTTTTCAATGTTAACGGTGCTCAGTGTCAGATAATATTGTGTTCATTACAGAGTACATATGATCATGGATGATAGGTGAAGAGGCTCATCCCTTGTTTCCTGTTTAGGATGTGGTTTCCGGCTTTCTCTTTTCTCTTTTCCCTTTTCCAATCTTTTCACTCTTACATAGCCCCCTGCACATCAGTGGCGTTACTGCCTTGCTTGGGGTGATATGATTAGAAAAAAAAAAGTTACTGAAAATAGTAGATTTTATACACTGATAACTTAAAACCAGAATATTCTCTCTCTTATATAAAATTTTACATAGAATATATCTGTAAAAAGGAAAATATCAATAAAGACAAAAAAGAAAACTTATCTTAGCTAACACGTTTCATTCTATGGAAAGGTTTTGCCTTGGTAAAGTCTCTAATAGGACAAAATGTGTTGACTAAGATAAGTTTTCCTGATATATGTATGTATGTAGCGGGTACAATGGATGAACTGTCATTTAAATTACACTAAAACGAAAACAACACTGACATCTTAATTTAACAGATATATTTACCAAAATTACACAAAAATATCTTGCAATACTAAAGAGTAAATTCATTCAATAAATTCGATATTTGTTACGGCCTCCAGACGACTTCTGAATCTCCTGCACCTCGTCTAAACCTTTGCCTTCAGTTCATGCTTAGTGTTACAAGGAGTTTAGTTGGTCACTTGCTTAACTTTTTTTTGAATCATATCACCCCGAGCAAGGCGGTAACGCCACTGATGTGCAAGGGGCTACGTAAAAGTGAAAAGACTGGAAAAGAGAAAGCCGGAGACCACATCCTAAACAGGGAACAAGGGATGAGCCAATTCACCTGTTCAATAGACGTGGGTGGAGTGTGAACCGGGCGATAGTTCAGTCTATCTACTCCGATTAAAAAAAAAAAAAAAAAGAAAAGAGTAAAAAAGATTGGAAAAGAGAAAGCCGGAAACCACATCCTAAACAGGGAACAAGGGATGAGCCTCTTCACCTGAACTGTGCCCCACACATAATAATCAAAGGTGCTGCAGTCTGGGGAGTTAGGTGGCCAGATGTAAGTGATGATGTGGTCACAGAAGTTATCTCACAGCCATGATTGGGTTCTCCTGCTTGTGTGGCATGGTGCAGAGTCCTGTTGCCAGTCATAGGGTCTCCTAGTGGCCAGCCTTTTGACCTAGAGCAGCACAACCATCTCAAGGCACTTGATGTAAGCCTCAGTGTTGAGTTTGAAGACCTGTGTGAAGATCAATAGTGATCACTCCACACACCTTCATAATCACCATTAGACTCATCTGTTTTTTAATCCTTTGCACTGTCATGGCTGCAGAACCAATTCTAAATACATTTATTGATTTTTTATGGTTTATCAACCTTTGTGCAAGTTAATTAAAGCTGAAACATATTTTTGGATTGTAAAATTATTTATTTTTTTGCAAATGAATATTGTATTAACAATATTTGAAGATGATGATTTTTAGATACAAGTTCTACTATTTAACCCATAGCTGGAGTTGAGAAGCGTTGGATTCATACCTTAGCCATGGGTATTTGTACATGATTGAATGTAACAAACCTGACTGTAATTCAAACCAAACTTGGCTCTCTGATTTCTCATTTTCAGTCATTATTTATTACACCATCTGCACATCCAAGCTTAAAGCACCTGCTATTTCCAAATGGCCAAGCTTCTACTAACCAGGATCAACAATGCTTAACTTTAACAATGAATGTTTAAAAGTCTCAAAAAAGAAATAAGTAAACAAGGATGTTTTATTTTAAAAATAATTTTATTTAAAAAACATTTTTTTATTGATGAATTTTTTTTTTTTTTTTTTTTTAAGTATGAACAGAAAAATTTACTTGAAAAGTACAAGCAAAACATATAAAAGTTTAAAAAGATGTTTTAGTCCTGATGAAGTGACAAGATTCTCTGGGTTGAAACTCTTATAAAGTATAGTTTCAACAGTGATGTAAATAATGAAAGAATGTATTGAGCAAACTATCATAAAAGTTTCTTTAATGAGATGCATTTTCTCATCAAATTATAAACATTTTAAGTAATGGAATTATAGATTTTAAGTAATGGAATTATAGATTTTAAGTAATGGAATTATAGATTGTGCACTAAAAGAACTCATTTATTAATCTTAATATTTGATTATGCAAAGATGTGTTTCTGTAAATTTGAAACATTAAATATTTTCATTATTCTGTATGTTTCCTAGAGTTTTCATCTTCATCCTTTGGCATTTGCTATCAATTACATTTTTTTATGGATTGCCTGTAGAAAAAAATCCAGACCATATATAAAATTTCACTCATATGAACATGAGACCTTAACAAATGGTACAAAGTTGCTGGCTATGCTCTCCTATATGAGTTAGGATTAAATATGTTTTGGAATCTGACAGAATGATAAGATAAAGAACAAATAGGACGTTTATCAATCTAACATGTTTCTCTTTTACTGAAGCTTCATCAGAGAATGAGATATAGAAGAAAGAAATTCTGTATTTACTATTACAAGTGTTGGCATGGAAGTAGGGTGTATAGTTGATGAACACTTACTATTTATTCTAATATCTGAGATTTGATTTTATTGTGAATCTGTCAGTAATGCAAATGAGTTTGTAAAGACTAAGATTTCAAATGATTTTGCAGGGTTTTTTTTTAAGATGATGCATTGATAGGAAATTATGTTAAAACAATGCAAATTTTTTAACATTTAAATTTGTGTAGACATTGTGTAGCCATATGTGTAGCATTACTGAACAACAATTAAAAAAAAATTTAATCACAGAAATTTACAAAAATTTGATTTCTTTAAAAGTCAAAACACAAATCCACAAATACTTTAACCAGGTGAAATGTTTCAAGAAAAACATTTTTGTTGAATTTTTTTTCTTTCTTGAAATAAAATTTGGCCAGTTCTAAGGAATACAAATCCAAAGAGTCCAAGCAGGCATGAAACCATCTTCTCTACTGACAACCTCATTAGAAGTAATTCCTCATTTGTTCTGCAAAAATGTTGCTTGAAGTTTTTCATTTCAGGAGGGCAAATAGAACTGATGTGCTGATCAGGGATTGAGTTGACCTGAAGAGTTAGGAATGAAGGCATGAGAAGTGTTTTCCCTATTCTTCTGGTCTTCAAGATGCTTCAATTAAAATCACAAGACTGGAGTAATTTTCTTTTAGTGATTCCAATTCTTTAACTTTTTGTTCTAGATCTGCATTTCTCTTTGTTAATTTATCAAGTTCCTGAAAGTGAAAAAGAAAAAAAAATAATTAAAATAATTACTTCAAAGTGGTTGCCTATTTTTATTGATTGTATCAATGTTGGCTAGTGGGGATAGGGAGGTAATGTCTTTGGGCTTCTGTTGCCTTCACAGCTTGGGAAGATGCTGATGGAGTGAGTGGTTTGCTTAAGGGCTCAATTTTCTTTTCTGCCAATCACTGGAGCACAAGACACTTTGTGAAGATATCTATGATAGAGAGGGAGTGGATTTCCAACAAGCATTAGTGTTAAGTGAGCATAAACAGCTAACAGCCAAAATCCGAACTCAGATCAGTTATTCCATATTGTTTTGTGCTATTAACTGTTTTAACCTTGGCCAAGTCAATTTCACAGACTATTTCACTCTTGTCATACAATGGCCAACATTGACTCTGGCCTTTCACCAAACAAAGTAAGATAAGTTAGTCCCACAAACCACTTCAGTAGCATAGTCATGGTGATCCTCATTGGGTAACCCAATGATTTTAGATTTTTACTAGTAGTTAGCAAAACTTTTGAGGGATTGGGGTATAGAATTCTAGTTGATTGTTTTACAATCCTCGACATGGTGTAATGGTTAGCAATTTTGACTGAGTAGTAAGTTCAATCCTCACCAGGTGTCCCATACTTTCGACCTTGTACCACATCTAAGCTTTTTTTTTTTAATCATATCACCCCGAGCAAGGTGGTAACACCACTGATGTGCAGGGGGCTATGTAAGAGTGAAGAGATTGGAAAAGAGAAAGCCGGAAACCACATCCTAAACAGAGAACAAGGGATGAGCCTCTTCACCTGTTCAATAGACGTGGGTGGAGTGTGAACCGGGCGAAAATCATCATCATCTGAATAGTGTTTTTTTTTAATATTAAGTTCACCCAATAAAAGGCTCAAGTATCTTTCAAGGTAGAAGGTTACTGTTAAAAATGCTTATGATGAATGTGTGTGATATGAGTGAAAGAGGAGAAATAGGAAATTAAGATTATGAGGATGAAGAGGATATATAACTATTGACCTTTGACTTGAATGCAAAGTTATTGATAAATGCCATCAATTATAATTACTGCATTCAGACAAACTGAACAGTTTCTTATGGTTTTTGCATTAAAATTTTTATAAAAAAAAATACTAGTAATACTTTTTATGCGTCTTAGATCAAGTGGAGCAAATAAATAACAAGGGAGATAACTGCTAGGTACAGCCGGCTTAAAAGAAAAGCATATAAAACTCTTTCCTGTCAAACAAAAAATGAAACTAAATTTGGTGATATTTATATATATAAAAAACAAACAAACAAACGTACCATTTGCATTTCAGCTTTCTCTAATCTCTTCTTGTGTCTGTGTTTACGTGCGGACAGTTTGTTTCTTTCTTTCAATTCTCTCCTCTTCTCTAAATCTTCAGGTGTCAACTATGAAAAGAAAAAGAAAAATATATGAAGAAAACATTCACAAATACTTTTTAGGGTGCAGTTTCTGCAGTAGAGTCAAGAAATAATAACAGAATGAGCAATGGTTGGACTCCACTGACCCTATAGAAGGTAACCATGATAAAAATGAACATGGGGACCAGGCATAGGGCAAACGGACACCACCTGAATCCAGGAAGAAGAGCATTTAATCGAGAAGGAACTTAGGTAGGTCTCTGCTAGCCACATACACAGGATCCCTGCCGATCAGGTGTACAAGGGAGGGACCAGGTATAGGGCAAGAAGAAACACCGTCTGTAATTTTTCCATAAAAAGTGGGCACTTAGTATGTTATAAAACACGAAGAAAGTTTTTTTTTTAATAAGCTTCACAATTATGAAAGAAAAAAAGCGTTTTTCTGTTGATATCCAATGGGAAGGCAAGTCTCTCCAGGCCTCATACGCAAGTCTTCCCCGTTTTAATTAAGGGTGGGGACCAGGTATAGGGCAAGAAGTAACACGCCGGTAGTCTGTCCTCTTGTTTCACTAATGGGTAAAATTTTAATAGTCATAGTAAATAAGTTATAAATTCCATGGTGGCTGTGAATATAAAATATGTTTATATTCACAGCTACCATTTTAAAAAATACATTAAAGATGTACTCGCATCTTGCAAAACACAGAATATTTTTCAGAATTGTCATGACATTATTAAACTTTTTCCCGAAGAAACACGGCAAAGTATGGCTTCAACAAAAATTAACTGATGAATACTTTTTACAATACATCAATAAAAAAGTTATTGCTTTTTATTCTGAACTATCAGTCAATCCAGGTCGAACACAGTGGAGATCATAGACTACCGTCATTAACTGCATATTATGTGCTTCACCAAGGCTCCATACGGTTTTAAAACTTTTAATTTTCTTTCTCCTAGACTGGTTTCCACTCAAAGCTGAAGAAATCGGTCTATTCTACTATTTAACCCCTATCTGGAGCAATTCATGCCTTTTCTTAAGAGGGTAAATTTTTGTTTTGTTCCCCGAAGGTCTTTATCCCTTCAAATCTTTCAAAAACATCCTTAATTCCGTGCTAATGTACATGCTGAACTCAAATCGATAATTGTTTATTGAAGAAACCTACCTTTCTTTCATGGTATCGACCATAAATACATCGGACTATATCTCACCCCTGAGTACCGTTGTCATCTCTGATTCACCGTTGAATGAATTGAAGTGTAGGTTTCTTTTCTTCGGTCGATTTTCTCCATTTGAGCAATTACTCCGCGAATTGTTCTGTTTCGGAACTCATTTTGCGCGTAGGGATTGAAAAAAGAACGAAAAAACGTAAAACTACGCGTGAATTCAGTCAGGAGTGAATAACATTTTTGAACCGTGGTTACGGGGTGAGATAAACAAACAGCGACAAGAAGTTCCGTATTTTTCTGCTCGATAATGAAAAAAAAAAAAGGTATGTTTCTTCCATAAACAATTACAGATTTGAGTTCAGCATATTATACATTTGCACGGAAATAGGGATGTTTTTGAAAGATTTGAAGGGGTAACAAGGCCTTCAGGGAGCAAAACAAAAATTTACCCTTAAGAGTATTTGCGCAAAAATGAATATACCGAAATTCGACTGGAATGCGTTCAGAGCTGTTGCACCACCCGTACACCCGATATTGTTATTTGCATTGTATTTCATTATTTTCTACTTTTAAGGATTGTTTCTGGCCGTTTTCTATTGTAGAGTAATGTAGAGAAATGTTTCAGATAAAATGTTTCATTTTTAAAATGTTTCTTAATGAGAAATGTTTCAGATAAAAATGAATGTGCAGGTAACAAAATCGTTATCTGCACTTACAATGAAATTGACAAAAATCTAATTCATATTCCGGTCAAGCCTGTTGCATTCCCATGCTCATCGATGCCCTTGGGAAAGATATGGATCCATCTGTTCTTCCCCACCCCAAAACTGTAAGTTAAAAATAGCAAGGCAGATTGAGCTCTTGAGCTTTGGATGGTGACCACTGGTCACTGACCAGTCAAGGCGAAGTACAACGCCGAATGAAAAAACTGCAGAAGAGTTTTTTTTTTTTTTTTTTTTTTTTTTTTTAATCATATCACCCCGAGCAAGGCGGTAACGCCACTGTTGTGCAGGGGGCTACATAGGAGTGAAAAGATTGGAAAAAGAGAAAGCCGGAAACCACATCCTAAACAGGAAACAAGTGATGAGCCTCTACACCTGTTCAATAGACATGGGTGGAGTGTGAACCGGGCAATAGTTTAGTCTATCTACTCCAATTGAAAAAAAATAAGAAAAAGAGAAAAGTGAAAAGATTGGAAAAGATAAAGCCGGAAACCACATCCTAAACAGGAAACAAGTGATGAGCCTCTACACCTGTTCAATAATTCAAAGATATTGGGGGAAAAAAAGCTGTGGAGAGCTATCACCATCAATGTACTGAAAGGACACAACATTAAAAATTAGTAAATAACAGTTCCAACAGTAACCGCTAACTTTTGTTGTAAAAGTCTTTTTTTAGTTCTTGACGTCAACTTGACGTAGTTATCCACCCAAAAATTCATTCCTCCCAATTCGGACACACTCACGCCACCGAAAGTCATTTTTTCTTTTTTTTTTTCTTTTTCCTCTGCATTTATTGAATTTTAATATTTTTTTTTTTTACTTCTTCTATTACCATTGCCTTTACACCAAGTATTTTTGTCCTTCTTTTTTCTTTCTTTCTTAGTTGGTGTCATCATCTCACGGCAACTTTAGGTATTATTACTTCACTGCCGGTCTCAGTTAGACATCCAGAATTTGATCGAGCCACTGTATATATACCACATATTTTTTTTGTTTTTGTTTTTATCAAGGAACAAGTTTCAATTGTCCGAGTCCTCTAATAAATTGAGTTCTTAAACAATTTAAATCAAAAGATAATAAAAAAAAAGAAAGAAGAAAAAAATAAAACGGAAAAAGCAAAAAAAAAAAATGTGTACCTTTCAGTCGGATGCCTCATTATGTTGTGCAAAAAAAGATCCATAAGTCGAAGTCATAAGTAGTGAGTTCGATCTTCGTTAGGTGTTCCCTATTTGTAACTTCTTGGTATTTTTTTTCATTTTTAATTTTTTTTAAGCTTAGCAAAACAACACACATCTCAGTTTCACAAATTTCGAAAGAGTAAAAGACCTAAGAATCCTCCTTAAAGTGTTTTTTTGCTTTTAATTGGAGCGATCCCCAAAATCGGTTTTGTCGATCAGTTTTTGAAATAATTAAAAATTATATGCAAATTAAAATAAAAATTATGAGCAAAAAAATAAATTGGTATTTTTAATTTTTAAGCTTAGCAAAACAACACACATCTGTTTCACAAATTTCGAAAGACCTAAAAAAGTTAAAAAAAGAATCATCCTTAAAGTGTTTTTTTGCTTTTAATTGGAGCGATCCCCAAAATCGGTTTTGTCGATCAGTTTTTGAAATAATTAAAAATTATATGCAAATTAAAATAAAAATTATGAGCAAAAAAAATAAATAAATAAAAATTTTAAAAATTAACGAATTAAATTAAATTAAAATTTAAACCAAAAATAAAATTATTAATGAGTTTAAAATATAAAATATATGGATGCCAAAAAAAAAAAAAATACATGAAACTAAGAGAGCGGAGAATTTTTCTCAGTCATGTATAACTTGATTTGATAACTTCAATGCGAATATGAAAAAAAGAACGCGATATTGAATAACAATTGGGAAAGCAAAAGACGCAAACCACCTCGAATTTGCCGCTGGTTGGATGTTCAGAAGCCAACTTCGGAAGATTTTCGTTTATTTTGCTTCAATAATTTAATGGGAGCGATCTCCAGAATAGGTTTCATTAAAAAGTTCAACTTAAATAATTAAATAAATAAAAATTATATGCAAAAAATTGATTAATTAGTTAAAATGTAAAATTTAAAATTATATGCCAAAAAAAAAAAAGAAAAATATATCGCTGATCACGACCGCATGTGAGCGCACATTTAAAAATAAAAATTGATATTTTATTTTTTTTAATTGTCATAAGTGAATTTTAAGGATGTGCAGGTAATGGATACCAGCACAGAAAGTGGAATTGGTGAGCCGAGTTCAAATTTCATGCTACCCAGTTGCGTTCACTTTCACACGAATGTTATTGGGAAAAGTATGAATTCATTTTTTCTCTCATCATCTGTGGATTTTAATCCATAGATGGTGAGAAAATAGCAAGGTAGACTGGGCTCTGGAGGGAAAGCATTAAAAAACACTGCATATACACCACATAAGAAAAACCACAGAGTTATGGTCGCCTCAGTCCGAAGGAAAATGACATTTAAAAAATTGGATTTTAATTTTAAGTATCAAGCATAAAAAAAAAATAAAACAAACTTATTTTCTTTAAAATTTCAACAACAAAAAATGATTTTAATAACGAAAAAACTTTTTAGAACAGTTTCTTCAGCTAATATATAAAAAATCCATAGCTTAAAAAAAGTTAATATTCTTACCTGACAAGTATTTTCTTGTCTCCATTCGACACTGAAGCTTTCACCTCTTCTTGATTTTTTCAACTGGATTTTCGTTTTTAATTCTAATTTAAGCATACTTGATAAATTTCCTTCTTTTTCACACTTTTTCGCGGTTTCTAGGACATCCTTATCCAAAGTTTCATTGTCGAAGAATACGCACTGATTTAAAAATTCGTCGATGTTCGATTCCTGTCCCGACTGACTGTCGTCACTGAACATTTTTACACACTTTTCGTTTATCACTCGAGAAACGTAAATAAATAAAAGGTGAAAAAAGTAGTTGGGGAAATAAATATATAACTTTTAAAAATATATTCTTTCTCAGAAGCGTAACAAATTAATAGATTTCTTGTTTTCGGAGTCGGTGCGTGTTGTCATCCAATTCGATCATTAAAAAATATAAGTGCTCGTCTTACAAGACAACCGTTTCGTTTGGCAAGCAATCCGAATGTGAGCCGGGAACTGCTGAAAACGGTCTATTTATACCTCAACAGAAGCGCAAACTCCTGACATGTTCAGACTTGAATCTTGACGTCGACTGAACGTTTTTAGCTATCAACTCTGTGTCTGTGTGTTCATATCTATTTTTTTGTTTTCGTTTTTTTTAGAATGTTTGTTGTTTTAAATGTTAGTGAACAAGTAGTAAAACTAAAGCTGATAAAACTAAAAGTATTTCAAAATCGATTTGTTGTTGTCATAATAATAACAATAAATTAATAATAATGTCATTTTCTTCCTTTACGGCGCGCTAACTGACAAAAAAAAAGATTAAGTGACAAGTGCGTGTGTGTTTGTTTCTTACATTTTTAAGTTAACGCTTGTTTTATGATGAAATTGGTTAATGTTATTGATGATTTTGACATTATTATTATTACTATTACTAACTAGCTTTAAAAAAAAATAACAGTTTATACTGTCAAAGAAAAAAAAAACGATACTTTTAAACAACTCATTTCTTTTTTCTTTTTTCTTTTTTTTTTACTCACGACTCTTAAAAAAGCCTTATTTTTTTGTTTTTAAACAAAACAAAAACATTGTTCAACATGACTTACAAATCTATAGTTTCGATATATTTAAGAAGGAGTCATTTTATTTCACAAAAAAGAAAAGACTTCTTTTTTGTGTGTGTGTGTTTGTGTGATCTCTGAAACAATAACACTAAAACGACATATACTAAAAAAAGCAAAAAACTAAAAGTAAATAAAATTCATCTCGTAAGCGTAAAAATTTCATAATGTCGATCGCCAATATAACCACGTGTTAAGCAGAAACGCTTTTTTTAGTTTTACTTTCTTGCCTCTGACTTCAGGTTTTTACTTAGTAATATTTACTAAATTAAAAATCTTTTGATGATTACAGTTGTTTTTTATTACTTTTTCTATGCTACAGGACCTAGACAGTAATTTTGACAAGAAGATGTGTAACAGAGGCCGAAGTGTCATTTTATTACGAACCTTATTCCTCGAAGATAAAGATCAATGCGTTATTAAATCTCGAAGCACTTTTTTTGGTAGACAAGTGTATTTGCTTTTATCTTTATGATTTCTTAATTTTAAAACTTTACTTTATTAAAAATTCAAACTAAAACCAAGATTAATTCTAGGGCTTAGGATTCTCAAACTAGACTGTCGACCTCTTTAATGGCATTCTTGATTCAACCCCCAAGCTATGTACAAAGAAAACAAAAATAAATAATTGTATATGTGATAGTTTGTTTTTATTTTATTTTATTTTTTTTACAAAATGTCATGAAGTCATTTCTGGTCTTAGGTGACTAGTTGGGGACCGGTAAGAAATATGCGAATACAACAACAAAATTCTGAAGAAGAAATAATAATAATAATAATAATAATGATGATGATGATGATGGTGATGATGCTGGCGGCGGCGACGACGACGACGACAATAATAATAATAATAATAATAATAATAATAATAATAATAATAACAACAACTTTAAGAGACTGTCGACCTCTTTATTCAATGGCATCTTTGATCCCTCATCAAGCCCCAAGCTATGTACAAAGAAAACAAAAATAATATTAATTATAAACAATAATTTTTTAAATTTTATTTGAACATATACACATCACTTTGTTGTACTTTTCCTTCATTATTGCATAAAAATCGTCTCTCGATAAAGAGTCATTTTATTTCTTTTAGCTTTACGTTCGTTACCCACTTTTTTTTCTCAATTTCAGTCTCTTGCTTCCTACACGTGTTTATTTTTTTACTTTTTACAGTAAAGTAATAAGTTTTCTGCTACTATTACTATTATTATTATTAGTAGTATTAGTATTATTATTATTAGTAGTAGTAGTACTATTAGTAGTAGTAGTAGGAGTAAGAGGAGGGGGAGGAGAATGACTTAGTAGTAGTAAGTAGTCTTAGTAATTATAGTTTTAGTTTAGTACGAAGAACATGTATGTGATAGTTTTTTGTTTTTTGTTTTTCTTGTTTTTACAAAATGTCATGAAGTCATTTTTCTGGTCTTAGGTGACTGGTTGGGAAGGGTAAGAAATATGGGAATGCAAGAAAAAATCCTGAAGAAGAAATAATATTTAAATTAAATTAAATATTATTTCCTCTTCAGTAATAATAATAATCCTCACTATCTGCGGTTGTATGTTGATTTTCTGAGCGCCGCTTAGATGTGGCACAAGGCTGAAAGTATGGGGTACCCAGTGAGGATGGAACTCACTACACAGTTAGGTTCTAGCGAGGCAAGCTTGCTAACAACACCACATCGATGTGCCCAGACTGAGAGTGTACGTCTAAGACACTTGTTTGAGAGGAAAATAAAACGGAATGTCCGTGTTCCTGATCATTTGGTTGGGAATTGGTAACTTACTTTTTTTACTAAGACACTTATTACGATATAATTTTTATCGACACTCTTTTTAACCTGTAGGCATTTATCGACCCCTCTGGAACCAAGGGTTGATGTCGACCACTTAGAAGATCCCTGACTTAAGAAAATTAATAATTTTTACAAGTCAACTTGTTTGTACTTTCCATGTTAACACGTGCGTAATTTTGTTTTCTTCCCGTGTGTCTGTGTGTGTGCTTCTATGATTTCTTTAAATTTATTTAGCTTTAACCCAAAGTCACTCTTAGAGCAACTATTGTGCATCGGATTTGTCGTGGCATCTGCCAGATTGACCCCCACCCTTTTTGTTACAACTTTTAAAAAATTAAAAAAAAAGGAGGAATCTTTTTTTTAAAGTTTTATTTTAAAGCATACATGCATTAAAATAGAATTTTTTTTTATATTCCTGTTTCTTTTAGTATTTTACGTTCCTGTTTTTGAGTTTTTTTTTTTAACTTAAAAACTTGAAAACAAACGAACAAAAAACAATTTAAAGCTTCACAGTAGTATTTCCGAAAGTTGTCCAGAAACAAAGTAATATATTTTTTTAATTTGTTGGCGATACCTACACGCCCATTTTTAATTAATTTATTTTTTATTTCTGATACTTTTTTTAAAGGCCTTGAAGTTTTTATTGTGTGTGTGGTTTTTTTTTTTGCTTTTCTTTGTTTTTTTGTTTTTTTTTTTGTTTGTTTTTTTTTGTTAGAAAATATTAAAGCTTGCCTAAAAAATAGCTTGTTGCGAACTAAATCACCGATGTTTTTCAACTTCGGTCCAGTTTCAATCCTGGCCAGAAGTAAGTGGATGTGTCTCTCTAGCCACACTGATGAGCTGTGATACAGCGAGACAGGCTTGTAGTTATATGGATGACTATATCAAGCCCAGTGAGATCCTTGAGATGAGCCTTGGTGACCCCGCACCTCGACCTGTTTACGGGGCCCTGGGCAGTACTTTGTGACCCTCGTGATATTATCAACATTTGCGTTTTCTACGTATTATACGTTACAAATTAAATTTAAATTAAATTAAACTAAGAACAACTGATTATTTTTTTTATTGTGACCCACGCGACCCTCGCGATGTTATCAACATTTGCTTTTTTTACGGATACGTTACAAAATTAAACAGAAACTTAGTACAACTGGTTATTTTTTACATTTTTCTGGGATATTTTGTTGTCCAAATCTTTGAATTTGTTTTGTTCCTGCTAAGTCTAAAAAAAAAAAACTGTAAAATTCACTATTTTTTTATGAATTTGTTGAAATTATTCTACTTTTTATAAAGAAAAATCTTAAGCTGGTGTCAAAAATTGCTACAAAACAATCATTGTTGATTTATTTATGAAATGATCTATTATGACATGTCTCACAGCTCTTCGTAATTGGTATTAGATACATTGCATTTATTTATTTTCAGCAAGCAGTATAGCCCGGCGTTGCTCGGGTGTAATGAAAGCTTTAAAACTAATCCATGGTCCTGAAGCTCAGACTCTTTGGACGTTGGCACGAAAGACTAAAAAGCAATAGTTGTTTCCAGTTAAAGCGAAACCGTAGACTGAAAATAAAATGAATGGATATAAATCAAATTTGGATTTCCGGGTATCGATATCAAATAAGTTTTTTTCGTCGTAAACTGAATTTTGAAGGCTAAATAAGTCCTCTGGGTAAATGCTATCATGGCTGAGACTAAGAACTACAATTATACCTACTTAGAGCCAAACGCGAAGCAAAAACTAAAATAAAAGGGCTGAAAAAATACAGACATACAGGCAGATAAACAGAGACACACACACACACACACACACACACACACACACACACACACACAAACATTTTGCCTTTATATATATATATATATATATATATATATATATATATATATATATTATCGATTTTCTGCACTATTGTAAGAACTGCAACCTTGAAACTTCTGAATATCGTTTCTTATGTATTTGTCTATGAGTGTATGAAATTTGATTAAAATCGGACCACTCCTTCTATAACCCGATTTTTTCGATTATCGATTTTCGATATTTATCGAGGGTACCTCGACACAAAAGCTAGCTAAGAACACTCGCAGACGCTTACAGTACAACTGTGTAAATTTTCAAGAAAATCGGTTCAGCCGTTTCGGAGTCTATAGGTAACGGATACACACACACACACACACACGCACGCACACACACACACACACACACACACACACACACACACACACACACACACAAAGTTCCATTTATAAATAAGTTTAGATTTAGATTAAATTTCTCTAGTAGAATTGTTCAACTATATTGCATATGATTCATTACTGTGTTGTATATGATTAAGTTACAATGAAATTTACATTTATTTGAACATTATGAAAATAAGGCCATAGTAAAGTGGGCTCCCGTATCATAGAGGAAGCGCATGATGAGACTATTGCGCCGTCCTTGTCTGAAAGAGGGGAACGTCGTTTGATCTTTACAAAATGCGTTAAAACAGGTGTCCAAAACTCATTTAATTTCTTTCAAAAAAAAAAAAATAAAAGTAATTTCAGTTAATTTTGATGTATTGTAAAATTCAAGACGTTTTTTTTCTCACTTTAGTGTGCAATACATAATTTCTGTCTTCACAACATTTTTAAACTGTCGTGAAATATAAGATTTCAGGACGATTTTAAATGTTTTGTTCTGGCTAAGTCTCAAATATATATATATATATATATATATATATATATGTGTGTGTGTGTGTGTGTGTGTGTGTGTGTGTGTGTGTGTGTGTGAGAAGAGCTACAAGAGACAGGTATATGTGGAGTGCCATGATCGCATAATGCCCTGAAGGGACACAGCCGAGGTCACTGTATAGTGGCGGTGACACAGCACAAGAAGAAATATATGTTGAGCTGAAGTCCCCTGAAGTCCCCCGGAGAGCAGTAGTTAGAAATATCTGCATCTTTGAGATTAGTTTGCTAACCCTTATTCCACGAAGAGATGTCAAATCAACTCAAACCTTTTAAAAATATTATTATTATTATTATTATTATTATTATTATTATTATTATGCTCCTCAAACTCTAGTAGATGGGGGTGGGGGGCTACAAAGCCTAGTACAGGAAAATGTGAGAAAGTAAGACAATTTATTTTAAACATGTAAAAACAGATAAAACATGAAATAAACACTTTATTCAAATTAAATATAAAGTTTTTACTCTTTGATTGCATACTCTTACGATATGGATTTCGATGGCGGGTTTTGAAACATCCGCCCATACCCCAACGCTTCTGAACTTGCGAGAACGATTGGAAAACCTTTCACATCTACTTCCCAGAAAATACCCACATAATGGTAAGGCATTAAAAGTGTCACAGATATTAATGTGTTCATCTAAATACCTTACCATTATGTCGGAGGTATTTCTGCCGCACCCTGTATATAAGTTACCTACACGGATTCGCTAAATAGGAGATTACACAATGAAAAATGTCCAAAACCTAATAAAAACAAAGTTTTATTTATTTATTTATTTATTTATTTATTTATTTTAATCATATCACCCCAAGCAAGGCGGTAACGCCACTGATGCGCAGGAGGCTACTTAAGAGTAAAAATATTGGAAAAGAATAAACCGCAAACTACATCCTAAACAGGGAACAAGGGATGAGCCTCTACACCTGTTCAAAAGACGTGGATGGAGTGTGAACCGGGCGATAGTTTAGTCTATCTACTACAATTGAAAAAAAAAAAAAAAAGAGTGAAAAGATTGGAAAAGAGAAAGCCGGAAACCACATCCTAAACAGGGAACAAGGGATGAGCCTCTTTAACCTGTTCAATAGACATGGGTGGAGTGTGAACCGGGCGATAGTTTAGTCTATCTACTCCAATTTATCTTAAAATTTACAAAACATCAGGCTGTCGATAAAACATTGTCAACACCTCAAACACACGTCCGTTTAAAAAAATTCTTTTCTGCATTATTTTAAGTAAAACTAAAAAATAACTAATATTTGTTTCAATTATAATTTTAAATCAGCTAATTTTTCACAAATAAAATTTCATAAAAGTAGAGTTCAATTTTGAAAGACTTTTTATAAAGAGAATTATGTTGACAGTTTTCATCCATAAACATCAGAAAAAATATTCCAATCATTTTAAATTCAGTTGCAATAAACAAAAAACTTTGTTGTATTTTAAAGTTCAAAATACAACAAAGTTTTTTATTTATTGCAAAAATTTCAAAACTTCCAATTAAATTTAAAAGGTTCAAGAATGATTTTTCATTTTTAAAATACATACATTCTTTTTTAGGTAACTAATCTTCTTTATTAAAGGTTGTAAAAAAATGAGTGGAGTTAATTCTCTTGGCGGACTAATGGTTATAAAAATGACGCCTTGGTAGTCGTATATAAGGTTAAGTGACTAATGATGGCTGCCAGCCTTACACGTGGCAAGGGGATTCCCCATGTAAATCAACATTTCGCATTTCACATAATCGTGATTTAACATTCAGCACAATTACGATGCTTCTTAAAATACTTTAAATATCCGATCCGGGTGTGTTCTGAATGCTAACATAAAAATGGTTCGCATCTTTTAATTCACCTTAAATAATGGATAATTACTTGTTGCAAATATTAATTCGCCTCAAGATAATATAAATGAAATTTTAAATCGAAGTTTTGTTTCCTTTTCTTTTGGCATTCTTTTAAACTTATACATTTGAAATCTGAATTTTTGGGGTGATTATTAAATTTTTACAAAACTTTTGAAATTATAAATTTTAAAACAGTTTGTTTCATTATTAAATTTTTGGCACACTTTTGAAATGACAAGTTTTTCAAAGTTTATTTTTTTATTTAATTTTTTTTTTTTTTAATCAGTTTTGAAATTAAATTGCTGGCTGTCAAATTTCTCCCGTACTTTTTTTTCTTTCTGGACTGGAGCGACCTAGGTTTTCAAAATCTAAGAAAATATCGGACCATACACGTTCAGCCAGCTTAATTTCTGCAGAAAATTTCTTATAGTACGAAAAGGAATTTTTTACAATTTAAAAAAACTCTGTTTTTTGGTTTGCTTAACGGGGGTGAACGCGACGCGGTCCCGACACTTAGAAATAGCGCACCCGAGTCGCCCACATCACAAAGGTTAACCCAACCGAGTGCAATGGAGGGGCTGCGCTCTGGGAGAATTTGTGTGAATTTTATTAAGTATAAATTCTTTTTATTTTGTGGGGAATTAATGTTTTGGTTGAATTAACAAAAAAGAACCAAGATCAATGCATTATTGTGTAATCGATCATTGCAGTGCGCCCCAAAATTTTAGCCTTGTACCAAATTGAATAATTCATCAGCGTCTGTCATAGTACTGATAGTCGTTTTGACAACTGTGAACACAGTAATGTAGTGTAATTATTACAGTGTTCACAGTGTACTGTTAAAGAAGTGGTGCTAGACAATTGCTATCCTATAGTTAATGACTTTTTTAGTATCTTCTTTGATTACAATTCGCATGATATATATATATATATATATATATATATATATATATATATATATATATATATAATTTATGTACCTCAAGTCATTTTCGATACCAAACTTTTAAATTGAATTTTTAAAAATAAAAATAAAAACTTTTTTTGAAACTTTTATTTTAGTTTTAGTTAAAGCTAAATGGTTAAATTTACTATTTACAGTAAGCAAAATACTCTGGCATATTTAAACGGAAATTATATTGTTCTGAATCTAATTTTCTTTCTTTTTTTTTTTTGTAATTTTTGAATTTTTCCGCCAATTTTGAGCGATCGACACATCTGTAAACAAAAACTAATTCTCGGTTTTAAAAATCTAGCAAAAATAAAATATAAATCTATGATAGGGTATTTTTAGAAAATTTGAAATTAAATTAATCTGATTTACACACGTATTACTTATTTATAGCATGAAATTTAGAATAAAATTATTTCTTAAACACTGAGTGTTGTTCTTTCTGACCTTTCCCCGTATAATTGACAGGCAGATGCGAGATGAGCTAAATGTATGGTGATCAGAATCGACATAATTGTACAAATTCTTTTCCTGGAAGGGGAAGAAATTGTGAAACACATGACGTTTTAATGTACACGCAGAAATTATCATACAAAAAAAAAATCAATAGCACAAAAGAAAAAGGAAATTAAAACTTATTTCAAAAATACGAGGATGAGGGTTGGGCAGATGGGAAGAGTGTTTGATAGAATGGGAGCAGGTTAGTGTGTTAGGAGGTGTCTATTGACCTTAAGTTGGGTTTGGAAGAACTTTAACAAAAATGAAGATTTTTCATTGTATTTTATTCCCACAATAAATTTATGACTATATTAAACCTTTTACTGACTGTTTTTAAAATGGCTAGAATTTTGAGATTATATTAAACTAGCAGTATAGCTCGGCGTTTCTCGGGTTTAATGAAAGCTTTAAAACTAATCCATCGTCCTGGAGCTCAGACTCTTTGGACGTTGGCACGAAAGACTAAAAAGCAATAGTTGTTTCCAGTTAAAGCGAAACCGTAGACTGA